>SMGT01016482.1:354505-370939 GCA_004794575.1 Lanistes nyassanus | reverse complement strand
GGGGGGGAACGCCACCACGAGCCATTTGTGTGCGTGTGACAAGGTCACGCAGGCGGGGAGAGCAACACGGAGGTCGGTTGTCTCTTTCAAAACCCCCCAGTTCGCAACACACCGCACTGACACCATACTACTTGAGCCGGCCAAATACATTTAAACTTTATAAACTCTTTCCTTGCAAAAACAAAAGTGTATTGACCAAGGTAGTGAATTTTGTTAAAATACTTCTTAGTAGAGTGCATTAGTGAATAGATGAATAGGTGCCTTATGTTTTTGCGTGTGGGTACGTCTGCGTGCGTGATTGAGCGTGTTATTTGTGTGTTTATTAATCATTGAGTTTATTTATCAATATATGTATATTCTAATGCCAGGTGAATTACGATTGACGTGTTCTTTGACAATTTTTTTCTGAATACCTCCTGAGGGTAAAAGAATAAAGAAACTTGAAACTTGAGTAATCATGATAGTCACACAATGCATGCTAGAACTTCTTCCTAAACCTGTAGAACTTACTAAACTCATGCAGTCAGAGTAGCTGAGGTGGATTAAAATCTGTTTTACTTGCTAAGGAAGTTGATGAGGATTAAATGAGTTTCTTATTACAACGTACTATTAATGTGGATTGAAGTATACTGTTCTTGCCTCACAGGGGATCTGTGATCCTGGATAAGCTGGAGCGTGAATACACCAAACAGCTGGTTCATCACACACTGGCCTCAAATATTCCCAACAATGTAAGCACTGTTCGTACAGTCTCATCAACCAGTGGTCATCTGGACAGCCACCTAACTGGCAGGAGTGGCAGCTTGCCCACCACCACTTGGTCTAATCTTCCAGCTGGCAGCGATGACAGATATTCCTGCAGTGCAACAGCCAAAGGCAACCCAGGCAGCATCGACAGTATGAACAACAATGTACCTCAGTGTCACAGCAATGGTGGTTTATTTGCCAAGATCAGACAATCTCCACTGTTCTTTATGCACAGAAATAGACACCCGTATCAGTGAACAAACATCATATCCTAGGTTTGTATTGGATCTGCATGTTTGCGTTCATAAATGATAAGTTAACAAAAGGCCGTGGCTATTTGCAGGATCACACGCATTTAGAATCCCAGGCTAATATGGGGGATCAAGAGGGGAATGGGTATAATTAAAGATTTTACAGTACATAAAGATGGCCATCTCCTTCATTGCGCCTTATTGAAAAAAACCGTAAGAGGAACAACCCTCGGTAGACGAGTTGCGCCCCTTGTGGAGCGCAAGGACTGGGTTACAATATAACTGGAGAAGCGTTTAACTTATCGGTATTGTTTTCAGTGTTATATTTATCTTTTCATATTTTGTGTAATTATTAAAATCGACATGATAAGTTACTCCAACTCCAAAAATTTACTGTTTTCTCCTCTAATAATAATTGTAAGTTAGATAGAAAAGATGATGAAATTTAATTTTGTACTTTTCTTTATGTTCACATCCCTAATACATTATGCTTAATTTATTAGCTTAGTAAATTGCACACACACGCACACACTAGGTTGAACTTAAAAACTGACTGTTGGGTAAAATAATCAAACCACTTTAAATCAAGTCTTGATAAATGTCACATTTTTATTTCATGTTTGCAAAACAACAAAATCTTTGGTATAATAGAATCCATTCTATAGCTGCAGCCTTCAATTGTATATATTATATAGAATGAATTGTATATCATATTCTGCTCATAGTATAGACAGAATAAACTGTCTTTATAGAATTACAATGATATAATTAAAGAATAAATTCTATATTTCAAGAATAAATTCTTTAGTTATAGAATTCTATAATTTCACAATTAATTCTTTAGTTATAGAATGAATTCTATGGTTATAGAATGGATTCTATGGTTATAGAATAAATTCTTTATTTATAGAATTATTCCTATATTTATAGAATTTATTCTATAATTAAAGAAGTAATTCTTTAGTTACAGAATGATTTCTTTAGTTGTAGCATTCATTCCGTAATTATAGAATTCTTTGGTTATAGAATTAATTCTATAATTATAATATAAATAATTTGTTTCTTTATTCTACTATTATAGAGTTCATTCTATGGGTATAAAATGCAATTCTTCAGATGCCCACTCCCCTCTTGGCGCCCCATAATTCGCAGGGGCTGACTTCATAACTTTCCATTCCGCTCAGCGCAAAGACACAGGCGTGAATTTATATACATAAAAAGAAGCTCTATCTAATACCTAACCTTACCCCTAAATCGTAACCCTAGCCTACTCCTTCTCCCCGCCCCCCCCAAAAAAATTGAGCTAATATGGTGTAGCCGGGTGGTGGTTATATGTACACCCAGGCGCCAACCCAGCCGGCCCCTGAACTCTCCTAGCCGGCATACCGTGGTTAAGTTGCATCGTGCGCCTGACTGGTCGTTCGTTACTCATTTTTTGAAACCATTCATTCATTCTTTAGGATCTTCATTGTCGGAGCTCTTAATCTTGAGTCGCTTGTATACATGTAGCATCGGCTAGGAAGGTCCGTCTTGTGCTCTCACAGCGACGTGACATGTACATGTAGCATCGGCTAGGAAGGTCCGTCTTGTGCTCTCACAGCGACGTGACATGTACATGTATTAAAGTTTGCGAATAGAAGCCAAGACGCCTTGTTGCTTTGTTTGGAGTGGAGGGATGACAGAGCCATTGCCACGACTGCAATGGTAACGAACCGCTACCGCTCGACCCTGGGTTTTCAACCTGCTAGAACACTGCCCTAACACCCACCTCGCAAGAAAATAATAATTGTAAGCGACTACAAGTTTCCAACCTGTGTCCTATAACCACAAAAGCCTATTTCGCTACCACGTACCAACACGGCTCAGTAACCATAAGCGATCTGGAGGAGCTGACGTCAGCCCGTGCAAATAGGCTCGGAGTCTATGCGCACGGGACCGTGCAAATAGCCACAAGGTGCTGAGGTAACTGAGCCAAACTACATTGAGCGACACAGGTAGACAATCAACAGTTTCGGGGCAGTACCCCTTAGGACAACACAAACACAGAGAGATAGAGGGAAGAATAGGCAAAATCCAAAAAAAAAGGGCACTTAGCTGAAGATCGAGGTCGTACAGCATCAAATGAAATGAGGGTGCAGGATAAAGTTCCCATTGGCTAGCAGAGGAGGTTATGCGTGTAGCCAACCAGATCACGACCTTCCTCTGCAGTAGGAGCCAATCGCCTAGCTGGGAGGGGGGTAGCAAGGGAGGAGAAAAGAGTGGGGTGGGGCTGGGGCTAGTTACAGAGAGGGTTAGTGACTCAAGGAACAATACGGGTAAAACAAAGAGAGAGAGAGAGAGAGATGGGTAACGTGGGTAACATTTTCCAAGCTGCAGTCACATATGTTCCTTTTTATTTTTGTTAGAAAGGATTGTCACATTTCACTCATTTCACTACTGAAAATATCACAGGGAAATGTTAAAGCTTTGATATATTTAACAATATCTGTATCCATGTATCTCTGTCAGCAACAATAGTGTGCAAGATCAAAGAAAATACGGTGTACAGGAAATACATTTTGTGTGTGTGCACAAGTGCATCTGTGAATGAGATGTGTTAGTACAGTAGTTGCCAAAAGTTTGACCACCTAGTTATTTGATATACTTCCATACTACCGGGGAGTATCGCATCATCCGCTATTTTAGGGTACCCTAAATGCAATTATTGCAGTCTATTGCATCATCCTTACATTATAAACTGTGCAAACAGAAACTGTTGTTGTTTTCAGTGCCGTTTAGTTGTTTAAACAGTAATCTCTGGATTTTATGTTCGCAAGAAAATGGGCAAAAAACCCAAAACTTTCTGCCATTCAAAGAGCTCAGACAGTAACATTACATGGAGAAGGGTACACAGAACGTGATATTTTTGTTCGAATTGGATGTAGCTAGACAGCGGTTCAATGCGATCACCAGGTACCAATCGGACATTACATTTTCCGACCGAAATTAAGTAGACATCCCAGAAAAACAACTTCTAGAGACAACCGGGTAATCATCGTTTCACACTCTCCAACAGCTTCGTGTAGGAAGATCCGATCTGCTTTGCTTTTTAGAGGTGTCCTGTGTTCTTTCACTCTCCTGTCACTCAGACAAAAGGCAACACTGGGTAACATAAATAGGACCCACCACTATTTATTATCACCCAGGAGTACTGGACATAACTTAGTATCTTTACTGTTTCACTTCAAGTTCAAACAACCAGAAAATTTCACTCTCAAACTAGTTCAAACTAATTACTCATGATTTCACACAGTTACCTCAAAAACAATAAAAAAATTCATACATCCTACTTCCAATCAAAACAAATGTCGAACACTAATTCTCCCTGCTCTCCACTACTACAATTTCCACATCCTGGTATTCACACCAGCAGAACAGAGAAAATACACCTATCACGTAACTAGCCAAATGACGGATCACAAAAACCCTCAACAATACTAGGGAAGATCTGTACTTCAGTTCAAATGCTAAATGCCCACTTTAATGTACTACCAATGAACACCAGCTTTTCCCCTCGATGTACTCTCAAGATGCAACAATGGGTTTCCGCAAGTTATGTTCTAATTCAGGCGCATATTTCAAAAGAATCAACGACAACAAAAAAAAGCAAACCAACTTTTAATTAATAAACAAATGAGGACTGAGCACTTAAAATATCAAATTAGCACTCCAACAGGAAGTACTTGAAACGCTCAACATAACCGTATGCAGACGCATGCGACAAAGGGAACTTACAGTAACCAAACACGTAGCAAAGAGAGGGTCGAAAGAAAGGGACCAGGCAGATCCTCAAAAAAGATGGTGGTGGTTATTAAGAGGGACAGTGCTTTCACCTTGCGGTGATTTCGCACTATGGGGGATGGGGTCCTATTACTAAACTATGCACTGAAAGAACCACCGGGGGGGGCTTAACGTCCAGCCGCAAACTATGTGCATATTAGGACGGTGTTGCTTAGACAAAGTTTATGTGCTGCCATACGTGGGACTGCTGGCGCAACACGGGCCTCACTCCCACCCAGTCACATTATACTGACACCGGGCCAACCAGTCTTAGTATGACTCGGCCGGGATGCGAACCACCGACCTCCCGCCTCGGAAGCGGACGCCTTAACCATTAGACCACCGAGGCGAAAGAACCACCAGACTGATGGCTGCAGTAAGATGGTCAGTCCGGACAGTTTAATGTGCGGGGAGATGGCCGAATGGAGTTTGCACAATGTTTAGCTCCAGGAAATAATCCTTGGCCACACCAGGATTCGAACCAGCAACCTCCATCTGCTAGTCCGCAGCTCTCCCAACTGAGCTATCCAGGCCCCCAAATCTCAAAAAAGATCTACCAGCCCTTTCTTTATAACGACGCTAGTCTTCACACAGCTAACCCTCGGTACACAACGTGTGCATACAGAGGATCCCTAATAAATGTACTCAGCCCGCTCACTAAGCGAGTGCTGACCACTAGGATCCAAGACAAACACAACATAGGACAATTACATGGAATCCTCAAGGTACAAATTATAACTAATAAATAACAACTGAGGACTGAGCGCTTAAATTATCAAATTATCAAACCAATTTTTCATCACAAATCACCATTTGGTCCGCCTGTGCTCCTCTGCACTAACAGAGTCCTTAATAATGAATTTTTGAAAAAAGGCTAAAAATGCCGCGGCCACCGGGACGGTTTGAGCTACGAAGGCTGCGGTAGCTTTGAGTTAATATTTCTACCTTAAGTTTCCTCTTAATTCCTTAAATTACGCCTCCAAAATCTCAAGTTAAAAGTTCTGACGGTATCAATTATACAAGTTCGAGTAGTCAGCTCTTCCTCCTCGGCGTTGCGTACACATGACGTACACTGTCGTCTCCGCGAAATACAGTTCTCACAAACTACCAGTAGTTTTATACGTTCAAAACAGTCACTTCTGTCTCGATGTGGCGTCTCCGGGACCTACACTCCACATGCACCGTAGTATCCACGAATTACACAAAGTCCCTAAAAACTAACAGTATCAATGTCACAGATAGATACGTTGGAAATCGGTCGAGTCTCAAGTTTCAAGTTTCTTTATTCTTTTACCCTCAGGGGGTATTCAGAAAGAAAGAAAAAAAATTGTCAAAAAACACATTAATCATAATTCACCTGGCATTAGAATATGCATATATTGATAAATAAACTCAACGATTAGTAAGCACCCAAATAACACTCAATCACGCAGGCAGACGTACCCACACGCAAAAACATAGGGACATATTCATCTATTCATTAATGTACTCTACTAAGAAGAATTTTAACAAAATTCACTACCTTGGTCAATACACTTTTGTTTTTGCAAGAAAAGAGTTTATAAAGTTTAAATGTATTTGGCCGGCTCAAGTACTATGGTGTAATCTGGCCACCGATACAGTCAATGCAGAAACGACAGACATTCTCAGGCTTTATGAGCAATCATTGGAACACGTTGTGAATAATACGCTTACTGAAGTTTGAAAAAAAACTATCAAATGCAAACACAAAATACAAAGCATAGGGTGGGCCAAAGGAATCCTTTTATGGTGATTCTGAAAAATAGTAACAGCAACCATACTCACACACACCTTTCTATTTATCATCAATATTCCTTATTTTTTAAAAAAAACTAGCAGCAGCAACAGATGTCAACTTCACTCTGAAACAAGTGAAACGATAAGCTGCACAACTGAAACTAATCATCAACCAGAACTAAACTTATCAAACCGAAAACCTCAGAATATCCCCTGTTCGTAGGCTCACTTTTATCTTATGTTTATGTTATTCGCTGTTCACAGAAGTATGTCGAAGCTGGTGTGTCCGTCCCGCGAGTCACACCACACTGTCACTGTACATCGTACAGTACCCCCGTTGCCTAGGGTGGATGTTTTGCCTCGACTCAAGAAAATGTATTCACTACAAACAACGTTCTTCAGTCACAAACATTATTTCATTGTAAGAAATCTACACTTTTTTTAAATCGTGAAGCCCCTGGCTCGTTCTACCCGGTGTGGCTGACCACCCCAGGGCAAACTGATAAAACAAAACCTTAGCCTCGACGACGACATCGGGGACTTTTGTGATCTTTCGAGTTTTCTTTAAACCGGGTCTCTTTTTTTTTTACAGCCACGTTGGTGGTGTTGGTTATGGGGCGCCAAGAGGGGAATGGGTATAATGCTCAAGGTAGATAAAGAATTGCATTCTACGACTAATTTATTCTACAACTAATTAATTTATTCTATAACTAATTCATTCTATTAAAGAATTCTATAATTATAGAATGAATTCTATCAGTTAAGAATTGATTCTATGGTTAAAGAATTGATTCTTTACTATAGAATGAATTCAGCATTCTAAAGTTATAGAATTGATTCTATAGGTATAGAATGCAATTCTTTATAAACCATGAGCATTAAATCCATTCCCCTCTTGGCGCCCCATAAGAAAATGTTATACAATTCATTCTTTATACACAATTGAAGGCTGTATGGGGTGCCAAAGAGAGAATGCATATAATGCTCATGGTATATAAAGAATTGCATTCTATAACTAAAGAATTCATTATAAATTTGTAGCGGAGCAGGTTCGCTCCGTGAGTTTTCCTCTCCTCTCCCTCGCTCTCTCTTCCCAACAAAGGCAGATTTTCGTCTTGTACACAGATTTATTTGGGGCCGCTACCGCTGCTGCTGCCCGACGGCTAGGGTCGCTCTGAGAGCCTGTCCATTCCGATTTGCTCGCTCGTGCTCTGCCTACGTGGTTCGTCTCCCCATTGCACTCTGCCCTTCATCTCTCCTTTTGCCGTTGTTGTTGTTGTTGTTGTTGTTGTTGTTGTTGTTGTTGTTGTTGTTGATTTGGGAGGGAAAGTGCTTCCACCTCGCGGTGATTTCGCACTGGGGGGGGGGGTAGTGGGCTTGGGGAAGGAAGGGGGAGGGAAGAGGACCCTGGCTTGGTGCTCTGGACTGGTGGTGGCTATGTGGTCGCTTTCCTGGCGCGGCTGGAGGAAGGTGGCTGCCTGTGGCTTGAGTGGTGGAGCGCTTGCTGGTCGACCCTACTGTCGCCCTATTCCCACATTCTTTTTATCTCTACCTTGGTGTTCGCCTTTTACTTTTTAGTGCTGTACAGTTTACGCTTGTCCTATGGTTAACTTGGTGTATTTTAATGGTTATTACCCCATTTTTATTTATTTATTTTATTATTAAATATATCTAACGTCTGGATGGGCGTTTACTACCTGCGCTGTCAGATCCATTATGTATTGTCTTAATTTTTTGGGAGGATTTAGAGACGATTTTAGATTGAAGTCAAGGTTTAGATTGTGTATAGCATTTTTAAGTGTATCCCTTTCCTGGCTATTTATGTTGCACTCTAGCAGGACATGGGGAGTGTGAAGTCTGTCCCCACAGCTGCAGGTCACCGGGTCTTTACGAACAAGATGGTATTCTCCATTTAGTCTCATTCTGGCTAATCTACTTTGGTTGGCTCTGTTGGAGTGAAAAAGTGTGAGCTCGTTACTCGGTAGTTCTTCTAGCTCTCTCCTGGTGCCTTTGGCTTCCTTTATACACTTTTCATCCCACTGTATTTTTATAGCCAGTTTAATGGCTATTTTTTCTCTCTTCTGCTGAAATGGGTACATTTATCTAAATGACGTTTGTGGTCGGATTGTCTTTTATTGCTAGCTTAGCCAATCTATCTGCTTCCTCGTTTCCGTGGATTCCTACATGCGATGGTACCCAGAGAAAGTTTATTAGGATTCCCATGTTATGAAACTTATTAAGGAGGTTTAGAATTTCGTATATTATGTCCATTCTTTGTGAGGACTGGTTTTGGAGTGCCTGGAGTGCCGAAAGTGAATCAGAAATAACTAGAAAGGATTTTCTGCTGCAGCGTTTCTGTTTTGTAGTGCTATCAACCTTAGGGCAGTGCGTATTGCTACGAGCCCTGCGGTGAAGATGGATGTGTGGCTAGGGAGCTCTGCTGCAACACTGGTGATTTTAGGTGCATAGACTCCTATTCCTGTGGTGTGGATGGTCGGGTCATGCGAGCCGTCTGTGTATAGAGGGGAGTGGTCTTTGTAGGTAGTGTTGAGTTTCTGTCTGAATTCTTTGAGTATATTGATGAGCTGAGTTTCTTTGTTATAAATGGTGAGGTCCGTGTCGATCTGTGGTGGGTATAGTGTCCAGGGAGGAATTTGTGGACCTGTGCCTGGGTATGACCCTTCTATGTTAATGTCTGCCCCTGGTGTGTGTTCTATTTCCTGTGCGTTTTTTTTTTTTTTGCATGCTTGGTTGTGGGGTGGATTGTCCTGTGCGATGTTTATGAGCTGTTGTGTGGATCTGTTTGACTGGGTGATCTACAGGTAGACACTGTATCTTGTAGTAGTAATTGGCTGCCCTTTCCTTAATAATGAATTCTATAGGTTTTTGTCCTGTCTCTGCCAGCACTGCTAGATTTGGGGTGTTCATCGGGACTCCTAGTACTACTTTTAGTGCTCTAGCCTGTATAGATTGGTGTTTTGCTATATGACTGGTCCTAAGGTGGATTAAGAGAGGTGCTGCATACAGTAGTTTGGAGATTACATGAGCTTGGTAAAGGTTTAGTAGGGATTTTGGATCTGTGCCCCAGCTGTTGCCTGTGACAGCTCTCATGAGATTTACCGCCTTTTTGGCCGAGTTTATTATTTTATTGATATATGGGGACCAGTTAGAGGTTTGTGTGAAAATAACCCCCAGGAATTTTATTTGAGGGCTATACGTTATAGCTGTTTGGTTGACTTTAAGTTGGGGATAGTCTACTTTCTGATTTGGTCGTTTAAAGATTATTGCTTGGGTTTTAGTGGCCGATAATTTGAAACCATTGTATTTTAGCCAGTTTGCTACTTGGTTTAGGTCTTCACACAGCCACGTTCCTTACTTTCGACTCTCTCTTTGCTACGTGTTTGGGTACGGTAGGCTCCCTTGGTTGCATACGTCAGCATACGGTTGTGTCTAGCGCTGCCAGTACTTTGTTGGGTTGTTATTTGACGATTTATAGCGCTCTGTCCTCATTTGTTCCTTATTAATTATATTGTGCACCTTGAGGATTTCATGTATTTGTCCTATGTTGTGTTTGTGTCGGATCCCAGTTGTTAGTATACGCTTAGTGAGCGAGCTGACGACATTAATTAGGGATTCGCTGTATGCACACGCGGTTTTAGCATGTTGTACATGACAAACAAATTGTCTTCGGAAAGGATACGGTTTTCCTTGTGTTCACCGATGTGAATTATTGGTACGGTAGAATTCATAACCCTGTAAATAACGTTGTGTGTAGACACGTACAGGGTCGCTGGGATGAATATATGAGAGTGTGAGTGATTGTTCTACATATGTCGGTAGATGTATATTGGAGCATCATTCATGGTGCAGTGGGATATTCTACGTTGTAACTGTAAAATAAATAGAATAGCATATTACGGCTGCCCTATTTTTAATAAGTTGTGCGCGTGACAAGCATGGGGGTGGGGGCTTGAGCCAATTTGGAAATTGACGAAATTAGGCAGCGATCGCATTGTTAGTTTCCCCCTCCTTGACACATATTTATGTTGTTGTAACTCTAGTTAACGAGCAGGCTAGTGAAACACAAGCGCAATACCGATAGACACACGACAGAGTAAATACCGCAACAGAATGCATTCTATAATTCTATATAAAGAATGAATTGTATAGCATTTTCTGTTCATAGTATAGATTAACTGTCTTTATAGAATTGCAATTGTTTAGTTAAATAATTCGTTTTATAATTAATAAACAACAAATGAGGACAGAGCGCTTAAATTATCGAAAGATAACTCCAACAAACAACAAATGAGGACTGCCAGTATCTTTGTTGGAGTTATCTTTCGATAATTTAAGCCCTCTGTCCTCATTTGTTGTTTATTAATTATAATTTCCACTTTGAGGATTTCATGTATTTGTCATATGTTGTGTTCGTCTTTGAATCCTAGTTGTCAACACACGCTTAGTGAGCGGGTTGACCTCATTAACATGGATTCTCTGTATGCACCGAGGGTTAGCTGTGTGAAGAATAGCGCCGTTATAAAAAAAAAGGGCGGGCAGATCTTTTTGAGGATCTGCCTAGTTCCTTTCTTTCGGCCCTCTCTTTGCTACGTGTTTAGGTACGGTAAGCTCCCTTTAGGGCACAGGCGTCTGCATACGGCTATGTTTGAGCGCTGCCAGTATCTTTGTTGGAATTCGTTTTATAGTTAAAAAAATTCATTTTATAAAGAATTCATACTATATAATGAATATTAATATGAATATTCTATATAATGAATTATAGAATGAATTCTATAATTATAGGAAGAATTCTATAGTTATAGAATTTAGTCTTGAATTATAGAATGAATTCTTTAGTTATAGAAATCATTCTATTAAAAAATCTTTCTATATTTATAGAACCCATTACCCTCTTGGCGCCCCATTTAGTAGGTGGAGGGGGCCTTCTAGTTCGCGTGTATGGGAGGTTTATCCCAGTAATTTCTGCATCTTCGAAATTTGTTGTGAGTCAGCTTGCAAGACATTCGTAATAAAAATGTTGATTTCGAAGATGGATTTGTGCATTACTAGATGTGAGGGAATGGCAACACAAGAAGCAAAATGGAATAATTTGCGGCTTTGCTGTGGCGCCAGTGTGTAGGGCCTTATAGGCCGCAAGCTTGTGCCAAAGTCCTGGCAGACTGGGGCACACGGCGTGTCATGGGTGCTATTTTTGATGTGTGTGCACCCAGTAAGCCGTCCAGCGGAAACCTTAGCAGATAACGAATGCGATGTATTGCAGAGAACGCTGCCAAAAACTACAACGCACACAACTATTCACACTGCCTGCTGTCTTATAGACTTTAATCACCAAGTGCAGCAAGGATCGAGTCTGAAAATCCGGGAAAGCAACAATAGGTGGATTCGCTCCAAAGATGCTGTGCCCATGGAAACATGTGTTGCTGGCACTACTGTCAACTCCGGCTTTGTGTGCAAAAGGTAGGGAAAACTGCAGCGTGGCACCTAACTGGTGCAGGAATGGCTTGGCACTTTTTTTTTTTTAATACAGCATGGTACCCACTCCAGCCAGTTTGCGCGATCTGCATTTTGGAACTGCTTAATTGTTGCTGGATGAGAGACTAAACACGGGGTGCGTGAGCTTTCGTGTCTCAACTTCCGGTAGTAAGAATAGTCGAGGTTCGCCCTGTGTATTTGATGTAGATGTTTATTATATGTATGAATAGGACATAACGCCCACGCAGGCCACTCACAGCCTATAGTTGGTTGGAAGTTGGTGAGTTTTTACAGTGCGTTAGTAAAAACTGAAAAGAACAAGGTAGAAAATAAAATGTATTTCAATATTTGAAAGACCTTCCATTTTAATGCTGAACAAAAATAATAATAAAACTAGTGACTAGCTGCAGCTTGGAGTAAAATATGGTGACAACAAGGAAAATGAGCCAGGCTAAAGACTAAAGTAAAAACAGACAAAATCAACGTTTCGGGGCGTTTAATTACCCGTTTTCGAGGACACAACAAATAAAAAAAGGTAAAATATATTGTGTTGTGCCCTGATGGTTGGTTGGTTGGTTGGTTGTTGGCAAGCTGGGCGCATATCAGGACGGTGGAGTATAGAGGGAATGGGGTCCTATTACTGAGCTATGCAGTAATAGAACCACCAGACTGATAGCTGCAGTAAGATGCCTGGTGCGGACAGTTTAATGTGGGGGGAGATGGCAGAATAGAGTCTGCACAATGTATAACTCCAGGAAATAATCCTTGGCCACACCAGGATACGAACCAACAGCCTTCCACCTTCTAGTCCTCAGCTCTACAAATTGAGCTATCCAGATCCCCTCCCCCCCTTTCAAGATAAAGAGGTAAGGCCCCGAAACGTTAACTTTTCCATAGGTAGGTTAGTAGGTAGGTATTAAAAAATTTAAAATACTCATTTAAAAAAAATTATTTGCTTTTTATACCCCCGCGTGGCTTTTTTTTTTTTACTCCATGGAACTGCTGGAGTGTTCGTGCCACGTTTAAAATGTTGGTGACTTGGGGCCTTATAGCACCTGGTCCACATAGCCTTGTGCTGTCACGCCGTTTCCTCGCTACCGCTGACGTCACACAGAACACGAACCGCACTGGGTGACGACCTTGACCCTATGCAGCACGAGGAGTAGCCGACTCGCGCATTAGCAGACGACGGGCGCCAAACACCTCCATATCCAATATAATAAGTAACAATAACTACACATATACCATGAGCATTCCCCTTTTGGCGCCCCCAGAAATGCACTGCATTTCCTGTTATTGGTGCTAAAGGTTAACTTTTTTCAAATCAGTATATATATATATACTCAAAACCAAAAGAAACACACATGAACGCACGGCGAATGAGTATAGTCAAATTTTATTCAGTCGGGTAAAACGATAGCAACACAAATTAGGTTGGCATGAGGTCACATGGTCTGTTGCGTGTAGCCCTTGATAATGACGTGCCTGGTGCCTTAAACATGTCCCTTCTGGCCTGCTAAAGTCGGACAGTGGTTTTCGCTCGTGCAGCGTGAACAAAAACCAGCAAGACTAGATCTTTCTTTGCGAACAGAGGGTGCCAGCCACTAGCAATAAAAGCCGATGCTCGTACGTACCCCGACAGACCACTGTGCAGCAGAAGAATGCCAAGACAGAACCCTACAGACTGCAGGCTGGAAACCACCCAAGTGTCGTCGCACATACACTGGGCGCGGCAGTTTCCACAATCTTTAGTTTGTGGGTTCGTTTTAAAGCCACTGGCAGCACTTGTTTGTGGGAGCGCACGTGTCTGTGGGCGTTTGCGGGTTTGCAAATGTCAGTGCGTGTGCGTATAGGTACCCGCGTTTGTGCGAGGGTGCGTGTGCGCGTGCGTGCGTGCGCTGTGCGTGTGTCAGGAACGCGCTCTCAAATTCGCATGACCCGCTCTCATGCGTGCTCTTGCACACTTGCAGGACCAATTACAAGGACAGCCACTTTATTTTATCACACACACGTACACACAAGTCTTTCTCGCCCAACGCTCGACGCTACAGTTACTTGTAGATTACCCCAACAAAGTACTGGCAGCGCTAGACACAACCGTATGCTGACGTAAGCAATCAAGGGAGCCTATCGTACCCATACACGTAGCAAAGAGAGAGTCGAAAGTAAGGAACGTGGCAGATCTGACGATTTTATAGCGCTCTGTCCTCATTTGTTCTTGTTTGATTACTTGTAGATTACACAAGGTTGTATCAAAGAAATGTCTTAGGGGATCAGCATCTCTCGCGCAGTAAAATTAAGATAAACCAAACTTAAAGAGTACGGCTCACCTGAGTGCCCATGCACCTTACACACCGAACGTGGCCGGCCGGGGCTAACTGAACTACGGAAAAATTGACCTTGTTCATGACAGTGAGCGAGAGACAGAGAGCTTATTGTATTGCAATTTTGTATTTAGTCACTTTCCACAGTGCTTCTTGCATTTTTTAAACCAAGGGTCAAAATGACCCTCCAGCCTAAAATCTGAGGGTCATTTTGCTTAAAGCAAATCTCTGCATCTTGAAGTTTGTGCATAAATCACTCCTAATTGTGCCTTATCGGGAGCTCTGATTGTTCATACAAAAGCTTGCTTGATTACAAATTTGAGCTTTGTCTGAATTCAGTTTAGTGTCTAAATTAAAAGATATATTAATTCTTTAAACAATATTAATGTATCAATAATTAGGCGTGTGAGAGAGGGAAAGACAGAAGGAGAGAGCTAAAAGACAGTTTGTGTCGTGTGTTATTTATTGTTCATGTTTCGGTTAGAACTCTTGCAATTTTCCTTCTGAAGTGTATATGATCCATTTAGACTATTTCAGTGTATTATACTTAATTTATGACAGGTTATTCGTCATTAGTGTAATTTAAAACAAATTCTACAGCAAACTGAGTGCTTCATGAACATACAGTTGTTTATAGCTACAGTTCAGTCAGCTGTGATCATTAGATTTGCACTGTTTAAAAAAAACAAAGATTACTAATACAGTAAAGCCTCCCTTATAAGAGCTACCCATATACGACTTCGTCCAGCATATGACCCAAACATTTCTGACGGAGACCATTTACTATTTAAACGACCTTCCATTTACGACCACCGACCGACGAAGTGGCCGATTTTGCGCAGTATACAACTTTCCCTGGTCGAGCGGAAAAAGGGGTAGGCAGAGATCTTCACTGAGAAACGCGAAAATGTCAATCCCAAATCCACTGACACGCAAAAGAACTTAAAAATCTAAAAAAGAGATTGAAAGTGCTCCTAACAAAGAAGCAGCAAATGGGAAGTCGGCAATCCGACATCCATTTACGACTTTACGCCTCACGGACAGACGGAAGTGACTAGTTTTGCGCAGTATGCAGCTTGGGTGTCTTTTCGACATGTCACAGTAGGACAGAGTTTATATCAGATTTTGTTGTAACTCATTCCTGAAGTCTTATTTCATATTCTTTGTTTAAGCCTTTGGTCAGGTAGACAGTATAGTTAAGTACGTCTCGTTCTAACTTTCTAGCCTAGCGAAAGCTAAGTTAGTCACAGGTGTCCACACTTTACGTCTTTCATGTGCAGGCCGCTGGCCTGCAGGGATCGGGTATCGCTTCTTTGTTGTGAGAAATGTGACATGACGCAACATAAACGCCAGCTTGGAGACCTGTGATCTACAGCGTCAGAGTGAGCTTCACAGCTCGACCCTACTCGTTCGATCTGCTGACGGAAGTGCCGATTTTGCGCAGCATACGACTTTTGCATCTTTTAGACATTTCTCTGCACGACAAATAATTTACACCGTGAACATTGTCATAACCCATTTCTGGAAGGCTCATTTCATATTCCATAAAGTCAGGCAGATGCAGTAGTTATGCCTCAAGAAGTCTCCTTTACACTTTCTAAAAACTAGCCTCGTGACGGTTAACCAGAGCTGCCAACCCTTACGGTTTCGCCGTAATTTTTTACGGTCAAGATGAATTCTTCCGGTCTTCCGGTCAGATCGATTTTTTTTCCGGCGAAAGAAATCTCTGAAATTACGGTTGTCGAACGTAGCGAAAAGCAGTACAGAACAGCTGTTTATCTAGACTAACTAAACGCCCCCTGACTGAGTGACTGGCAACCCCACCATCCCTACTTCTACTAGGGATGTATCGCGAGATTTGATAAGCCAAACCAGCTTGTCTCTTGTCCGAGACCCAATCAGAAGCCGCGATTGACTTTCAGGGAAACCGCATTTCTTCAAATTCAACAATGGCTGACGAAAGCAGTTCGTTTTCGGGTTCCAAACGATAAAGCGTGGAGCCAAAAGGTGGTTCTGAAAAAAAGCGAAAACATTACCAGAAG
>SMGT01016482.1:343952-354153 GCA_004794575.1 Lanistes nyassanus | reverse complement strand
AAAGCATGCAGCAAAACGAAAGCCTTTGCACTTGGTGATGCAATGAAGAAAGGGCCATTCGCCATTGGCACAGATGGCGGCCAGGAGGGAGGAGACAAGTGCTATCCCATTGTCCGTGTATTGAACAACAGCGGTATTCAGACCGAGCTGTTGTGCTGTCCATCGTGTGATGAGGCTTCAACAGGAGAAAACATCTTTGCCCTCCTGGATAAGGAACTGAATGCCATTCGGTGTTTTATGGGAAAATTGCCTAGCCTTGGTGTGTGACAATCACAATGCCAATGTAATGACTGGCAGTCACAAGGGAGTGATTTCCTTCATCTGAGGAAAACATGACTGTGAAACATTGCCTGTTGTTGTGTTTTGGAAAAAAATCTTCCTGACAAAATTGTAATCTTCCTGACAAATTTTCAAAATCTTACTGAGAAGTACTGAACGGGGTTGGCAGCTCTGGTTAACGATCACAAATAACAGACTAGCGTACGTAGGATCAGAACACAGAAGCCATACCCGATTCCTGCTTGCCAGCGGCCTACACATGAAATAATTCAAGGCTAGCCTGTGGGGGAATCAGCTATCCCTTCTCTGCTGTGATCGTACCAGTGACGTAGAATCCTCCCCTCGAGCATCCCGTGGACGCGGCATTTTTAGCCTATTTTCAAAAATTCATTAAAAAATCCCCCAAAACAATACAAAAATTATTTAAACATGATATAAAACTACAATAAATAAAGAAAACTCATGTCTTACTGTGTTTCTTGGACCTTGTTCCATAATTTGTAAAATCCTTTGATGGAAACACAATTGATCAGTTGAAGAAATCAAAAAGTCCTCGCCATTCCTTACACACAGTCTGCATGACATTGTTTACTACAAGTGCTCGCACGTTTTTCTCTTCGTAATCACTTTCTTGGGTCTTTTAGGCACAAATACTCTTGTCTTAATCCAATTTATCACATTAAATTTGCAAAACAATGTCATTTTCCTCTTTAGCATGTAATTTGAAGAGTAAATCTAGCATTTCTCAAGTGACAGAACACATGTGAGTACTCGCTTCAAATTATTACCGAAAACCGTTTTCATTGTCACAGTGTAAGGGAAGCAACTCGTGAAGAAATGATTCAGCTTTCTAATGTAGGAGTTCTTTACCTAAGACGATTAGCGATTCCCCGTAAATAAATTTTCAAAGTTGCTTGGTTTATTTCCCGCATTCGCTAGTAAGCATGACCTATGCTGTAGAGTTTATTTCCCGCACACGTCGCGAATGTGTTTAATGTGGTGTTAAGTAAGGGTTTAGAGTAGACAGACAACAGAGACATCAGTGAAACGCTTTTCACAGCTTCACTACTTTTTGTATTATAAAATTTGAATTTCCAGAAAAAGAGTTTTAATTATGTGTGGTGGGATAAAACTAGGTAAGATGAGATAAATCATAAAGTAAGTCTGATGTGTTATAAAACTACATATTGAGTAATCGAGATGCCAAAAAAATTATTTTCACAAGGCTACCATGATTACACATGTGGTTATTTCTCACCGTATGCCACACAGTACATACATGTACTAACGCTTCAGCATAACCAGTCCTCCATTATAACACCTGATTTCAGCTGTTTTGTTCAAAGTCTTATGTGAGAGGTTTTATTGGATATTTTGTCAAAAGTAAACATACAACAATTAGTGTTCTGGCAGGCTGACAATTTTCTGTCCCGGATCAAGGGAGACAATCACACGGACGTCCTCCTTATTTGGGGGGAGGGGGGATATATGGCTAAGAAGCAGTCTGCGATCTTACAATGGATCCATAATCTTTGGTAATTCTATATATGTTACCAGTTTGGGTAGAATGGGGCGCGACGAGGGAAATTGGTATAATCCTCTTGGTATATACAGAATTATACATTCTATAGCTATAATGAATTCTACACCTATCAAATGAATTCTATTGGTAAAAATTTCTATAGTTAAAGAATCAATTCTATAGTTATAGAATTGGTTCTATAAGTATAGAGTTAATTCTTTACTTTTATAATTAATTCTATAACTAGGTAGAATTAATTCTATAAAAACCGTTCTATAGCTATACTATTATAATTCTTTAAAGACAGTTTATTTTATCTATAGAACATGCTATACAGTTCATTCTATACAATTGAAAGCTGCAGCTATGGAATGAATTCTATTTTAGACCATGCCAATTCTTTAGCTAAACAATGAAAACGAGGCCCCTTACATACTGCACATCAACGTTTATTTAAAGAGTATGTATATGCTAAGCACACAAATAGCAGCTACACATTGACAGATTCACGATGATCCCTCAAATTTTGCGTCTGTATATGGCTAGTTATTGTTCTTAGTTATTAGGAATGGAGGTGTTTGGCACCCGTCGTCTGCTAAATAATGCAGACGAGTCCAGCAGCGGTCCCAAACTCGAGTCACGGCTTTTACCCTGTGCGGCACGAGGTGCGCTTTAGACCGGTGCTGGAGCCGCGGACAACGGGCGCCAAGCACCGAACTACAATTTTTAAAATTACTATACATTTACAACAGCACATTTTGGGTGATTATTATGAATCAGTCAACGTGTAGCTGTTGTGTGCTTTGATAGGCAGTATGTTCGTACTATCGGTGTAGGTGAATACCTCATGAGGGAGCCCTAAAGGTATTGGTACCAAAGTAAATCGCTGGCCTTGCTTTAATTTATCTTAAGAATTGGCATGGTATAAAATATAGCTGCAGCTTTCAATTGTATATGTATATGTGATGGGGGCAGCCATCACGGAGACCGTTTGGGCCACCACGCTCACAGCCACAGCATTCGCTGGGGGCGGTATGGGTCGAGTACCACCCGCGAACCGTGGTGTTTTGACGCGCTGTCATCTTACAGCGTGCTGTGCTAGGCTCACTCTCTTTAAACGTCTCTATATCCTTCTAGGATAGTTGCAGATACTAACAACTAACATATTCGAGTTCTACTTGATATATTCTTTCAGTAGATACTAAACTCACCCAACGTCTTAATAGATTAGGTTAGGTTTAGGCATATTTCTTATGTTTCTATTCACATTAGCTAGTTTAACTGCATCTCCCGCATGTACGCCGGCTTGCTGCTCACGGCCCGGACCGTGGCCCCGTTGTGGTTAAAATTCGCGCCCCACCCGATAAAAGTGGGGTACGGACCGGACCAAAAGAGAGATGAAGGGCAGAGTGCAATGGGGAGACGAATAGGCAGAGCACGAGCGAGCAGGGATCGAGGGAACGGGCGGGCTCTCAGAGCGACCCTAGCCGTCGGGTAGCGGCAGCGGTAGGGGCCCCAAATAAACCTATGTACAAGACGAAAATCTGCCTTTGTTGGGAAGAGAGAGAGAGGAGCAGAGAGGAAAACTTATGGATGGAACCTGCTCCACTATATATATATATAATGAATTTTGTAGGATTTTCTGCTCATAGTATAAATAGAATAAACTGTCTTTAAAGAAATATAATGGTATAGTTAAAGAATGGATACTTAATGAATGGTCCATAGTTAAAGAATTATGTACTTACACAATGGTAAAAGAACTAATTATATATATATATATATAATCAATTATATCGTTATAGAATGAATTCTATAGTTAAAGAATTAATTCTTTCTATAGAATGCATTTCTTTAATTATAGAATGCAATTCGTTATATAAAATGAGCATCATGCCCTCTTGGCACCCCATAATAGAATAAAATGTCTTCATAAAATTATAATGGTATACTTATAGAATGAATTCTATGTAGTTACAGTATGAATTTTATTGTTACATAATGAATTCTATAGATATAGAATTAATTCTATAGTTACAGAATAAGTTATGTAGTTAAAGTTAATTATTAGTTTTTAGTTATAGAATTCTATAATTACAGAATTAATTCTTTTTCTATAGAATTTATTCTATAACTAGAGAATTAATTCAATATAGAATTAAAGTTATAGAATGAATTCTTTTACTATTGAATTTATTCTATAACTAAAGAATCAATTCTGTAATTATACAATTATTTCTTTAGTTAAAGAATTCATTCTATAGTTATAGAGACAGTTCTATAGCTACAGAATACAATTCTTCAGTTACAGAATTATATCCCATGAGCATTGTACACATTCCCCTCTTGGGAATAGAGAGAATAAACTGTCTTTATAGAATTACAATGGTATAGCTATATAATGAATTCAATAGATTTAGAATTCTATAAAGAATTATTTCTATATTTACAAAATGAATTCTATATTTATAGAATCAATTCTATAAGCATAGTTAAAGAATTCATATATATTCAGTTAATCAATTATATAGTTATAGAATTAATTCTGTAGTTAAAGAATTAATTCTATATTTACAAAATGAATTCTATAACTATAGAATTCATTCTTTTGTTATAGAATTATATATTTATAGAATTAATTCTATAAGCGTAGTTACAGAATGCATTTATATTCAGTTAATCAGATATTCATACACATTTTTTATGATAAATATCTTGATGCTGACTTGTAATTCCTTTTGTTTCTGGCTGTGTTGTGTTGTTGATTGTATAAATGTGCTTGCCTGAAAACAAGAGGGTAGGGAGAGTCAAATGATAAATTTCAGTTACATAACAGTTACATAATGGATTTCATTTGATATCCAAACAGTTCAGTTTAATTAAATTTGACAAAATCAAACATTTACCGACAAAACAACACCATAAATGTTCACTATAAAGCATCTGCAAGTATTTTGTCTAAGGCACCACATCATTTCAGTGGGTAGTGCATCAGATACAATTTCAAACTTGCCAATGACTTTCAATGTAAATAGACTGTACAGAAATAAGCAAGATTTCAGGTTGATTCAAAGTCCAGTACTGACAACTGGTAAATGATCAGGTAAATGAAGGTGTTTTAAACACATTATACACACCAACCAAATTACTGATATCATACCTCCTGTCAGATCATTGTTTCTTAGATATAATTGTCATTGACCATGCCACTCCACCTCTCAGAAATACAAGAAATATTACATCCTGGAGTGTCAGAAATCAGGTATTTGGTGGTGTTATTGTTTTTGTAGTGTAGCCAAGTAATTAAGGTAAATAACTAGCATCACCACTATTATTGCCTTTGTAGTGTGTAACTGGCATCAGCACCAGAAGGTAATGGACACTATTCCATGGGTACAACTGATACTACTTTGATAATGTTTGTTTTTAGGCCAAAATACTGCTGACTTCAAACAATGATATACGACAAGAACCGCTTCATTAAAAACAAAAAATATACGCAACATGCTGAAGGGTACCGTATATGCAGGTGAATGTGCATCAATGTGAGCAGGAAAGCCTGGAAAGGCTCAAAATCTTGCCTCTTATATTTGGCATGCAGCTTAAAATATATCAGCTAATGTTGCACAATTCTGCATTCCAGTGAAATATCTGACTTTATCATCTGCTCATTTGAGTTAAGTTCAGGTGGTCAGGATCCGGCAGTGTCATGTTCATCAGTTTCTCCTGGTGGAGCAAAGTTTGCAGTGACGTAATAACACTAACAGTCTTCAGACTGAGTTACACATTCATCAGACTGCACACTGTACTAAAATCTGTCAAACTTGCAGCTGCAGCTTGTTTACTTTTTCTTCTGCACAGCCTGTTCAGCATGTCTCCTAAGCAGGTCTATCCTTCTTCATGGCCAAATGTCAATGTTGTGTTCCAACCAAGGTTGATAACATGACAGACATAAGCTGATGCTCCAACAACCTATCTCTATCCCCCCCCCCCCCCCCCATCTCTCTCTCTCTCTCTCAGCGTCTTGTCCTGCTCAGGCGCCCACAGTCATGAATGTTGCTTGGGCACTTTAAACATGAAACGTAAATATGTGTGTAACAGAAATCTATTTTATTTTTGGGTGGTTTGGAGGTGACGGATGACCACAAACATGCATATGCCTAAAAAATGCTCTCTTATCATTGATAAAATAGTCCAAGGAAATAAATCTGGTTGCCTTGATTTCGAGCATGAGGTATTTTAGGTGAAGTTGAAAAGGAATTGCATGACTTAGGACTTTTTAGCTCCAGCATTGCCTGGAACAGCCAAAAAAAAAAACCATGATCCCTCTTGTGATCCTGCCTATTATGGCATCCACAAACACAACAACTATTTACATTTGTTTTCATTTTCTTTCCACAGTGGAACACAAAGTAAAAAAATAAAAGTGCAAAAAGCAAGTTTGCCTAGCCAGACAGAATGTTTTGCCATAAATAGGAACAATAGCTCTGTAGTGATGTCATCATGTCAGAGCTCATAATAATCTGTTCTTAATAATCTTTTCCAAACTAAAATCTAGGTTTTTTTGGGGGGACATCAAATTTTTTATAGCCTCATACTTCAGATTGATAAAGTAGAATCAGAAATATATGCATACATACCTTGAAAAAGCTTTTTCTTGGGACCACAGACATCTCACTAAGATGCTGGCTTATAATTTAACTGTGCTTTTAATGGTCATGGTGGGAACTATCTATGGGGTGCCAAAAGGAGAATGGGTACAATGCTCATGGTATATCAAGAATGGCATTCTATAGCTCTAGAATTGAATATAATTCTATAAATATAGCTAAACAATTCTATAATTATAAAAATAATTCTATAACTAAAGAATTCATTCTATAATTATAGAATTTCAGATTGAATTAATTCTGTACCCCCCACCCCTCCCCTACCCACTTCTTCAGAGCCATGATCAACTCTTGCATTAAAAAGCACACAGCTACATAACTCCTTCACATGATACATAAATACAGTTACGCGCAAACAAAAAAATAACAGAAAAGGTTCATGGTGCATTTTGTTCACTGAAACCCAGGGGCTTCTGCTCATAGTATAGAAAGAATAAACTGTCATTATAGAATTGCAATGGTATAGTTATAGAATTCATTCAATAGTTATAAGAATGAATTATATTCTATAGTTATAGAAAGTTCTTTAGCTATAGAATTCTATAATTATAGAATTAATTCTTTAGTTATATATTAATTCTATAGTTCTAGAACTAATCCTATAATTATAGAATGAATTCTTTAGTTGTATATTAATTCTATAGTTCTAGAACTAATCCTATAATTATAGAATGAATTCTTTAGTTATAGAATTCATTCTATAATTATTGAATTTATTTTTTGTATAGCTATAGAATGCAATTCTTTATATACCATGAGGATTATACCCATTCCCCTCTTGGTATCCCTCTCGGTTTTGTTTAGTTAAAGAATTGGATTATAGCTGCAGCCTTCAACTGTATATACCGAAATCAATTGTATACCATTTTCTGCTCATGGTATAGATAGACCACACTGTCTTTATAGAATTACAATGGTAAAGTTATAGAATTAATTCTATAGTTGTAGAATTCTATATAATTCTTTCGTTATAGAATCAATTATATTATAATAATTCTGTAGGTATAGAATTAATTCTATCGGCTTAGAACGCAATTCTTTACATACCATGAGCATATATACCCATTTCCCCTTGGCGCTCCATAGGGAACAGCTCGACAGTTTAAAATTTTAAAAGGCAGGGGTGGGGATGGGCTTTATAGGGATGCACCGGGGGGGCATACTGCTTCTGAGAATTGTTAAAATATATTTGTAAAAATGTTGAAGTACGTACATAATTAAAATCTAAATCTCACACACTCCATACATTTCTTTTTAAAAGGTTTCATTTCTAAAATGTCCATTTTGTAAGTTGACAGAAAGCATAGTGTCACAATTACTAAATCTCTTATAAGGTCAGTAGCTACACAGTACATCATCATAAAGAGTAAAATAACTTGTATGCAAACCACATGTCATCCTGTGCAGTCTTTAAAATTTGATCTTCTTCTACACCAAATACGCATTAACTGCAATTGTAATGTGCTCTTCCACAGTATAATGTGACAACTGGCCTCAGCGAAAGTCCTTGGATTCAAGTTTAGCTTTGAACAGCGGGGCTAAAGTCTCGTCCCATCACATACGTCTTTGGGATTTACCTTCCCGCTCGCGAAATTTTTTTTCCTACATGGACTCTGAGCTGAGTCCCAACTTGGTGCGAACTGATGCGCACCGAATCAGAATATGAACTTCCTGTCTAGAGCGCAACTGGAATCGACTTCTGCGATCGAGAGAATCACATCTTCCACAATGAATTATTTTATTTGTGAAAGTGTTGTTTGTCGACAAAGAAGTAACATCGACAAAGAGGCTTTGGAACTGTTTTTGTGAGTACACTTTATTAAGTTTTTGACTCGTAGCGTATGTGTATGCTTCTATTATTTTCAGTGAATTTCACTAGATCATTTGATGGATTCGAGTTCATTATCACGCCTTGATAACTTTGTAAGTATAAATACTTCAATTTTCACGCAGTGCCCTCTCTCGTGTGCACGCGCACGCGCGCGCGTGTGTGTGTGCGTTGTGTCATGTGTTACATAGTCATACAATCAAGAGCTTAAGTTTGATGCAGTTGTGACTATGTTTTTTTCCACTAAAATATACAATATAAAAGTAAAACTGAACATAATTTTTAGGGATTTGTGCCACATTTCTACACGTACGTGGTGTGCAGTTGCATTAGCCATGATGCTTCAAGTTCAAGCACACAACTAACCTTTTGTCTGTCTTTTTTTTGTGTGATGTTGAACTGTCATATTTAACCAATTTATTTATCTGTTATATTTCCAAAATAGTTCCATAGGAAACAATAAATAATGGCTGATTACCTACTAAAGTAAGTAAACACAACACTAAAGATTCCTTCTCTAGGTTTTCTGACTATTTTGCTCAGACCACAGCCCTCAGGTCATTTATATGGCTGGGGTCAAAATATATAGGCAGCAATTAACAAGTGTTGATAATCAACAACGGGAAAATAATGATACAGCATCTGTGCTGAAAATGATGTATTGTCCCCAATAAAACGTGGAGAAATCCTGTTTCAGTGTGTGTTAGGTATTATTCCATGCTGATTAATTTTTTTAAATGACAATTAGTTGACAATAAGTATAGACTTCTTTCCAGACCATGTTTTATAGACTTTATTACATATATATGCATCAAGTAAATTAGTGCAAATTATAGGCAGTGATCAGGCAGGAAAATATATACTATGTTTTAATTCATTCGATTTAACAAGTGCTGATTTTGCTATTTTTCCATTCCACAGACAACCAACAGTAGGAATGTTGATGTTTTCTGCATCAATGTTAAAAACAGAGAGGAACTGCAGCAGTGGAAAAAGAGATTTTGAAAATTCATCTTGAACAACCCTGCGAGTTCTAGGGTCATGACCAGCTAAAGGTGAAAGAATCTTGAACAATGTAAGTTATCAACTTATTGTGCACTGTTTTGGGTTGACAATCATGTGAAAGTTCAGACGTGTGAGTCTCCACATTTACACATTTTGACTGCATAAAAGAAAAACCATTATTGTATCTGACAAAAATGATCTAAATGTTTCAGGGCATTACCTCTTCCTCAGGACGACACAAAAAGAGATGGGAAACAGGTTGTGTGGGACTTGCTTGCTTAAACAGGAATACACTGTAGCCCTATAGATAATTGGATTGTACTTGATTTCTTTCTTTCATGTTCATTGTGTGTCATGGCCAAAGACAGCTGACGTTTTTACAAGCACTTAGTGTGTGAATCTCATTGAGATGAATAACAATTATAGGGCATGAAATATTACTACTTGTGGGTACGCTCCATGACCACTGGGTAGTTACTGACGGTGGGTAAAAGTTTTTTTTAAACTGTGTTTGAACCATCCATGACTCTACTTATTGGTGCATTGTTAGTGACACCTTTTATGTTATGCATTCCTATTAATTTGTCATTTTATTTGAGAGGCAGCATATTGTATCTGCCAAGTGAATCTGTGTGACTAGTTTTGCTCCATTGAGTTTAGCTTTTGACAAGATTTGATAAACATGACAATTTTTATCATAAGCATAAGCTTATCTTATAAGTCTTATCTTAAATTCATATGATACCTGTATGTATATTGCATGTGTTAGTTTTTTTTTTGTTGTTGTTACTAGTCTGGTCTGCAAAATAAAGCTGGTCTTACTATCATCTGAGGGTGGCTGGGTGTTTGTTGCTTAATGTCCCACCACAAACTATTAGTTTCATCTGAGGGATATTT
>SMGT01016482.1:290380-333861 GCA_004794575.1 Lanistes nyassanus | reverse complement strand
AGAAAGAGAGAGACTTTCCCTGATTGCTGATTTGTATTTGTGATTAGATATACAGTGCTATTTGTAACATACGATTTTAAACTGCTGATAAATAGACCACATTCATCACAACATTGTGATCAATTGCTGTCAACACATTTCGTCATAAAGCACGTCCCCCTAAGCACTCACCTTTTTTAAAAGCATCAATAATTCCCTTGAAAGTTTTCTGCAACTATTCATTAACCATGGTCGCTGCGACTAATTATGTTAAGATATGCATGTGTGTGTCTCCATGCATATAGACCTATATTAGTGTAAGCGTGCATATACTCATTTTTTTTTTTTGGTCCTGTGTTCCCTTTAAACTACTATTGTTTTAAATTAGTGTACACATATATTTCCAGTGTAATTTTACTTTGTTTTGGTTTTAATTTTCATGTATTGTGCGTTTCAATAGGGTGGGTAAATTGGAAACTGTGTAAAGAATACCTAAGTGCATGGTAGTACTTTCCTATATTACACAGTTTGGGAAATTAGTTCACCCTAACATTATGCACTGAAAGCATATCCTATGGTTTTGTTCTGGACAAATGTCTGTTACTGTGCTGACCTGGTTTATTTGTCCTATTGAAATGCCTGTGGATGTAAAGCCCAGAGGGAAAACTTATTTCACTTGTGAGTTTGTTGTGTACTTTTAAAAGTATCCTACTGGACTGGGTTATTCTTGTCATGTTACAGATAATGTTACATATTTTTAATTATGATGTTTTTTAAAATTCACAATTAATTGGTCTGTGATAACACAGTCATCACAGTAAAATAGGGATGATTTAATATAGTCCACCAAGTTCTTATGTAGTTTGAATAACTTTCTGAAACTGAAAGTTTTGCTTGTAATACATAATGAAATTATTCAAGCCGTTATAAAATTGTTATTCTTTTTTATTACTTTTAAATCATGTGTGTGTGTGTGTCTGTGTATCTGTGTGTGAGAGAGAAAGAGAGAGCAGAGACACTCACAACATTTCAAAGCTAAAAATATCTTTGTTGTCTGATGTGCCTTATTTCTTCTGTCTGTGGAACAAAACAGTGATAAAATGATGCTCCAAACATGTTCTTTTTCATCTGATGTTCAATGTTGTGGTAGCTAACCCCAATATATAATTGTTGCAACATACAAGCACTTTTTTGCATCATTTTAAAGAAAGTTTTAGAAAATCCACTCCTACCTTTAGACATAACCCTGAGCTCAGTGAGCACTGCTGCATTCTGAGTCATTCAAAGACATCACCTTTTTTCATCCCCCCCCCCCCCCCCCAAACAAAAAATACATGCCTGCAACTGATACAAACTGTTAGCGTACAGCGTTAAAAAGCAGGATTGTGTAAATAAACCATTAAAATGTGTTACACAGGGTGGCTGCTCAACTGAATAATGAATCGCATGGTCATGTTTTTGAAATTTCATGCTAAACCCATGTAGCATATTTGACCTTTGACTTCGTCACAGCAATGAATGTTTTCAAGTATGCAGTAACTGATCGTGCTGCTAAACTCTGTTCCTTAAAACCACTGACCAAATACGCAAAGCTATATAAAGTGTTCTACAACTTACGCGGTCAGTGACTGAGTGAGCCATGCTGTGATTTTAGTAGTTAAGTTTCGTTAAACTGATCGTCAACACTCGCAGCTATCAAAGGTAGGCCAGTGGACGATATTCCGATACAGAAATTTGCTGCACCGTATCTATGTTCGCTTTGGCAGCTGACCACGCTGAAGAAGTAATTTCAGTTCTTATTCTTTCATTTAATGATTTATTGCGTCGTCCGAGGACCAAAAGTGAGCGAAAGTACACTATGATAAGTGAATCGTGTGTCTCGCGCTAGACAGGAAGTTTACATTCTGATTCGGTGCGCATCAGTTCGCACCAAGTTGGGACTCAGCTCAGAGTCCATGTAGGAAAAAAAATTTCGCGTCCGGGCAGTTCATCTCGAGTCCAGACGCTGCACTCACACATAGTGCAGTGCTTTCTGGAGATAAATGTCTCTCACTGCTGGCCAACAGAAAATTGCTTATCTTGGCGAGGACTTCGCACAGGCTTTCGGCTGGTCATCTGGGAGGACGTACACACAGAGTGTATGGCACCACCCTCGCAACCTCCATACTCCTAACCTTGTTATGCCTCTAAGGTACTTTATTACCCGCCTTTTTGTACTAATCAGCAGTATGCGTCGGGGTACAATATTACATTGAAATCCAAATTTTTGCCCTAAATTTGTGTTGTCATACTTACTCTGACTCATGGGAGACCCACCCAACCTCCCCACTCCCCTCGCTGGAGAAAAGACAAAGTGAGAGGTGAGCATGCATATCAGACTGCTCTGAAAAGGTCAGCATGCATGTGCACAGGAGGCCGTTGTTGTTGTTGATTTGGGAGGGAAAGTGTGGTGATTTCGCACTGGGGGGGGGGGGGACAGTGGGCTTGGGGAAGGAAGGGGGCCGGGTTTTGGTGCTGGTGGTGGCTATGTGGTCGCTTTGCTGGCGCACTGTCGCTGCTAGAGGAAGGTGGCTATCTGTTGCTTGAGTGGTAGAGGGCTTGCTGGTCGACCCTACTGTCGCCCTATTCCTACATTCTGTTTATCTCTACCTTTGTGTTCGTGTTTTACTTTGAATGCTGTACAATTTACGCTTGTCCTATAGTTTAATGGGCGTTTACTATGGTTTTTACCCCCTGGATGGGCGTTTACTATCTGCGCTGTCAGATCCATTATGTATTGTCTTATCTTTTGGGTAGGATTTAGAGACGATTTTAGATTGAAGTTAAGGTTTAGATTGTGCAGAGCATTTTTAAGTTGATCCCTTTCCTGGCTATTTATGTTGCACTCTAGCAGGACATGGGGAGTGTGAAGTCTGTCCCCACAGCTGCAGGTCACCGGCTCCTTACGAATAAGATGGTATTCTCCATTTAGTCTCATTCTGGCTATTCTACTTTGGTTGATTCTGTTGGAGTGAAAAAGTGTGAACTCGTTACTCGGAAGTTCTTCTACCTCTCTCCTGGTGCCTTTGGCTTCCTTTATACACTTTTCATCCCACTGTATTTTTATAGCCAGTTTAATGGCTATTTTTTCTCTCTTCTGCTGAAATGGGTACATTTATCTAAATAACGTTTGTGGTCGGAGTCTTTTATTGCTAGTTTAGCCAATCTATCTGCTTCATCGTTTCCTTGGATTTCTACATGTGATGGTACCCAAGAAAGTTTATTTGGATTCCCATGTTATGAAATTTATTTAGAAGGGTTAGAAGTTCGTATATTATGTCCATTCTTTGTGAGGACTGGTTTTGCTCTCCTGATATTTACTGCCTTTTTTGGACGAGTTTAGTATTTTATTTATATACGGGGACCAGTTTGAGGTTTCTGTAAAAATACTCCCCAGGAATCGTATTCGAGGACTATATGTTATGGCTGTTTGGTTTACTTTAAGTTGTGGCTAGTCTACTTTCTGATTTGGTCGTTTAAAGATTATTGCTTGGGTTTTGGTGGCAGATAGTTTGAAGCCATTGTATTTTAGCCAGTTTGCAACTTGGTTTAGGTCTTCCTGCATCTTTTCTATTCCTAGATATCTAGGTTTATGTGGGTACCTGGTTTTGCGTATCTCTACCTTTCCTAGCAGGGTGGTATCATCAGCGAATTGTTTTAACATATTTAGCACATTTTGGGAGTTCTGCAATTATAATGTTTAAGAGTAAGGGACTTAACATGCTTCCTTGTGGTACTCCATTGTCTAAGTTTACCTCCTTGGTGGAGCTATCCTCTACTCTTACTTTTTCGACAGGGATAGGCAGGGATAGGCATTTATCTTTTGAGGTGCGGTACAAGTTCACTAAATGGGAATTTAGCGCCTGGGGTAAGCACGACTTGATGAACAAAAATTTAGAGCAAACATTTGGATTCAATGTCATCATACTGTACCCCAACTCGAAGTGCTAATTTTCCTGATTAGCGAACGCTAACTGCACCTCCAAAGAAAGAAATAAATATCCATTCCTGGTAAGGCCTCCAGTAGCGCATGTGTTCTGCCCCAGTGGTGCTGTCTGACCACGCCCATGCTTACCCTTCTATCTTGTCTCTTCCAGTGAGAGAAGAGCAGGGAGGTTGAGTGGACCTCCCACGAGTCCGAGTATGACTAATTGAACATGAATTTAGGGCAACAATTTGGATTTCCATGTGGTTATACGGCATCCCAACTCAAACCACTGAGTAGCTCTTCTGAGTCAACAGAAACTCCGACTGGGTGCGCCCCTGGTGATTGATGTACGCAACCATTGTGGAGTTATCTAAGCAGATCCACACATAAGCATGAGACAACAGGTGCACTGCAGGCGGGCTTCATTAAAATTTCGTAAATTATTGTAATAAAATCCATTTTTTTGAAAAAGATTCCACCAGGGTGGGTCATTCACTTCAAATAAAAGTCAAGTTTTCAAGAATAAAATGAGGCAGATATATCTAAAATTTATTTCACATCAGACCAAGTAGATCGAACGGAGGATGACAATGGCATTCAGCCACAAGCATAGATTATAAGTTATCACAGTGTATACATGTATAATTCATCTACAGGCACATTTGTATTTACAATAAGAATTGGCACTTGACAAGACACCAATCCACCAGAACTTCTTCAAAAGTAATGCATATGTAAATGACTATTTTTAAAAAGGTTTAAAACTGTACAAATGGGTGTGGTGTAGTTTTCTAATGATTATCTACTGAAGAATGATATCTTAGCAAAGTGGTAAACTGATAACAAATTAAGAGTAAAAATAAATTTCAAATATTATTTTCATCAAGTTTTTGTGGTCATTACCATGCGGGAGCAATAAAAAGCATCAGAAGTGACAGCAAACCTTCTTTAACATGTAGCTTTAAAGCCTGCACCTGCAGTTTTGTAATTTCAGCATGCTTTAACAAAAATTACCCCTTTTATACAGTAAGGCTTACCCTCAACCCTTCCACAAACAAAAAACCTGTAAACGTGCCTTCAACAAAGAAAAATAACCAAAGATTAACAATACAAATAATGTCACTCATCAACAACAATCCTAAATCCAGCCAAACCTATCCTAATGCCCCCAAGCCAGATGGCCACCTCTTATATCTGGCTACTTCAATGCCCACCGACTGCAAGTACCCTTGAGTCTCTTAATTTGTAGCTGTGGTCACTTAACATATGGTCTTTAGTGGTTTGTCAACAAGTTTCTTTAAGCAGTCAGGACATTCAACACTTGATAGCACTGTGTGGAACCACAGGTAGCCACTTCCTTGACACCTGCAGTCACTGACACCGCTGCTTCTGGGCATGACAATGGAGATTAGACCAGGGTAGAGAGTTACAGGTAGGGTGATGAAAGGCATTTAGAACTGCAGGACGGTCCTTGCAGGAATCGAGCAAGCACCACAGGTGGAGAGTGCAGGCACGCAATTTGTAACTGGTGGGGTTTTTTTGTGTTTGTTTCATTCATGTAACACAAGTTCTACTATTCCTATTTTCACTTGAATATGTACAGGATACTGTACTGTAACTGAAGTTGTTTGTCTTATGTTTAATCTGCACAGGCCTGCCTGCCTACCCCAATTTGCAGCCTTCAGGAAGACACTAGACAAAACCAGACACAAAACTGATTTTCATGAATACATATAGCTACATCAAACATAGTATATACAGAAACTAAAATTAAAACTACTTTATTTACACTTTGTACAACTTCTATAAGATCACACAGAGACATTTGAGCACATTCTAAGAAGCCAGTAGCGTTATTTTTCTCCTCTGCTTTGCCAAGTTCAGTGGGGAGTTTTCAGTACTTATTGCTCCCCATGTGGCAAGTGATTTCATCACTTTCTCCAGAGCTGATGGAAAATACACATCCACAAATTTTGCATTTTGCTTATCTACCTGGATGTTATGAAAGGCCATAACTTTGTGTATTTGGTAATAAAGGATTGTTTCCCATTTATGTTTTCTTTGGTTGGGGTGGGGGGAGGGGGAGGGTTGGAGCAGATTTATTTACGATCAAACTCCTTCCACTTAAAAACCCACTATTTTCTCCATCTGTAGCTAAAGCCATGAGGGGTCTATGTGCATGTGCATTAGATTACTGTGGCAATGCTGGGATGGAGTATAACTAGTGCTAATGTCCAGCTAGTTGTTTGATCGTCTAAATTCTCTGTAGCTGTTAGATCGAGTTTCCAAAACTAATGGTTTCAAAACTCAATATGGTATAACAATCAGTGGCAGTTTTATGCAAACAGCAAAACTGCTATGTCAGTTAACAATGCTTTGTGTATCAGTGTCAGGCATAAGGCAGCTTAAATATAGGTGGGAAAATGCTTTCATGGCTTTCCACAATCATCAGCTTTCCACAATCATCAGCTTTTGCATTACAAAATTGCTCACAAAAAGAGTACTTGAGTTTTTCACATACAATTTACAGAAACTCTTATGTAAGAGCTTGCCAGTGATTCAACATTATTAAACAGAACAAACTATACTCAAAACCAAAAGAAACGCAAATTGACACACTGGCAAGTAGTCAAATTTCATGCAGTTAGGTACAATAACAGCAACAAAAAATAGGTTGACAAGAGGTCACATGGTCTGTTGAGTGTAGCCTTTGCTAATGACATGCCTGGTGCAAAAAAAAGGTATCCCTTCTGGCGTGCTAAAGTCAGACAGTGTTTTTCCCCTTGTGCAGCTTTAGCAAAAAGCACCAAGACTAGAACTTACTTTGAGAACAGAGGGCACAACCCACCAGCAATAAAAGCCGAAGCTTGTATGGTCCCAGACAGACCACCCGTCAGCAGCAGAAGAATGCCAACACAGAATGCTACAGATTGGGAAAGAGCCATCAGACAACTGGACAGAACAACTGGAAACTGCACATCCACTGGGTGTGGCAGTTTCCACAATCTGTCATTTGTGGGCTTGCTTTTGAGCCACTGGCAGCACTCAGGATTGAGTCAGAAGCAGACGACCTCATGTCACAACTGTATGACAGGACAGGAAGATCTACCGTGACCACATGTGCCAACCGTTCCTCCCTGCCCCAAAGACACCATGAGCCAGTGTCGGGAGCCATGGAGCTGCCATCAGCCAGCAGGCTATGCATGGCCGGTTGTCTGCGAGACAGATATATTGCCCCCATCCTGCATGGCGGTCAATGCTGACTGCATGGCTTTGGCAGTGGGCCCAGCAGCATCTGAACTAGATATGGCAGTAATGGCGAGACATCCTTTCTCAGATGAAAGCTGCTTTTGCATCAACCATGCAGATGGCCTCATCAAAGTATGGAGGAGGCGGAACTAGAGGTATGCCAACAACATTTTTCAGCACGACCTCTTAGACGGACCCAGCATCATGATTTGGGGTGGAGTTGGCATCAACCCACTCGTGGGGCTGTCCTCTTCCAGAACATTGGCCTTGGACGAGGAAACAGCATGACAGCACAAGTCTATGTGGACCAGGTACTGAGGCCCCACATCGTGCCATACTTCTAGCAGCATGCCAACATCACCTTTCAGCATGACAATGCCCACCCACAAATGGCAAGGCTCACCACAGCCTTCCTGCAGCAGAACAATGTTCAGGTGATGCCTTGGCCCTCCATGACCCCAGACCTCAACCCAATCAAGCACATATTAGACCATCTTCAGAGAGTTGAATGCTCGCCAGCTGGAGCAGGCCCTCTGGCAGATTTGCGCAAACATACCTGTGGTAGTGGTGAACTGTCTGGAGCGCTCCATGCCACCCAGGTGCCAGGCCATTGTCAACACCAATGGAGGACACACCTGGCACTGACTTTGGATTCTGAATTCAGACGTTTGGGACATTCTAAATGCTTTCTCAGCAATGCAGATTAACACTCATTGTGCAAAGACTCACCGTACCAATTTTCTCGAAAATTGATCAATTCAAACCCGTTGAAAAGACAAAATTCAAATAAAATTTGGGGTGAAAACTGAAAAGCGGACCAACTGCACATTTTCATTGCTTCCTGGGACAAATACAGTACTCAGGGATGGTAGGCAGCCCTGTGTGGATATATTTTTTTGTAATTTACTGAGATAGTGCACTCAACTGTACTGTGTATAAATTTGTTCAAGAATGAAGAAAATCAATCAATTTTGCCATTTTCTTTACCCTTTCATTTGTTGGCTTGTTAGTTTTTTTCTTTGCTAGCCTCTTTGTCTCTTCATCTTTTATCATTACTACTTTTCTCACCATTTTTGGTGCTGGTTTTGTCTGTCTGTTGCTTCTTCACAATGTTTTTTTCTCTCTCTCTCACTCACACACACAGTACTGCCATCTCAGACACAAAGCCATAAAAGGTCAGTGAGAAGTGAAAGGTCACTCGCAACCGTCAACTCTGTTAGCCAGCCACTTTTTGTATCTGGCCACTTTTGTCTAGTCCCTTGGGCAGCCACATAACACAGGTTCAACTGTATCTGCAAAAATCATTAAGTGAGGTGGGGGTAGTTATTTTATTAAAATATAACATTCACATGCTTTAGTTTGCTACTTTAAGAAACTGTCACCATTGTCATTGTTGCTCCAGCTCCTAGTTCTTTTGTGTAAAACTAAATTTTGTAACAACAGCCATTGTAAGTGAAAGATAGTATGATAACAATGTGCATTCTCTATATTTTGGCTTGAAACATACACTTTTATCAGTCCTTCCACTTTTGTTTTGTGGACAATTAAGTGTGTCTCCTATATTTTCTTAAAGGCAATTGCTGCTGGGTAACAACTGGTTTTTTTTCCCTAACACTGTACACAAGAGATACAAAAAATGTGTTAACATCCATCAACACTTATAAGGAAAATAATAAAGAAATGGATATGAAATCTCACATGGTGAGATTCAGCTCAGAGGTTGTTCCATTCGATGGTAAGAAATCCTGTGTTGGATTCCTGGTTAAGGTGGCGACTGATGGTCTGGGGTATATTATGCTGGAACCAGATTTTCTGGATGTTGTCGTATTGCTCCTGACTAAGTGTGAGTGGATTGCCCCGCCTGATACAGAAATAAGACTCCAGGTAACTCATGCTGAAAATACAACTTGAAATAAATGTACATCTGCACACGTCTGTTATTTTACCTCTTCTCCCTTCAGCATGCTGTTTGACAGCTCTTATCAATGTTCCAACTAGAAAAACGTGCAACAAGTACCTTTTTGAATTGATATGCCATTAAAATATGGTGCACATCTGTAAACAATATAATTATTATTTTTTTATATAAAGATTACAGAACCTCATCTAATGGAAGTTTACAAAGCAAAATACATCGGCATATTTGCAAGCCAAACAACAAATAACAGATGCTGGCAGCACAGCTGTCTTACTCAGCATGGAATACAAACAGTCCTTTATACTAGCTATAAATGCATTTACAACAAAAACAGATCTAAAAAAATAGTTGCTCAATCAAAAGACCCAGTCTGAACTTTGCTCACAGTTTTCAACATGCATGTCAAATGATGTTTCTGCATAACTTCAAAGCTATACAATATTTTTTCAGTTGTGAGTGGATGAATGGTACAGCCATAGACACTGAAGGAATGAGTTTTTACATCACGGTATGTGGCAAAATATTTTGTTAATTTTCGAAATTAAAAAAAAATTTTGCTTGTCAATTGACAGAGTGCACAGTGACCTTGAAAATTCAATTACTACTGAAAAGCTACTGAAAAGAATGTAAATTTGTGATGTTACAATTGAGTGCTGTATGTTACAGTTTCATAAGTTACTTGCTATAGTAAGGTCTAAGTTGTTTGAAATAAGTATAAACTCTTTATTCTTCATCTGTGAATACAGACACCTTCACACTCTGACATCCCCTGTGCTGTATTTATGAATCTCATTGTACAGTAAAACCCGTCTTATGGAGACACCCTTTGTTCCACCCAAATGTGTCCCCACATGACAGGTGGCCCTTCATCAGAGGTTTCACTAATTTCCAACCCAGGAGCACATATATGTTCTCAGTATAAAGACTGATCATAAAATGATAGAGGAAAAAAAATTAGAGAAAATAATAAAAACAATAACTGTGCACATATTTATTATATTCACAAAGCACATTTGATTTGCTGCCTGCAAAAAGGCAAAATGCAGACAATTTTACACGGTATCTTTTTTGACAGGATTCCGACCACCCTTTTGATACTGTGATATCATCGTAGCCCTTTTCAACTGACAGGAGAAGTGCTTTTTCCTGAACAGCAACAGGTCTCCTTTGCACATGTGCACACCACTTACATATCACCTGATGTGACAAGGCAACCAATATGAGCCTATGTCTTTTTAGTGCTCAATGGGGTGGGGGGGAGGTGGGCATCTGATGGGTCATGGTAAGTATGGTTAAAGAAACACAAATTTAGCTAAAACAAAATTTTCTTGTTACAATACCCAAAGTGCTGACTGACCGCAAAAAGGAGATGGAGGTCCTGACTAAACAGGAAAGCACTTACCAGGGTTAGCAAGACGTTAAAGCTGTTGCATGGTGAAAGCCACAGCAACCCCAAAATGACCGTCCTTCCGGCAGTCGGACATGTCTCATAAATAAAAATGTACAAACTGGTCTTCCGACCGCTAGTAGGCTGCACAAAGAACATCCTGCAGTGCCGAGGACTGGGAGGCCACCAGGGAAGCAGCCCAAGCTCTCACTTCATGGGCTCTGGCAGAACGCAAGGGAAGCAAAAGCAAGGCCCCTGCCCCCAGTAAGCCCACCAGATAACTGTTTGGATCCAGTGTGCAATGCTGGACTGCAAAATCTCTCAATTCCACCCAGCCTGGAGTGTGAGAGAAACAGTCATCACAGTGTGCCATCACGAAGGGGCGCAGTGCGCTGCCAGTACTCACATAGAGCGCGGACTGGGCAATTAAGACCATCTGGGTCTGAAGAAGAAAAAGCTGGAGGAAGAGGCTCAATCAAAACGCATGGGGACAGGTTCCCAGATCATCCCTGGCCTACCTGACATCGGCAGCTAGCCCAGACAAAGCGTGGACCTCACTAGCCCAGTGGCCAGCATTGTTAGGAAAACGCACTCCAGTGTCAAGTCCATAAAGGATGACTGCTAAAGGGGCTCAAATGGGGCTGCCCGAAGCACACCAGGGACCAAAAACAAGTCTCAGTTGGGCACCCAGCAGGGCGACCCAGCATTGAACAGTGGAATGCCTCAGATGATGTCAGAAATGAGGGCGAAGTGGTCACAGAGTAAACAGCCAAGTTGCAGGAGGGTGGACGTCACAGTCAGCCTCCAAACACGCACGGCCGCAAACCAACAGGTGGTCCGTGGCAGTCAAATATGCAAGATGGTTGGCCAGGTCCACAGCCCTTGACCTGAGGGGGGTTGATCCCCTGGGTCTGGCACCACTGCATCCAGCGCCGCCAAAGAGAGAGAGGGAGCAGAGAAAAAGGGGTCTCGTCAGCAACATCATACAAGCTGTCAACTGGTGTAGTGTGAAAGCCGCCCAGACAAATCGGGAGGCCATGGTGGTGGGCAGTGTCAAGGAGTTTAAGGTAGGTGGGATGGGCAGAACCATAACACAACCACAATCTAGTTGGGATCAAACCAAAGAATGGTATAAACGTAAAAGAGCTGTCCGCTTCCAGGTCGCGTCGAAGGACATCTTCAGATCGAAGAAGAACCCCAACAGGTTCCTTTCGGACAAAGGCATCCTGGATGAATGCTTCAAACCAAACAAGGTTGTCGAACGGTACTCTGGCCCCATCAAAAATAACACTGCAGCGAGGACAGCAAACCCTCAAAAGAGTCCAGACCACGCTAGCATGGACCATACATTCCAGATTTTTACAGAGACAGCTGGTAAGAGAGATAGGATGATATTTACTGGGATCAGAGTGATTCCAACCGGGTTTGGGAACGGGAACCATGAGGGCCTCCCTCCACATGAAGAGAAAGTTCCCAGAGGTCCAAACATAGTTGAAGATGTTGTAATATTATGTAGAGCGACACCATGAATACAGAATTCCACAAATACTCTGTGATTCAGTACTTTTTATTTGACACACCTAGTGCTACTGTCTCCATATCCTTCCCCAGCATCGTAACTCCGGCCAGTCCATCGTCCAAAAGACTAAAAAGCCAGAAAGCGAAGAGCCCCCTCCTTGGTTGTGCCAGCCTCTTTATACTCCCTAAGCTAAGTCAGGTTCCATGGGCCCTCCTGACTGCTATAATTTGGGTTATGCTGTCAATGTACTTGTGTGACTGAGTAGCTCAGAATAGTGTGTCTGACCTGTCATGCATGTCCACACTAGGCAGCCTGAGTGCATTGCAGGTCAATTTCCAGCCCTGTCAAATATATAATGTGCTATACTTATGTGTCCTGTGTCTATTTACTAAATACCATACATCTAATATACCGCTTATTACGCATATTGTTATAATGTGAAGGAGAAGAGAAAGAAATTCCTCGGGAAGATGGGTGAGAAATTGATGGTGGACAGTGTCAGGACCATGGGCAGAAGAAGAACACTGATGGAGAACTTGTTTCAATTTAGAGAGAGGGAGAGAAAATGGGAGATTGTAAAAATCAGTCAGAGGAAGGTACAAGGAGTAGACTCACTGACACGCTGGAGTCACAAAAAGGAAGGAGAGCAGTGAGAGGGAGAAGAGTTGTGATCAAAGGTGCCTGCAAGATGATTAGCAACATCGCGCTGGTCTGTGAGGCTTGCATCTCCATCGCAGAGGCGGCCACCATACTGGAGGAACGCTCCCCTGAATGGCTGTCCATACCAAGGAAGAAGGAGTATGGACAGAGAAAAAACAAAACTCTGCCAAGCCTGTTTGCTATTTAAAAACAAACCAAGCACAACATTGTCCCCTTTTCTGGCTCCTGCTGCATGGCCCATCACTTGTCTGTGAGCCAAGGTACACAAGTGCAGCATAGTGCCCCCAATGGAAATAGCGGTATGGCACCACAAAGACAGATGCAACATTATGATTTCACATGTAGGGTTCACGGTGCCACAAAGACAGATTTAACATAGTCATGGCACCACAAAGAGAAATGTACGATTACGTTACCACAAGATAGATGCAAGGTAGCAATGTCACGTCACCACTCACTCATCCATAACTTCAATGCCAGCCCATGTTTGGTCGTCTCAATAAGATTTTATTGGTCAGCACAGCGTTCCATGGCGTGACAGTTAACATCAATTTTAACAACTCTAACATTCCTCCACCTATATGTGACTATCCATCTCTGTATCCATCTCCTATCTCCATCTGATGGTCTATATATCTCCTTCCTCTCCTATCCATGTATCCATCTCCTATCTCCTTCTGATGGTCTATATAACTCCTTCCTCTCCTATCCATCTCCTACCTCCATCTGATGGTTAGTGTATATAACCCCCACTGGTCCTACCAGGGCTTATATACCTTACTTAGATGTGAAATTCCCATGGCCTGCACATGTGGCTGTGATTGGCAGCATTGCTCAGACTTCTGTGGACAGTGAATGTTTTGGATTATGCTGTGTCTGCACATGGGTGACCAAGTGCTAGGGATCTCACTACAGTGTTTGTGACATTGCATGTATTTCCTCTGTGCAGTCTGTTGAGTGCATTGGAGGTCAATTCCCAGCCCTGTCCTACGTGGGAAAATTCTATATTGATCTGTAATGCATCTATCCCCTTACATAACATACATAGTACATACAGCCTAACATGCATATTGTTACACAAAGTCCAAGACGACCCCTTCCATTGGATGGGACAGCGGATCTCGTGACATCGAGTAAAACTTGGGTAAAAAGGTCGACGGAATGATCTCCACCCACAAGGGAAGAGACTGCAAATAAAGTTTTGTGCAGCATAACTCCAGCAGCCACAGCCTGTAGAGAAGAGGTGAGAGAAATGGGGCTGTAAAGAAGGCAAGGATGAAGGAGAAGGGCAACACCGCCAGAGGCAGTGTCATCAGGAGAAGTATGAAGGAGACAGAACTGGCCTCATCAAAAAGGGGCGGAGCTGCTCAGATTTTCCTGCAGGGGGAGAACAGCAGGATTGAGGAAAGAGATGAGAAAGTGGAGGTCCTCATAGTTAGCTCAGATACCCAGAAAGTTCCACTAGATGATGGAGGACATGTCAATGGTTCAGGCTAGACTGACATCAAGGGTGGGCAGGAGAGGACGGAGCAGAGATAGGGGTGGCAACCCCCATCTCCATGTTCTACAAAAGATCACGTCGTGCCTGCCCCTTGGGGGGGGGGGGTGGCACCACGTGTCCCTTGGACCACAAGAAGGCAGATAAGTGGGAGAAGGAGGGGGGCAGGAACCCCCAACCTCCATCCCATCATTGTCCAGAGCTGAAAAGTGGTTGTGGGAGAATGAGGCAGGGGCAGAGGTAGAAGCAGAGGGATGGGCAGCGGGTGCTCCCGACCCAAGTGCCAGTGGAGGTGGACTTCTTGGCAGACTGCAGTGTCAACAGAGAAGAAAGGGAAAGGACTGGAGAGGCAGAAATAAGGAAAGCAGGAGAGAAATAGGTGGGGCAGCTCAGCCACCCAGCCAGAGAAAGTCTGGGTGCTCACCCCTCCTTCCCAGAAGGTACCCACCTGAAGCCAGGCCCATGGAGGCAAGAAAGAAAAGATTTTGCAATTTGAACACAGACCACTAGTTATGTTTCTACTGCCCTTATTCGATTTTGTTGAATGACGCAAGGCCACCTTTCTAATATAATATACACTCAACCTTTGAAAAATGCACCCAATTTTTCTAGGCACAGTTTTAAGTGCTCCCTTATTTTAAAAAGGAATTTGATCCTGTAACTGTTTATAGGGGAAGTCAAAGCCAACTCTAACCATAAACAGTATCTGCAATGAACAATAAAGGCTTGGCAGCACATTATTATAATCATCCACAGCTTCTGTACATAATACGACTACAACAATCAGAAAATACCTCACCTCAGGCCCTGATCTGTCTCACCATAAAAGTCCAGATAAGAGGCTGGAAGGAAACAGCCCTTTGTTCGTCCAGCAAGCAGCAGAATTTGGCAATCTCGCACCCTGATAATTTATAACCATTTTATTATTGTTCTAGTAGGAAAAAAGTAAACAGTTTTGATTACTCCTTTTCATTATAAAGCTAGACGATGCAATGATTAAGCAAAACAACACCATTACTGCATCACTCCCTGCCCTCCTCCCCACCCCATAATTTTGTTTAAACCCTAACAGAAAAAATTTCAGGGCTTTATAATTTGGCTTGTCCCCCCTTAAGGACAGGCAGTGCATATGTTTTTACACAGTGCATCACAGGTCAGAGAATTTCTGAAAGAATGAGGAATATAAGCCATGACAAGGCGGACAGCTGCACTTGCTGAGCTATGTTTTAGCACAGAGCCTTAGTGGAGAAACTGATCCTGCGCGGATGTTTGAATCTGCTTATTGGCTGTGAACAATGGGGAGTATGGATACTTAATTCACTTGTCTTGATTTAGTCTCTGTACACAAGTGTGAGAGACACTCAAGTCTTGCTGTGTGTGTGGCAGAGAGAGACTGACTCAAGTCTTGCTTTTGTCTGTGTGCATGTATGTGAAAGAGAGAGAGAGAGACAGACTGGTATGATGTGTGTGTGAGAGAGAGAAAGAGAGATACTGGTTTGGTCTGTGTGTGTATCAAACAATTAAGTCTTGCTTTGCTCTGTGTGTCTGAGACCTTCAAGTCTTGCTTTAATCTGTGTGCAACACTCAAGTCTTGCTTTAAAAAAAATCTGTGTGAGACACAAAATAAAAGCATAGAGATCATATCAGGCATCAGCGGTATGACATTCTCAAAAAAGAGGGGGGGGGGGGTAATATGTCACACCCTAAAAGCCAGATGTAGTGTTGTTATGGAAAGTCATGGGCACCACAAAAACAAATGTAACATTACTCTGGAGATAGGCTTGGCACAGCACAGCAAAAGATGTGACATCACTTGTGTGTCCACTCTTCATCCTTCCTCACTGGCACTTGCCACATGCACAAGAGACTGATCAGCAGGTGCATGTCTGGCTGTTGAAGTGTTTTATTAAACAAGACTGCTCTGAGCACAGTGGTGTGATGGTTGACAGTTTGACAATTTGACAATTCTAGCTGCTAGCTCTTCGGTGCCTAACACTACACGCAGTTAGAAGTCCCCTCCCGCTTCTCAGTGGAAGGATAATCAGACCACATGTCTGCACTGTCTCTCAAGAGTTCTCTTAATGTGGTCTAGTGGTCTCCCTCGGTCATCCTCTTTCAGTCTTACCTGTAATCTCCCGTAATCTCCTATCCTCCTGCTTGTCTGGTCCTACCAAGGCTTATATATCTAACCTAAATGTCAATTTATGTGGTCTGCAAGTGCAGCTGTGATTGGCAGCTGTGCTCTCAGTGACCAGTGGACAGTGAATGGTTTGGGTTATGCTGTCTCTGCACATGGGTAATTGAGTGCTGGATGACTTAAAATAGTGTTTCTAACATTTCATATATATATCTGCCCTAAGTAGCATACATATAATATACACCCTAGCACACATATTGTTATAGGGGGCCTGCACTGAGAACTACAGCAGTCTAAGAGAAGAAATGGATGGTTTCAAATAGTTGATTCTCTTTACAGTTATTTACCATTCGTTAAATATAGGTGGACTTATTCTCATGAGAGCAAATTGCCACCTTCCTAACAGACCATTACATTTCAAGTGCTATTTTTGCTGAAACTGAGTGTACTGTCCCAAAAGATAAACACTGGGTTTTAAAACAAATACATCTTTGTTGGTCTGTAAACACTAAATACTAAACCTACTGGGTGTAAAATATTATATTGCTGTTTGAAATATTTTATGCTACAGCATTTTTTCAATTGATTTTAGCCACCAATGATTCTTAAAACAGACTTTAGCTTGACTTTCTGCTCAGGGTACTTCAGTTATAATTAGCACCACTAAATTTATGGAACAGTTCTGTTTATGGAATAATTCAGGTAAGAATGCTCTGAAATTTATATCTGAAATGATGCATGACTGAAATTTTTGGGATTTTTTTATCACTGATCTTTTTTTTAAATCACCAAAAATCAAATGCCTTCAAGTTCCTTCATATGCCTTCATGTGGCCATTTCATATATCTTGAATTAAAGAAATCACTATGGGTATGCTGTGAAGTACTGTGTGTTCCTTTAACCCAAACAATACATTCTTCGTTTTATAAAGGTGTTGGAATGACTTCTAAATTCTGATACAGTGGATCTCCTCTTATAAGACCCTAGAAAATGCATGAAAATAAGGTTTATAAGGGCTGGGGGGAAGAGGTGTCTTATAATAGAACTGGCATGGCAAGGAAGAGTCCATGCTGACAAACAGACAGTGAAGTATACAAATTTCTTGGTCTAAATTTGTGTTTCTTTACTGATACATGTACTTACCATGACCCAAAGTGCTAGTTCTCAATTAGTGATCTCTAACTGCACCTTCCAAACAAAAAGTTTTAGCTGTGCAACCCTGGTAAGACCCCCTCCGCACGTGCACACTGCGCGTCACCAGTGTGCACAGCTCACTGACCAATTCAAGCTGACTTTCAAAAGCCAGAAGAAAAACCAGTGGGGAGGAGGGTGGGCCTATGATGGGTCATGGTATGTAATGCTAAAGAAACACAAATTTAGACCAAGAAATTTGTATTTTCTTGTCACAATACTGTACCATGACCCAAAGTGCTGAGCAGCACAAACAGAAGGTAGGTGACAATCCAGAAAAAATTATCAGGGTTAGGAGGAGGTTTGATGCCACAGGTGTTGCATCAAGACTGCAGCTGCAACACCATAGCAACCACCCTTCTGGAGGCATGTGAGGTCCTTCAAATAAAAGTTGATGAAGGTTCCTCGTGGCACCAGTAGGCAGCCTCCAGCAAGTCGCTCAGAGCACATCACTGCAGCATGTTGCTCAGAGCTGAAGACTGAGAGGTGAGCGGGGTCTCCATCTGGAAGTGGACCTGCCTCAGGAAGCGGTTGGGTGAGGAGAGGTCCAGCACAGGGCGGAACCTGCCTGTCACTTTTGGTATAGGAAATACAGAGGAAGCAGAGTCCCACAGCAGGCTATACCCTACCCGAATCACACTCTGCACCCAGGCACTGTGCTGACAGTGTCGCCACCCCACCTTGGTGCACAACAGACCGCCAGCCTGCAAGGGCACTGGTGCAGGGGATTCTAGAGCTAGGCCCCCCTCACTGGGAGTGATGATTCCAGCTGCAGCCACCATGACCTCTTCCATGAACAGGAGGGTCAGTGCCGAGGCTGCCTCTGGTATAGGACTTGGGGCCAGGCTTAGGCTTCTCTGAAGCCAATGGTCGTGGCCTGCCAGAAGCCCTTGCATGAACCCATGGGGGAAGAAAGACTTCCTGTGGCAGATTGGCAAAAGTCCCCTTATGACCATGGTGGAAGCCATGCCACAGCTCACACAGCGCCGACCTCACCATGGGGGAGTTGTGCAGGCAGGTAGCCAGAGTGCGAGGCATCAGAAGGTGGATGGAAGAGCAGTAGGTGAAGCAGGAGAACGAGCGACTGGAACAGGGCGGTGGACGCCATCAAGTCCATGGACACCCTCACGGAGTGGGCCGAAGCAGAAGTTGAGGACTGCATGGAGGTAGGAAAGACTGACGCCAACGAAGAGGATCCGAACAGGCCAGGGAGCGGAAACCGCCAGGGCAAGGACAGCACCAGAAGTCATAGTGGGCAGTGACTTGGAACCCACATTAGCAGAGGTGATCGCAGCCATCAGACAGCGGCAACGACTGGCAGAGCAGCAGTTGTCATGGCAAATGGAAGGGGCCGCATGGTTTTGGGAGGAGCATCCATCCAACGCCACCCACAGGAGCGACTCACGGGTAGAGTCATCCGGCATACCTAGGCGGAATGCAAAAGGCAAAGCCAAACACCTAGCATGTAACAAACCAAAAGAATCAAAAGCTTACATTCCTTGAATGCTGATGCAGTGCACTGAAGAAGGGCAGTGGCCAGGAAAGCCAAGGCAAAGCCATGCTGAACAGGCAGAGATGATCCAAAACATGTCTGGGCTGAGCAACAGCGCTTGAGAAAGTCAGCTTGAATTGGTCAATGAGCTGTGTGCACAGGTGATGTGGTTTGTGCATGCACAGAGAGGGCCTTACAAGGGTTGCACAGCTAAAACTTTTTGTTTGGAAGGTGCAGTTAGGGATCACTAATTGAGAATTAGCACTTTGGGTCATAGTACAGTATTGTGACAAGAAATAACCATTTTCATCCAAGTAACTGTGGTCACTGATGGGGTTTCTTGACAAAAAACTGAATTGGAAGTTTGATTTTTGTTGGCAGCTCTTCTCAATGTGTGTCTTTGGAATATCTTGATGGATTGTGAGAACTTTTTCATTCCCCTTCATGCTATGTGTCTGTAGAAACTTGGCAAGCTCTGCCATGCTTGCCAGTTTAGCAGAAGGTCAAGAGAAGGTCAAGGTCTGGTTCACATTCTGCACTATTTTCTTTAGTCTCCTTGTCTTGCTTGCAATCTGTTGCTGAACTTTCAGTGCTTGTGCAATCAGTGGGGAAGATCTCAAGGGCATTTTCCATGCATTGCAGAACCATTCCCACACCTTCTCGTCAAAACTGACATGTGCATCTCAATTTCCTTCTGTTTTCGCCATTCTCCCACCTCTAATTGATGTTTGCTTTGTCTTAAATAATATTCTGAATCTGTGTTTTTCTGACTACAAACGACTTTGCAACTGAAATACAGGTCTCTCCTTTTTGCTTCTCTCAATTACTTTAATTTTCTCTGCAAAAGACAACGGCTCTCTTTGTGTATGATGTATGATTTTTTTCCATGGAATAATGTCACATTTTGTTGGCACACACATAAATGGAAAGAACTCCAAGTGGGAAACGCAGTAGGCCTACAAGTCATTTGAGTTGCCAAAATGATGGCCGTTGGTAGGATTAGGCGGTGTCATCAAACAGAATAATTATTTAAGAAAAGAGAACCTTCGTAACTTTTGGGGGTCACAAAAACAAGTCATATGCTGGGAGGTTTTATATGAGGAGGTCCACTGTACTGACATTGACAAGTCATAAGGCTTACACTGTGGCATACCCAGTTGGTTTGTTATATAAAATTGTAATTCAAATATGTAAGCTGTAACTGACCTGAGGAAAATACCTGTGCCAGCACCACAGACCATAGCGTGCTGAGTAGCTGCGCCCACAACAGTCCCATCGATTTCTTCTTGGCAACAGTAGCTTTGTGAGCACAACATGACTCCACATACCAGACAGCGTGTAGGAGCTCGGCTGTCATCTGTCTCTGATTTGGGACAGCTGTAAATCAAAAGCATGTTTATAACACCCTGGAATATAAATCACTGAAATATCTTTCAGTTGTGTTACATATTGAAGTATCTCAGTAGCAGAAATCATCTGTCATTGCAGTCCAGGAGAGGTCATCTCGATCCCTTTGTAACGAAATTGAGACCTGGCGTGTAAGACTGGCGTTGTTTACTCAGTTTAACCCAGGTCGCTTAGTTCAGAGAAGTAAATTTCGTGCTCTCCCAGAGAACAATGCGTTCTGGGGAAGGGGGTAGTCAACCCACCTCCCAGGTCCAAGAGTCTGGGACAGCATGGCGACAACTGATCACAAATGTATTAGTAATGTCTGGTCGCTGGCTTTGGAAACTCGTGATGCTGTTTACAAGAATAGACCATGTGATGTAGAGGGCGTTGGAGTAGGGGGAAATAAGAACAGGGGGACATGCGAGAATTGGAGATTCAGATAGGAGACCAAGAGAGAGAGAAAGACACAGAAGAAAGAAGCTTGCTCGAACCTGTGCCCACCAGAAAGGCTTTTGCGCGCCTGACCATGGGACTTAGACAGATTTGACATCGAAGCCCAAGGCAGGAATTAGCAAGCAGAAGACTGAGGGGCACAGTTGAAGGGTGAGCTACAGAGTTGCCTTTCACGTGCGCCTCTAATGAAGAAATAAGCAAAAGATGGAGACCGTCAGAACGCTGCCTGAACAGTTGGCACAAGAACACCTGAACTGGCTGGTGGACATGTGTGTTGAATCGGCCGAACAGAGGGAAACGCTGTGGGCTCGGATTGAGGCTGGCCGGTGGAAGGAGGTGTTGCTTGAGGCGTACCTGGAGGTGGCCAGAAAGTATCAGTACCCGGCATACGACCCTCCACCCCCCCTCCGCTCGAGGTGACGTTCGAATTCTAAAAGTAGAAACAGGTCCAAGAGAAAGCCACTAGACTATCAAGATTTGGTGTCGCGTTTAGAAGTAGCGTTTAGTTGAACGGCCGTGCCATCGCTTAGTATATTTTTAGCAATAAACTTTGGTGTAGTCAATTTGCTGTCGGGGTGTGCTGTCGTGCGAGTGCATTCGTCTGGAGGTGTTAAACCCTTACTCTATGTTTATTTTAAGTTTGGGATTAAGAAATCATTTTTATGCTATTTTGTGCACTGTATAAGCATGTCAAAAATTATATGATTGTAAGCATGCTTGTGGAATTGGGGAAGAAGTGCTTGTTTTGCAGGAACAGGAGTCATGTGAGTGAAACAGTATGTTAGTTGTTGTCACATGGGAGTTTACTTTCTCTCTTAACGCGTCATTCTTGCACTCGCTCCACACAACCGCCATTAAGAGGATGACATGCGTAGGTGAAAAATGTTATCAGTGCATTACTTATGGATTTCATATAACTATCTCACTGCACACTGTGGCAGTGTGGCCCGAGCCCCCATCCGCCTACAATCTCCCCAAAAACAGTCACTGACTCTGTAATATAGTGTAAGAAAAAGAGATTATTATTTACAGATAAGGAGTATTTACAGAATGAAATAATAATATAGGCTCATAATAGAAAATGATTCGCAGCTTTCTGTCTGGTCAGCTAACAACGCACAGTTCCTGCCATCACCTACCCTGCTAAACATTAGATCAAGACAAACACCTGTTTCAACAACACACACATTATGACCATGTGTAGAACACACAACACTTTTCACCTGGTTGTTTGCACAGTTCATTTAGAATCTGTACCACAGGGCGCCCCTCTCTGCTGTCCTAAAGGCTGATGTGCTAGAAAGTCCTCTTGGCTGCTCCTTAGTAACAGCAGACTTGCGCTGCTGAGCTCTCCTTCATGTCCTTCGCCTCTGGACTCAACGGTTACTAAAGGATCATATGCACTTTTGCTGATGTTGCACAGCCACCGCAATGTGACACTTCTAGGTCGACATTCGACCTCTTAACTCGCTCAGCTAGAGTTCAGCTACAGCCACACAAGGGCTGAATCTCTGCTTCTGGTTTAGACAGTTGTCCTTCCACTGTCCCTCGCCTTCCTCTATGTTCTGCAGTTTCTCCTGCCTGGTCAACGTACAGATCCTCCACAGAAGAGGAACACTTACCAAGAGTCATGCACCAGTCTTGGGGAACACAAGAAACCTGAAGAGTACCTTGCACTACAGCAACTGGTTCGCTCAAAACTTCCCACAAGTCCAGTAGAAGCAGACACTTGGTTCTGCAACAAGGCTTAACACCATCAGCCTTTAGCAGACTGTCCTCAGCAGACTTCACAGCAGCAGTTCCACCGCAACAATGCCTCTCAGCTGACTTTGCAGAAGATCTCCAGCAGGAGATGACTTGCATTCTAACCAGTCCTTTTATTCTGACCTTTCGTACAGATATTGCTGCATTCACACACATGGTTTTCAAGATAGTTACATACATCAACCAACCAGGACAAAGCAAAAGCCACACATCCTCATTAATTATAGGAACACATCATGCCCTGCCTTATGCGGACACCTAAAGTGGACATAGCTAATCCCTGCCCCTTGGCAATTAACACCCTTGGCTGCAACAAACCCTGATGGTCAGAACTACAATCATTAACAGCTTTCTTTGATACATAATCTCTCCCTGCCTAACCCCATACCTGGCCAGCATATGACACCTAGGTGATGGCTATTGTCCCAATCCCAGCTGTGCCTGAGAGCTATCAGGTCTCTTGATACCTCTTGCCCTTTTGCTACCTGCTTCACTGGGCAAGGCCAAACACCCTGGCTAGAGGTATGAACAGAGACCCCTTGTAGCACATAACGCCCTGTGCTCACCTGGCCTGACAATTACGTGAGGAGCTAGATGGCAGCTTAAATAAGGTGATAAAAGACCTAATTTAAGCAAGAGGCTGTTGATAGGTCACACCTAGAGTCTATGGTGTAATTTCCTTGACCCTAGAATCTATGGTGCAATTTCCTTGACCCACCAGACCACAACACGTGACATTAGTTTTCCAAGCTTTGTGGGAAACATTGTTCTTTTTGATGTGAGACTGCTGAAGTAGTCACATCTTTTTTGCCTTCAGCCATCCACCTCTAGGTTTGTTAAACCTCCCATTGATCCTTCTTGCGAAGGTTAGTGACAACTGCTTTTTTATTCTGATGTTAGCTGCACCCAATGTTTCGAGTGTAAACTTGTGAAATCATTGATTTTATTATGCTGCATGACAATTCTTTTGTCTATAAAGCAATCTTTGGTTTAGATTTAAAGAGCTTGTTGAATTAATGTAATTTTACTTGTAATTGCAACCTTTCAGCTGCAGAATATTAATAACAAGTTTGCACTGGGATCAGATTAAACAGTATTAATGCATAGTGCAGTGTTGTTAATGCATACTGCAGTGTTGTTAAAGAGGTACTGTGATCAACATGTTTTTAAGAAATGGTTAAGCATCTTTAACAAATACTGGATTCGCAAACCACATGAAAAAGCTCAAAGCTGTTTTAGAGATATTTGACTATGAACATGGACATTTCACCTGCCCACCTAAAACATCGCCACACTTCCTGCCCTGGGCAGAAATTAACCTGCAACACCATGACTGTGTAAGCTTTCATTTGCTTGCGTCCAGTGGCAAGGAGAGTGAACAACTACACATGTCCTGTGAATGCAGCGATAGTGGCAACAGTCCTGTTGAGACTGATGCAAATTAGTGACAGTGACTAGTGACAGTGATGAATGCACCATTAACGATATTAATGTTGAAAATGGGCTTTACCAGTCCAAACCATTCTGGCCTTCATGTTCAGATCTCCTCACAACACAAACAACAATACGAGTTAAACAATGCGATGGCTGGCGATCTGCAGTCTGCAGTTTAACTCACAGAACGAATTGTGTATGAATTGGGTTTAGATCTAGCTAATAATTTTGGAATTACATGTAGTATTATTTTATTATTATTACAATGAAATCTGCCTTTGCATGCACCCCTTGACTGATGGACGATTGTAATGCTTTATCAACATGTCAATGTTTTAAGAAAGTTAGACGTTAGAAGGTATGTGCATGATGTTGCTAAGGGTTTCTGATGCAAGAAGACACAATTCTCCAACTGTGAAAATGTACTTAGAAATTGGGAAGGTGCTGGTGAAGTATGCCAAGAACAGACAGAGAACTTACGAAGATATAGATGATTCCATGTGGGATGGCGAAATATGCCGAGAACAGACAGAGAACTTATTGAGATACAGATGATTCCATGTGGGACGGTTCGGGACAGGCTCAGGAATCTACAAGTTAGTGGATGTGTGATACAGGCACCCACCCCCCATCTTCTCAAGTTTCCTCTCCGATTTGCACTTGATAAGCATTTCATTTTTTTTAAAAGCAATGTGCAATAAAGTAACTTTTAAATAATTCACTGTCAGTTTTAAAGGCTATCATTCCAAATAAATGTACTGTGGTTTAAATTTGTTTGAAATCTGGGTTTTACATTTACTTTTCTTGTAAGCATATTTACAAGTGTTCTGCATAAATAAAAAATGGTCAATACTTATGCACAAAGTTTAGTTTGCAATCTGTGATCTTAAATTTGAATAAACTACTAATCTGAAACCTGAAAATATGTAGTTTTATTCAATTTAACTTCACTGGGCTTTCTCTTTCCCTCTCGTGATCAGTCTTTATACTGAGTACATGTATTTGTGCTCATAGCCTGCAAATTAGGGGAACCTCTGATTAAGGACACCTGTCATGTAGGGACACTTTTCGGAAAGCAAGGCAGGTCTCAGTGTATTTGGTTTCCAAATTATCTATTATTTGTCAGATTTAATATTGATCTTATAATTTTTATGAAATATTCTGGGCATAGGACACAGTGCAGGGCATAAAATAGCTGGTTTGTTGACATAATCTGGAATTAGCTTTCTTCCTTTTCTGTTTAGTCCTTTAGAACTACAGGTTGAAAGAAGCAGCCAGTCTCTTAGTGCAGCCCACTGATAGTTCTGACCCCTCTTATTTCTTTGTGGATGTGTGTACCTAAATGCAGTTCTGTGCACCAATGAATGTATGCCATGGACCGGCTATGGGTTACCTAGTCTGGCTTTAATATTTCAAAACATGCATGGTGAGCCTACAAAACAAATCTGTACTACAAAACGCATTGCACAGCTACCGCATGTACTTACTGTAACTACAGATTGACATAATATAGCTCAAGAGTGAACTTATTTAGCTAGAAATTGGAATTCCATGTTACAAAGCATCCTATGCAAACTTACCACAAAAATATGTAAAATCAAAACTATTTGAAATGCAGTTGCCTTGAGAGATCACAATTTAGAGAGAGAAAAAGTTATGGTGCCCCCTTCAGAAAGACATGGATGCAGTCACGTATATGTTTGATTCTTCTTCAAGGCTTAATCCTGAAGCCTTTTCCATAATTAAGCACAGACAGCAGCAAGATGCCTTCATAAATTTTAGCAGATTAGTAAAATTTTTCATCTAAATATGACATTTACAGGTCGTTTTGAGGTTTACATCAGCCTCTAACAGTCTGGGAAGCAACAACCTGCGGAAATCAGAATACTCACGTAAAAGAAGATGCTTCGTTGATTAACTCACTGTAGTCCTTTGGCAGCGGAATGAGTCGGTTTATTTTTCGTGGATAACGAACCAAGAGACTACTGCTGGGCGACAACCTCTCTCGCACTGTGCGACTGCAACACCAACTGCAGACAGAAAAAATATTAAACAGTCCATGCTTGCACTTTGTTTGCCAGTTCTTCCAGTAACCAGAAAATGAATGTGTGTATACATATATAAATTTATATATATATATATACAGTTAAAGACAGATTTATGCATTTATGTGGGGAAAGGAAAGTATTTTTGGGGGCAAAACATCACCTACCTCTAAATTTGTAATCCGGTTTCAAATACTTTTTAAAACCAAGAATAGCATCAAATATGCCAAGCCAGATATGAGGACATATGCCAACTCTGCTTGTCTAAACACATTTAAGTAAATACTGCTGTTCACCAAAAATTATATGCACAGAAAACATTTGATTACTGCTTGTGAATTGCTTAAACTCATTTTAAAACAATATTTACAAAACGACTACAGATGTGTGGCATCTTGTGATGAGCTGTCACCTTTTGTTTAAATTCAGACCACTTTTTCACGTTAAAACTTCATATATTAGATTCTTGAGGTAGAATCATATTAAGCTAGTTGTCATTTCTGGCGCCACTTCACATCAGAAGGGCCATTTCAATTACAGTGCAGTCCACCTATTATGAACTCAGTTACAATGAAATTACAGTTATAATTCAATATTTTTCCCTGCACATTCCCTTCTTATGGTTGTGTCGTTGTGGTTTCTGTAACAAGTCCTTTTTTTTACGGGGATGGGTCGTTGGCCCATAGCCCAACCCCAACCTGGAGGACCAGGGACTGCGCTTCGTCTGGTCTCTATCCTTCGACCTGTCTGGCATGGGTGGCGCTACCAGGAGCATGAAGCTCCCGCCAGCATAGCTCTCGGGGTTATTGAGACACTCAAGCCCTCCCACCACGCCAAGGTAGCAGTCCATGGGGTCAGCTGAAGAGGACCGCCGCGAACCGAGTCCGCTGGAGGAGTGTCGTTGAGGCCCTATGTTCCCCCGTGGAGCAAATGGATTAAAGAGAAAAAGATTCCCTTCTTATGGTTTATTGAAGGAAGTTGTGTACGGCAAACTAAAACTACTGTTTCACATAATTTCTTTTATTACTGTAAACCCCCCCCCCACCAATGGGTTACTAGTGTGTAAGAGGCCATCTGCTATGGTCTGGGAATTCTCTCCCTTAGCGACAACTCTGCTCAAGGGAAAACATGCCAGATGTGGTCAGCAAATTTGGCAAAATAGTCCCCTATAAACAAATAGTTATTTTGTTCTTCTATATAAAAGGGGAGACAATTTTGCAGGCAATGTATTCATGTTCAGGGCATGAAATTGCAAAGGCCATCATGTATGAAGTGATCAGAGTTGAGATTTATTGTAAGCACAGATGGTTCACAGCTATGGTGCCTGTAGAGGTAGGAGTAAGACAATGCATATGTTAACAAATTAATTTTTCTAGGTGTTTACTGATTAGATTTGGAACAAACTTGTATTCCCTAAGCAGCCCACATCACTTAAATCATTCCTTTCAAGAATGAACTAGTATATGGTAACAATGTTGGAGAAGCCGGGCAGACATTATAATCATGCTTAGCAACATCCAGTTTCTTGCTTGCGGAGGCCATTATGAGCAAGCAGCTTACATGTTATGTTTTTGGACTAAATGCTGGTTTTCATTATTCACGAATCTGGGATTGTTATTAATGGTGTCACACTGTGTAGTCTATTCCTGCAACCCTTTTCCCCGACACTAAAAGTTCAATGCTTCTGGGTTCCATAACTGAATTTTTAAAGTGAACTGCTTATCAAACCCAGTTACTCAACACAGGCCACAAGGTGATCATCATCTTGCAAAAGGACCCCAACCAAAACTGAAATACGTGTACATAGATCTGTGTTGCATGGAAATAAACAGTCAATGTGCCTGCACAGCATGGCAGTGAGTTATATCTGTGATCTAATGTTACTTTGCTTAGTTTACTGCATGAAATGCTTCTACAAACTTCTGATAAAACAAACAAAATTCTGACTTCCCTGAATTTCGTTGTAGGTGGACTCCACTGTAGCTATTTACCTGTTAAAGAGACTCTAAGTACACTTTTATATATGGCACAGGAGATATTCAACTCCTTTGGTAGTTCTTCTTATTCTGTCTTTGCCCTCAACCTTGGGAACACTCTGCCAGACTGTTATTCTCATTCAAAAAGAGACCTAAAAAGTCACCTTTTCTCAAGGCATCTACTTACTAAGTTCACTAAGTGTTGAATCACCATCATGTTGTCTTGCAACCAATTCTCTCCCTTATGTTTTATAAATGTTTTATAAACAGTTCCACTGCACAATCCCTTGATTATAGGTGGAAGACTCATCATGCTCTATGTCTTTGGTTAAATTTAGACATTAGCCTTTATCTGCGACAGGTGCCACTTTGCCAGTTTACAGTCCAGTAAAAGAGTAACTACTCAGCAGACAACTAGCATGCGACTCTGTTCAATGACACAAAATGGTGCAAGGCATGAACAGTCATTTGTTCACCAACAGAAAGGATGTCTTTCTTTATCATATCAAAGGTGGTTTTCCTTAGTTCATAGTTTCTTAAATACAGTTACAGAAGGAAAGCACTTTTGGGTTTCTTTTCCAAAGCAGCACTTTTATTACCACAGAAAGTCACACAGGCATGCTGTTTTTATACTTACCAGGTTATCATAGTACATGTATACAGTTCTGAAGAAAGCAATGGGGGGTGGCTGGGTGGGAGCAAAGACTGGTTGGCTGTTGCAGAAATGAGTATAATTGTAAACTTTGGAAACATCCATGACTTTAACTCCAACAGCTTAGCCAGAATTATATGGAAATCTAGCGAAGGATAACATTCAGGATGATAAGTACTTTTCCATCATGTTTCATAAACAACATCTTCTGGCAGATTCTAAAATCAACAGCAACAAACTGACCTCTTTACCAAAGCACTTGCGTGCTGGCCCTTGAAAAGCTGTGAGACGTCCTTGGGAAGTGCCAGGTAATTACACAGGTGAAAGAACTCCTGGTGGTCTTTGTCCGCTACAAAACATTAATCCTACACAATGTCAGTAAAAATGCTAGAGTAGGTGCATTTTTTAACAAAGCCAAACATAACTTTTTTGGACAAATATAAAATTACAAGGCTTCGTTTTCTGTAAGCAGTCACACTCAGGTTTTTAGACAGGATCACAAAACAAATCCATAATCATCACATAATTATCACTTACATCATCAGTTTTGAAATCTGAAAACCTTTGTAGTAGGATAGGCAGCATTTATGATGCTGTCAAAGTGACCAGCACGAAAAAAAGCTTTCAGGAAGCTTACAAGCAACCTTCAAGCAAACTGATCAGTTCTAAAATCCATGTCATGCTATGAAGCTTTGCAGAACTGCTCTCCAGAGGATTGGACAGACTGGTAGGGTAGTGGGGGAACAGGAAGAATGAGGAAACCAAAGCACCTGGAGAAAACCCTGACAGTCAGCCTGTCGACAGGCACCACAAGCAGAGAAAGTACACATGCTGGATGAATGATCCAAACCCACAACCCTCTGTATCAGCAACAAGCATGCATTACCATAATGCTAAGTGCTGTCCTGGGTGCACCAACAGGGGTGAAGTCTGATAACTACATTGACTAGTTGTGAATCAATGGGATTTGGGCTGATGAAAGTTAAAATCCACTGCTGAACCTTCAGATTCAGTTCAAATGAAACAAGTATTATGATCAAAGAACACTGTTTTTTTAATTGGCAACAAAAAAATTCTCATTTAAGACAAAAAAACTTTGTTTTCATACATGCCTATGAAAGCTGTATATATCTTGTACCTGTATTTAAGAAAGATTCTACTTACAATGCAGTGATATGGGGGCAACTACACCAGTAAGATGGTGGTAAAAGATTGCAGCACAACGCAGAAAAGGAAGGCAAGCTTCCCGGACATGGCTCATCAACTGCCAGGCAGACGGCATTTCTATGGGTTCCAAACTGCACACACATCAGCATGTACACATGCATGCATATGCATATGCCCACATGCAGACAAGCACACACTTTATTTAGGAAGATCACTAAGTTTTCAGTGTTTAGACTTTGTTCAAATTGCTTTAATATATAAATATTAAACACACAAAAATGAATGCACAGTACTTAAGAATACGCAAACTGCAACACAGAAACCTAACTTTCCAGGGGTAGGGTTTGGGGACAATCCATTTTATCGTTTTAAGGATATCAGGTACTTTTGTGAAAGGTTAAATCCCAGAAAAAGTAAGGCATGTAAGGCCAAGCATGACTCGCCATACCCAGCATCACAGCGCAAGTGGTGGTAGATCTCCAGCAAAGTTTGCCCTTCTGTCTCCATTTCTGCTTCTGTTTCCATTGAATCTGTTAGACATTTGAGATATTTCTTTGTCCATACTCTATTTTCAAACACTAAATTACTAGGAATGGAAATATTAAGGCACAGTTCTACCCTGAAAATGAATCAGCACCCCTCCTCTCATGATAAGCCAAATCAGGCAAATGAAGCCCAAGAGCTGTGTGAGGCTGGTTAATTACTGTTAAGAAGACCTTTCTTTGAAGAGATTTTGGATTTTATTATGGTTTTAAACTACACCGTTGAAAAGAATTGAAAGACCATGCAGGCAGATCACAGACCTGTTGTAATTTGCAAGAACACAACATACGACTCTGTACATTTATATGCACTTTGCTTCCTGCTGCAACAGTGAATGTCAGCATGGGCGGAAATAAGTGCTGGCAGATTTGTGCACACCATAGGGGGCAGCCAAACATGTGCATCCAGGATGCCAGACAGTAGGTATAAATAAAATGCATGCAGGGGACAAAGCCAAACTGAACAAGTGAAAAACTGCAATGCACATATAAACCATGTGTAATGTGAATGCACTTCAGCCAGTGATGAGGGTCTGTTGGTTTTTATGGATGAGGTCGAAAGATAGTTTATAACTATGCCTCCAAAGATGATAACTCAGGGATGCTGATTGCAGCAGGGCAACTAGGTGGCTGCACGAGGGCATCAGGGTCTAGGAAGTTAGCCACTGACTGTGAGCACCCCATTCAGTCATTGTGACTGCTAGAACCAGACAGCAAGTGAGGTGACCCCAGACAACTGGGACACCCACAATAGACATCCAGACAGGATGACAGGTTTGTCATCTGTCGGCTTTACCAGACAGAGCAGCCACTGCCAACATACTCAGGGGCAGCTGAGTATCCAGCAATATCACCATCAGTGACTAGATGATTAGGAACCAGCTGGATGAGGCTACCCTGCACCATTAGTGAACGAGGTACACTTTAGTTTCATTTTGACTGGTGGTAGGTTTTGGCACATACAGTTTGCATTGGTCTTTCAATTCTTTTAAGCAGAATATAACGAAATAAGTAACACTCAAAAATGATCATGTCAGCATGACCATTTGCCTAAAATAAACACATTACCTACATTTGCCTTATAAAAGAAAAACAAGTGACTGCCGCTTGGAGGATAAGCCCAAATTAAATGTAAAACAAGGGAACTGTACCAAGCTAGAAAAGGACACAGACGAAGAGAATCTACGTTTCGGGGCACTACCCCTTCATCAGGATGACACAAAAATGACAAAAAAAACAAAGAAGAGAAAGACTTAGCTGCAGTGGATGTGGCGCGTGGGCTGCATGGCAGGGGAATGACCGTTCTCATTCTCATGGTCATTCCCCTGCCATGCAGCCCACGCGCCACATCCACTGCAGCTAAGTCTTTCTCTTCTTTGTTTTTTTGTCATTTTTGTGTCGTCCTGATGAAGAGGTAGTGCCCCTAAACATGTAGATTGTCTTTGTCTGTGTCCTTTTCTAGCTTGGTACAGTTCCCTTGTTTTATGTTTGCCTTATTGCATACATAACACTTACAATTCATACATACAAATGGCAAAACACTATACAAAGGGAAATACGGCAAATATAAATTGGGGTGGGGGTGGTATTGCGAATGGGGTTAGCTATGATGGAACAATCATGTTATTTTCCCCGTTCTACGTTAAGAATTAATAGCATGCTCTAGGTGGTGGGACACTCCTTTGGAAGGCCCACCAGGGACCTTTCAGCTGCAATAAAGAGAATCATCTCCATCCCAACCCACAAGTCCCTACATAGATGCCTCTCTCTTTTGTCCGTCACACTGTCTCTCCTCGCTTTCGTCCTTTCACTCAAGGAAGACAAATCCCACTGTGTAAAGCTCCTATATATATATTAAAACAGGAGGACTGGATCAACAAGTTGGAATATCAATATTACACAGTTCTCATTTCACTTTCAGATCCTAAATGGTCCTTTGGGTGGATCTGATTTTCTGTCTTCCTAGTTTTTCAGGTTGTGAATCAAAGCCGAAAGTTCAAAAATTTTACAAGGTAAACTTTGGAAGTGAAATTTTCCAATTCTAGGTTTATACCAACGTCTAATTTCTGCCTGCCGGATTCTACGAGAGAATTCTCTTCAGCAATACTAAAGAAGATGAGATGGTTCAAACATACTGTGTGCAGGCAATATTCATTCAAATACAACAGATCTAGTTCTTTCTCTCACTTTCTAATTATAAAGTACAAAAAAATCAGTCAATCAGCCTCCCTCGTTATACATCAATATTTCCAACATGAAGATATGAGCTTACAGATTATGTAGACATTAATGCATCATAAACATACAATATACTAAGCAAGAAAGAACATATTCAATGTGAGTAAATATTAATGCTTCAGATGGAGGAGGGGGTAGGAATGTAACAATCTCAGAGTTACCTAGATCTGGTAGGATTATTTCGTTCCTTAGTACATCAGAGAATGATACCCATAACCTAGGGTATTTTCACATATAGGTCAAACCAGACCTTTACGAGCGTTCCAAAGTGGTGAACAAATCCAGGGTTTGTTGCACTGTTACCCAGACTGGACAACTTTCTTCTAGTCTTACTTTCACAAATGTATAGACCAAGGCTAAACATGGTGAGGTATCTTAAATAAGTTCTCTAAAAGACTGCAAGTATGTTTTTGCTGCATTGAATAAATACTAGCAGGAGTTGAGGGTAGACTACAAACTCAACTATAATCCCAAATCATGTTTTAAAAATGTTTTGGTTCATTATTCAGGGTAGAACTGCCCCTTAGGAGTAAAGGAAACTAGTTAAGAAGTGATCAGTAAAAGCATACAAACCAAGCAAACTCGAGAATCAGCACCATATACAAGATGAGTTAAACTTACCCTGTGGTGGCTCATTGAAAGACAGAAGTATCTGAGTGAGGTGAACCAGGAAAACAAGAGTTAAAGCATGCTGATCGTTGAGGCCACCCATTGGCAGCCAACCCATGGGCTGTTTGGACTGTGCTTGCTTAGCTGCTCCATCTGCATGCAGGAACGGCAGTGTCATGGTCAGGGCAACGAGAAAGTGGAACATGTCTACGTCAAGCAGACAGTCTGTGTCATACACCAGACATTCCACTTTTTCTGGTATCAGTACTGCAACACATGACATTTACATTACGAATCATTAACAAAATTCCAACATTATAACATCAACTTTTTGCCAAAACTGAACATCATTTAGGCTTACTGTGGGTCTATCCTTTATTAACTAAATTGATTTTTTTTCATGTAATAGGTTCCAGTCACAGTCACAGTCAAATGATTTTAGGTGAATTTGAAAAAAAAATAACCACAAACAACATAAAAGTTTGTTCATACATCATTTAAACCAGTAATGCAATGATACACTGTATAATGAAGACATGACTGAAATACTATTACAATGGTAGATTAACGAGCACACGACTCAAACAGTATTACAATAACAGATGTCATGAACACATGACTAAAGCAGTATTAGGACACTACACAGGTAGAATTAACTACCTCCAGCTTCACCACAAATCTGGCTTTTTCTTTAAACAGAAATTGAAAGGAAGTCAAATTTGAGTGCTTTTAGTCCACATTTACACTACTGCCTGCATTATAGTACTCACGGGAAAGAAGCCTGACACAGTGTTCTCTCACGGTTTCAGCAGGCACCACCTGACTAACCACAGCTGCAAACCGAACCAGCACGCCCAGTAACAAACTCTGTCTCTCTGACAATGATCCAAAGACACCTTGACCTTCAGATGCTAAATCTTGCTCTGCAATATTATTGAATAGAATTGTAACATGATTTCTTTATATATTTTGAATTAATGAGGCAAGGATTAAATGGCAACAGAGGTATGATGAGTTACTTTTGGCAGCCTTGTCAACTTTGACAAGCAGGAAGCCAAACAATAACAATGTCAACATATCAGATAGAGATAAAAGAGAAAGGATAGAAAAGTGCAACCAATGGATAGTTCTGAAGTTACAGTCAGAGGGGGGGGGGGAGGACATCATTGGGTGAGAAGACCTGTTGTCAACAAGGTATATGTTGGTAGGTGAGAAAAACAGGAGAATCACAGACTGGGATTTTCTCACCTGCACCTAATGGTTCAGCATCCAGAGATGCTAATTCACCATCATCAACAGAATCATAATCTGCAATGAACTCTAAACTGATAACCTTTGCCTTCCCCCATGGAGAGGTAGAGGAATGATGAATCTTCCCTTCCCTTCCCTTTTCCATCATCCTCATGCTCTCCCTCTATGATGGAGTTTGGTGGGAGGTCACGTGGGGACACACAGAGCTCTGCTGCATTGTTTCTGAACTGAACTGGTACTCCCAGATTTCACCTCCAGTGAGCATCTACTATGTTGACCTTGACCTTCCACTGATTTTACAAGATTGTCTGGCACCATTCCACCCTTTCATTCCAAAATGTCATTGTTGATCCAGACAAAAATCCTAGGACTTGTTATAGGACTCTGAAGCACATTTACACTAAAGCAAACTGAAGGAAATCTACTCTTGCAGACTCTTGTACAGTTTTTCACCTATTTCCTGTTAACTAGATTAGATTATTTGTAGTATTTTCCCCAAAAAACATAAATGTATGTGAACTGGCTGCAAGGTAGAGGTCATGTGTACCATACATTTATGGAAAATGTCTGCAAATAGTTGCTTTTCACACTACATTTTTATGTGGCACAAAAACAATTTCCACAGGAAACACAGGCTGACAGGATCACACAAACCACTATGAAAATTAACAATTAACCACCATGTAAGACATAATTAATAAAGAACGAATGAGGACCGAGCGTTAAATTATCGAAAGATAACTCCAACAAGACATACTGGCAGCGCTCAACATAACCGTATGCAGATGCACGCGACCAAGGGAGCTTACCGTACCCAAACACGTAGCAAAGAGAGGGCCGAAAGAAAGGAACTTGGCAGATCCTCAAAAAGATCTGCCATCCCTTTCTTTTTAACGGCACTAGTCTTCACACAGCTAACCCTCGGTACACAACATGTGCATACAGAGAATCCCTATTAAATGTAGTCAGCCCGCTCACTAAGCGAGTCCTGACAACTAGGATTCAAAGACGGGCACAACATAGGACAATTACAAGAAATCCTTAAGGTGCAAATTATAATTAATAAAGAACAAATAAGGACCGAGCACTTAAATTGGAGTTATCTTTCGAGGATTTAAGCGCTCAGTGTGAAGAGTAGCGCCGTTAAAAAGAAAGAGATGGCAGATCTTTTTGAGTCTGCCAAGTTCCTTTCTTTCGGCCCTCTCTTTGCTACGTGTTTGGGTACGGTAAGCTCCCTTGGTCACGTGCATCTGCATACGGTTATGTTGAGCGCTCTTGTTGGAGTTATCTCACCATGTAAGACAGTTTGATAATTCAACACAAAATATGGTAATCCAAATGCATTACAAAATATCATTCATAAGAGATAAATTCAGGAAAGCAATGTGACAGATGGTAGCAGTTACTCCCTTCCACTACTTTTGATGAATGTGTTAGGAAATATTTTTTTTAAGCCTCCAATATACATTTGATAGCACTAATGCTTCCCACCTGTTCTTTGCTTCCATGCAGCCTGTACCATAAACCCTTCACTTCAGTGAAGCAGGTATTTTTTCTCAATCTTTCAAATTAAATGCAAATGGTAAACAACAGAGATTATGCAAACAAAATTTTAACACTATTATGCAGACCTAGATGCAGATTGATATGCAGTAAAAGAATACCATCTTACCACATGCCATGATAGTGAAGGCACAAGTGTTCCAAGCCATAATAGGCACACGTGGATTTTCATCATCTGGCTTCACTCCAAGTCCAAACTGTGTAACAGATGCAATAGATGGTTGGGAACATGTTAATGACATTTGCAACTGACAGTTTTTGACCTTTCTGCACACTCAAAGCATAAATATAAATTATGAGGACCTGCATCTGAGGAACAGACCAGAGTTACTGGCTCCACATCTATGATTTATACCAAAACGCATAAGTAGCAACAAATACTAGGTTGGTGTTTGATCCTCTTGCAGGACATCCCCATAGTCTGGAGGCAACAAGTTCATATTCAGATGCAGCAAAAAACACCCACTAATTCCCCCCTCCCCCAGACCGCCTCTCTGTGGTCTAGTGGTTACAGCCTCCACTTCCAAGGCGGGAGGTCAGTAATTCCCACCCCAGCCACGTCAACCTATGACTTAAAAATTGGCAATCTAATACATGTAGATGCGCTGCCAGATGTCTGGCACTACAGGAAACAGTACTGGTCTGGGGTCAGTATGATGTGACTGAGTGGTACTGAAGCCTGTGTTGGAACAGCAGTCCCACATGTGACAGCACATTCAGTTGTCTAAGCAACACTGCTCCGACATGCACTTAGTTTGCAGCAGTATGTTAAGCAACAACCAACCAACTCCCCTCTCACCCATAAAAACACAGATCCAAATACTTACAACATAAACATCCTTGGCAAATTTCTGCATCATTTCTTGTAATCCCTCTGAGAAAGAAACACTGAAAACAGAAAAACGTCCACTCATAGAAACATTTATCAGACAGTCAAGGATTTTGAAAGAAACTCTGTCAATGTCTTACTGCTAAAAAAAAACCAACTAATTTTTCCCTACATTTGGTTTAATAAACATGCTTGACATGTCCCACATATGCAAATTTCTTCAGTATTTTGCTCACTTCACTTAAACAAAAGAAAAGGCAATTTATCTCCCCTTCCTCCCACATAAACACTCCCCTGTTTGTGAGACATTGAAAGGCTGCCATCGACTCAATAACATCATCGCGTGTCCATTATTGCAGTAGAAATTTGATACTTGTCCATCATCACGCAAAGGCGGCTGTGTAGACTTTTTTTAACAAATTTGTTCATCGAAGCCATTGGTCAACAAGGGAGGTAAATGGTGTTTTCCAATGGTATAATCATTTTTTTCTATGGAGTTTCCTCCCTTAGACCTCAAAATAGACCACTTTTCAAATCTTTTCCCACCAGAACCATGCTTTTCATTCTTGGGAAAATGGCCAGCCGCCATGGCGTACCCAAGCAATTCTCTGTGAAGAAAGCACTCGGGAGTCTTGAAGAACTTTCGTCAGAAGACAATGATGTTATTAGGAATATCAGTGACGAAGAGGATGAAGATTTTGTCCCTCCTTCATCTTCTTCGACCGCTGAGGGGACAGTAAATCATGTTCCCAATGCAGAGATTGTGAGTGAGGGGGCAGTAAATCATGATCCCAACAAAGAGATGGTGAGTGACGACGAAAAATCAGATGGAAAATAGACATGGAAATACAAGAAGTTCCTGGATCTTCATCTTCATCAGTAGACGAGCTCCAAGCTACGGACAGTGAAGATTATTTCAATCAGGGGTGTAAGAATTTAGAAAATTTTCCGCAACCTTTCTCCTTTCAAGCCACACCAGGGCTACAAGGGCAGATACTGTCATTTAGACTTTAGGTAGATACTGTCATTTTCCATCTCAGTGACAATTCAACTGCTCTGCCAAAGGGCCACCTACTGCATGATCCTCTTCACAAAGTGAGGTCACCACTTGACTACCTCAATCATGTAAGCGTTACCTTTATATTTCTTTACTTGATGTACATCATAGGCTTGTACATGTATATCTCTCATTATTCAATTATAAAAATGCAATAGACTACGCAAGAGCAAAAGGTGCAGGAGTAAGTGCCAAAGTCCTGAAGAACAGAACTACGGGCACCAAGTTTCAGTGCAAACAGTGTAAGAAGTCACTCTGTTTGGACCGTTGCATGGAGTTGTTCCACACCAAGCTGGACTACAGCAAATAACCAACTACACTGTATGTTGTTCCACACCAAGCTGGACTACAGCAAATAACCAACTACACTGTATGTTGTTCCACACCAAGCTGGACTACAGCAAATAACCAACTACAATGCGTGTTGTTCCACACCAAGCTGGACTACAGCAAATAACCAACTACAATGCGTGTTGTTCCACACCAAGCTGGACTACAGCAAATAACCAACTACAATGCATGTTGTTCCACACCAAGCTGGACTACACCAAGTAACCAACTACAATGCATGTTGTTCCACACCAAGCTGGACTACACCAAGTAACCAACTACATTGCATGTTGTTCCACACCAAGCTGGACTACACCAAGTAACCAACTACATTGCATGTTGTTCCACACCAAGCTGGACTACACCAAGTAACCAACTACACTGCATGTTGTTCCACACCAAGCTGGACTACACCAAGTAACCAACTACACTGCATGTTGTTCCACACTGGAAATGGCTGTTTGGTGTCACCTTAACAATTTGTTTACATTCTGGTTCCCAGAGTTTCATCAGGAATACATCTATTTCTGTTTGTGTTTGTTGGTGGCTTTCATCCTGGACAAACTCCTGGCATCTATGAATGATTTCCACCAGGTGTTATGGATCATAAGCGCTGCAAATGCCTATAATACCCAAGTGTTTGGTGTTACCGAAGATTTTCAAGATGCTGTTTACATACAGCTAGTTACATAATTCAACAGTCTTCCACAAAGAATCAGCAACAGACCGACCTCAGGTAAGAATAACATTTTTCAGCTTAAATTCTTTAAAAATGCATTTGAATTTTGTGTGTAGCACTAATAGCTTTTTTTTTTTTTTTTTTACAATTTTTCAAAAATCGTCCGAAATCACCAGAAAGCCTGAGATTCAAGCAGTAGTCATGCAGTGTAGCCCTACATTGCCATTGAGTTAAGGGCTGCTACTCGCGATACCCTCTCGGCAACTGAACATGTTGTGGAAATAGTATTCAATGAATACATCTTCGGAGCATCAATATGCAGTAGACAGTAGGTCCTCTAGCCATAGTAGTGAAAATAATAATAAAAGGATTCTTCTAGAGCACTATTCCCCCAAAGGCCTCAATGGGCTTTACAAAAACAAAGAAGACAGCCACAGTATCACAAAGTACATCCAGACACAACACCCAACCACAAAGATGCAACAAGAAAGCAACCACCAACCACGGTCACACACTTGCAATCTATCTCTCACTCTCACTGTCACCCTCTCTCGCATAGCACGACATTACCATCAAGCTCAGTACAATCACTGAAAAGTAAGGTGAAAGAGATGGGTTTGAGCTGCGTTTTGAACGAAGCAAGAGAAGGCACATCGTGGAGTTTAGCAGGCAGTGAGTTCCAGACATTGGAGGCAGCAAAACTAAGAGCAAGCACAAGGCTGCTAGTGAGGACCCCCATGTTCTGACCTTGTGAGGTCTTGCCTCAGAAATAAAGGGAGCGGATTCCCTGCATCTCTGCCACTACTCACCCCTGTATAAGCCTTCTTAATCACCATCACTACCATTTGAGACAGACATGTCTTCATTATTATCTCATGAAATGTGAGAGTTGAGTGCCACAACAGCCATCTCAGCCTGCGCGTTAAAGGTAAAGCCTTTGAGCACTGGACAGCTGAGTAGGTCTGGCTCATCAGGAGCCAGAATGGATGATAATGGCCGAATCACAACACTCGGGGAAGGATCACCCGGTTCTTGTTTGTTTATATGAGAAGTGAGCAAAATACCAAAGATATTTCCATATGTGGGACATGGTATAGTATGTGCAATTAAATATGATTTATATGCAGCCATATCCCATTGCTATGGTTCTTAACAGACAGTTCTATTTTATTTAGGGATAACACCATTTTTTAAAGCAAAAGAGTGAAAATGGTGCAAAAGTGCATAAGCATGAAATTTAGTCCACCATAGTGCACTCCTTGTTGTGAAGGCTGTGGGGTGGGAGTGTTGCAATTCACAGCACATTTTGAGGGTTTTTTAAAAAATCTGAAATAAGTCAAAAAGTGACAGATGGTCCATGAAAGTATAAATGAATCCATGTGGTGCTGGTTCTACACAGCCCACGAGATTAAAGAAACCATCAGTTAGTGGACATCTGATATAGATACGATTTTTTAAAACCACCTATGGGCTACCCCCTTCTCTCTCTTCCCTTTGACCATGAATTGAGGTTGGTTTAGCGGTACTTAAGTGTTTTTGCATATGCCCTCAGGTGACCAAAATGGCATACGTGACAGCACATAAGGTGGGTTTTGTACACAGTGGATTTCAGTTACCTCATTTTTTACAGGATTTTAGCCAACTTTGAGAGATGGCAAAGATTAAGGTAATAAAGATTTTATTCAGCATTTGTTTACATTTAAAAATCAATTTCCTTGTCTGTAGTGCTTACAGTTATTTCTTGGGATTTTTACACATGCAGCCAAAACGCCGGCCACAAAAAAAAATGATCACAGACAATTCAATATGGTGGGGAATGACTGAGTTCAAACAAAGCAGGCTTCCATTTGTGAGAAAATTTCTATCAAGCCTAGCAAAATGCTCCTACTGATTTGTGTGATAATGGATGTCAATATGTAAATATCATAAATGTGTGCACAGCTCTAATTTAGTTATTGGATATAGTTTTTTTCTTTTCTGCTTATCTCTCCCCTCTGTCTCTCATGATCGATCTTTATGCTCAGTAAACGTACACATGCTCCTGGGAAGCAAATTACAGGAACCTCTGATGTAGGGACACGTCTGGAAAATTTTGGTTTGAATGAAGGGTGTCCCCACAAGGTAGGTTTCCCTGCATATGTTACAAAAATTATTTTTAAAATGTAAGTGAGCAGTAAATAAAAAACAATTGAGAGTTACTGCCCTTGCAAAGGTGGTTGTAACAATATCGGCTAGATTTCTTTTCTCTGTATTTTCTTTGTATGGAAATGCCATTGTGCACTGAAAGTATCTACTTGGAGTTTTTGTATTCCTCTGTTGAGTTCTTCTGCATTTCCCTTGAAAAGAAGCTCCACGGCATGCGTTGATACTGAATTGCGACAGATCGGCCTAATGGTAACACAACACGAGTACATATTCATATTCTTGAATAGATCTAGTTGTACGATGCCAACCATGGAGACAATGCCTGTGGAAGTTTCATAGCAAGAACTGGACGATGACTACATTTTTGGCTCTTGAAGTGGCAAAGAAGGCAGGAGAGGTGATCAATGATGCATTTTTGGATGGAGAAGACAGTGGACACCAAGTCTAGTCTGGCCAATCCAGTGACTGCCACAGACTAGGTTTATTGGTGAAGAGAGTGTCTGATGAAGACTCTGCGATAACTCTGACTGATCAACCTACTTGGATAATTGATCCAGTGGATGGCACCACCAACTTTGTTCATAGCATTGTGTGCTTTTCACTGGGTGTAACCATCAACCAGCAGATAATGTTGCACTCCACATCAAGATCACTGATGTATACCACTTGACCTTGGGCCTGGTTCACTGTGCGGGCTTGACACACCTGACATGACCCTCTCGTTATGGTTATCTTCATTCTTTTCATTGTACTATTATTACTTTTCAACTAAGTTTTTGTATTGTTTTATGCGTCACAATCCCGGATACACAGTGGTGTAATTTGCACTGTTTCCGTCCATTAATTGGAAACAACTTTGTACTTTTATGTTGGAGCTCTGTGTACTCACAGTGTGCCTAAGATACACACAGTACTCTGCGTGCTGTTCACCCAACCTACTTCTCGCTGAGCAGTTCCACTATGCAGCAGCCAGCGACTGTGGCCATGGTTGTCTACACTCCTACAGCTGTTCGTGTAAGCTCCATCGTTGCTACACCAGGGATCAATTGATTTCTACTGCAATCTCGAGCAGATCTCCGACATTTCATCACTCCGTCTCCTTTGCCTCCAACCTCCAGCATAGGTTCGTCACTCTGTCGGACCCTACAGGATGTCTGCATACACTGTAGTCATCTCCAGTGCTTCCACTGTCCGACAAAGAAAGCACACAGGGGGTGACGGCGGACACCAAGGCTTAGAAGTACCGCCACTCACCCATCTCCTAGAAGTCATAAGGCTCGTATTGACACTTCTGTTTCGTCTCCGGCTTTCACGGGTCTTCATATCGCGCTCTTCAATGCCCAGTCAGTCTCTCCACCCAACAAGCTCTTAAACGCGCTGAGATCACAGAATACATCAGGGACAAAGAGATTGACATTATGTTTCTCACGGAGACATAGTTGAGAAAAAATGGTGATAAAGTTATATGCCAAGATCTGACCCCACAGGGTTACTCTATTAGGTCCTTTCCCCGTGCTACACGTGGCGGCAGAATTGCAGCTATCTACAAACGTTCTCTCTCAAACTGTGTTTCCTTCAGCAACACACTGCCTTTCCCACACCCGTCGTTCGAGTGTCTTCAGGTGACGCTTTCAGCGTCAAGCAAACCGGCGCATCGCTTTGTTTATATAAACCACCCCCAACAGAAAAAACAAGCTGATGGACACAATGTTTCTTTTGGACTTCAGCGATTTAATAGATTATTGCAACATTACTGGCGGATCCACCGTAGTATTTGGTGATACTAATACCCACTTTGATGACTCTAATCACCCGCTCACAATCGAGATGTGTGAACTGCTTGATGTTTTTCGTTTCACCCAGTCTGTCACCCATCCAACATAAGTAAAAAAACCACATTCTCGATTGGGTTATGCACAGACCAGAAGACAGCATTGTAGAGTTGACTACAGTTTCAGTTTAACTTAATCATCCAGTGTCCGAAGCCAACTCAACTGTTTATAACCACACACCCCATTCGTTTGATGGACCTGAGCAGTTTCAAAACAGATCTACAGAACATGTTGTGCGGTCCTCTCACGACTGCCGAGCTTGACAAAGCCCTTCGTAAAGCACTCGATACACACGCTCCTGTCCAGCGCTGTCGAGTACACCCGCTAAAGGCAGCCCCCTGGTACCCGACCATCCATGACGAATTGCATCAGGCTAAGCGTGCGCGCCGTCGTGCAGAAAGGCTCTGGCTGAGATCACGCCTCACCATACACAGACAACTATATCTTGCAGCGAAACGCTCTGTTTCCAAGCTAGTTTATGCAGCTAAGACATCCTTCTTTCAAGCACAGTTTGTCAACTCTTCCTCGA
>SMGT01016482.1:219534-290221 GCA_004794575.1 Lanistes nyassanus | reverse complement strand
AATATTCGAGCTGAGCTGGACGAGATGGCGCTACACAGTGGACCTCCAACCCTTGCTGACAACCGGCCATGCTGTTCATTTAAATCTCTCCAGCCCATATCTCAGTCAGATCTCAAGGCTGTGATATTAAAATCTAAACCTACTACCTGCCCTCTGGACCCCATACCAACCCACCTTCTCCTTGACTGCCTGGATGTTGTGCTTCCAACTCTCACTCAGATCGTAAACAACAGTCTGTCATCAGGAGTCTTTCCATCGCTATTCAAGGCTGCAATAGTCAAGCCTCTCTTCAAGAAACCCACCCTTGATGCAAACAGCCTCAAGAACTACCGCCCAGTCTCCAACCTACCCTTCCTCTCAAAAGTGGTTGAAAGGGTCGTTCTAAATCAACTTCTCACCTACCTCAACTCAACCGACCTTATCTCTCACTCTCAGTCAGCATATCGGCCATTCCACAGCATGGAAACAGCTCTGACTAGAGTTGTCAACGACATTTTGTCTGCTCTGGATGGAGGCAATGTGTCTTTTCTGACCCTCTTTGATCTTTCTGCAGCGTTTGACACGATTGACCATACCATCCTCCTCAATCGTCTCCATGATCTCTACGGCATCTGTGGGTCGGCGCTGGCGTGGTTCCAGTCCTACCTCTCTGGTAGAACTCAGTCTGTACTTGTCGCCGACCAGTTGTCACCCCCATCAGCATTGTCTCTCGGAGTCCCTCAAGGATCTGTCCTGGGCCCTATCCTTTTCATCCTATACATCAAACCACTTTCATCACTCATTCATTCTCACACGGTCTCCACCCAGTCCTATGCAGACGACACCCAATTATACAGTTCTTGTCCTCCACCCGATGTACATGCCAGCATCATGACCATGCAGACCTGCATCTCCGGTGTCAAAGCATGGATGGTCCACAACAGACTAAAGTTGAACAACGAAAAAACAGAGGCTCATCTCTTCAGTAAAAGAAATACTGGAGTGACAGAATATCCCACAGCAGTTAGAGTCGGTGATGTTGACATCCCTTTCGCCGACTCAGCAAGAAACCTCAGTGTTATTACCTCTAAAATGACACTGGACAAACACATATCCAACATCTGCAGATCTGCTTATTCTGAACTCAGAGAAATCAGCAGCATCCATCATCTTCTGTCCGACCAGGTTGCAAACACATTTGTATGTGCCTACGCTCTGTCTAAACTCAACTACTGCAATTCCTTGCTGGCCGGCTGTCCTCTGTATCTGCTACAGAAGTTACAGAAACTTCAAAACTCGGCCGCTCGCCTTGTCCTGAAAGCGTGCAAAACAGACCATGCCACACCTCTCCTCCGCACTGGCTCCCCATTCAGGCTCGCATCGACTACAAGTTGTCTACTCTCTGTTTCAATTTTTTTACCGGTGCATGCCCCATCTACTTTTCAGAACTTCTTACAATCTACACTCCAGTGAGACAGCTCCGCTCCTCTTCAGACGATCGCATTCTCTCAGTACCCCACATTAGGACAAAAACATACGGACAGCGCATGTTCACCTTCTCGGCATCCACCCAATGGAACTCACTTCCCCACAACATTCGCCACTCCCCATCACTACAGACTTTCAAACGTAACTTAAAAACTTATCTTTTCCACAAGTACCTTGGCTGACGTCATGACTGCCTGTCTGCATTAACTTACAACTTTCTCTGTTGATCCTCTCTTATGATACTTTTCCACCCACCTGTGACTGAAGGACGATCTGTATCCCAACCTGTTCGTCAGTGTTGCATTCATCTCTCCCTCTGTGTGTGTGTGTGTGTCTCGTTGTTTTCACTAGAGTGTCTGTGTGCCTGTGTCCACGCGAAGTGTGCATGAAATGTGTTCTTGCGTGTTAAAAATCCACATTTATTATTATTATATTATTATTATTAATTGTAAGGGACGTTGGCATTGGCCACCATGAATAACATATATGCAGATGTATTTCTCACTGCATCTGTTTCCTCATGTCACATGTTGCATTAACTGTTCTTGGCACCATCCTTCTTTATAAGACATAATAATAATATCATTTGGGCTGCTTTTTCAAATTCTTATATTAGAGGTTTTATTGTACATGTACAGCTGTACTCAAAACACTTACAAAAATGTGTCAGTTCTTTCTAAATTCATGTTTGCTGCCCAGTGGTTTTGCAATGGGTAACCCAAGTCTCTTGACCTTGAACATGTGTGATTTTGACCTGGACCCTGACCCTGCAAGCTCTTAACAGAGACTGCGGCCTCGTTTTCAAAGAAATGGAACACTCTGTCTGTTAGCACTCCATAGTATGTATAATCTATGGTGAGATGACCCCCATGAATGCAGGGAAAGTTAACTGCCTCAAGGTAAATATTTTCCCATTCAGCAGACAAGCTTCTAGTGGTATTAACTTCTGCAGGCAGCACTGGTAATAATCATACATGCAGTTCATTACACATGGTCAGAAAAATGTCATCAAATTTGTTAGGTTGATAAGTTGTTGTGCCAATGTCTTCAACTGTACCTTAGACAATGCACAAAAGGCCATCCAGTTACAGAGCTGGAATCAGTATAACATCATGGCTGGAAGACAAACATGCCCAAAGATGCATCCAAGACATCATCACTACATAAACTCTTTTACATAATAGATTTACATGTAGCTCACTACATGATACAAACCTGGAATAATCATAGACATAATCCCACAGCAGCTGAAAGTTGCGAGCAACACTCTCTGCCATCATCCGTGATATTGTTGAAATGGGACATGGTTGCAGCATTAGAAAAAAATCTGGGAACAAATGAAGACCACACAAATTTTGTTTCAATAAAGGCAAATAAGAAAAGTCAGTCTTTCTAGATTAATGAAAATGCAATGAAACCTGCCTCTGATGGATCCTTAAAAGAACAGAAACCTGGCACTAGCAGACACCGATAATTGGCATTGACTGCATTTCAATATATGAATCTTAAAAGCACAGACACCTGCACATGTGGACAGTGATTCTGAGTCCTGATTGATGTCCCTTTTTGTCAACAATGAGCATCTTGATCCAAGCAGCAGATCCAGAAGTTAGACTTAACCTTGTTTTCCACCATAAATCATGCACATTAAATATCTACAATTGCAATAGCACTTAGCCGACACACCTTAAAATAATGAAGCTTAATGTCAGCACCACAAATTAATTCTCCACTCATCACTCTGGTTAGTGGCTCTTGTTATGGTCAATACCGAAACTAAATAGCATTTTGTCAACAGTGTACTTGTACTTGAAACTGATTTAATGTCAGGGTTCACTATGCATGTCAACTGCTTCTCAAATTAAAATTTAAACTGATCAGCAGCAAAAGTCAATTCACATTAAGAAATGCACAGGTGAGTAATGTTACTCAGCCATTGTCATCTTTCCACTTTTCAAAGGTGTTGCATATAACTAAGTCCCTAACTGTAGAAGAAAGCATAGATGTCCTGAAGAAATTGTATAATAGTTTGTCTTGCTGCCACATAGCACTAGAATTAAATACGAAGCAAAAAGATGCAAGTTTCAAGAATAAAGATTGATCGAACAACCATCTTAACTTAATCGTGACGGAGAATCCTACCTAGAGGAGGTCCCTGGGGGCCGGGGCATTTTTAGCCTTTTTTAAAAAATTCAGAAAAAAATCCCCCAAAACAATAAAAACATTATTTAAAATTGCTAACTAACTACAATAAATAAAGAAAACTCATTTCTTACCGTGTTTCTTGGACCTTGTTCCATAATTTTGTAAATCCTTTGATGGAAACACAACTGAAGTTGAAGAAATCAAAAAGTCCTCGCCATTCCTTAAACAGTCTGCATGACATTGTTTACTACACGTGCTTGCACGTTTTTCTCTTCGTAATCACTTTCTTGGTTCTTTCAGGCACAAATACTCTTATCTTCATCCACTTTATCACAGTAAATTTGCGAAACAATGTCATTTTCCTCTTTACCGTGTAATTTGAAGAGTAAATCTAGCATTTCTCAAGTGACAGACCACATGTGAGTACTCGGTTCAAACTCCGCCGAAAACTGGTCTCACTGACAGTTTAAAACACAGAAAAGGGAAGCAACTCGTGAAGAAATGATTCAGCTTTCGATAGTAAGAGTTCTTTCCCTTAAAAGATTAGCAGATGAAATTTTAAAAATCATAATTCGAACGGACTTAATCTGGCCCGTAAGGCGGAAACGTATTGCCAATGGAGCGGGCTGTCGGTTTTTCGTACGGTGTCAAAGAGTTAACTCTTTGGACCCGGCGCGGCATGGTTTCTAGTGACGGCCGACTGCCCGTCGAAGCCGTGCGGCGTGCAAAATTTCGACGGATTAAAAAATTTGCAGCGACGCATTTAACAACATAAGGGAAGTAAACCTTGGTTCATTGTAAAGCTCTATCATCGGTTGTTTCCCCTGCACTGTCTAAATGAATTTCGGAAACAGTTTCGGCTTGCCAAACAAGGTTAAGTGCAGTGACTGGCCGGTCTACTTCCTACATTCAAAATGGCGACGCGCGAAGCGGACTTTTCATCTGTCTGCGGCCCTGAGCGCTTTAGATGATCTTGACAGCGACAGTAGTGAAAATGAAACAATTCCTGAAGCCTAGCCTACATCGTATACAGAGTGTAGATATTGTAGTGAAAAAATATAACATACATAGTGTAGATATTGAAGTGAAAAGTGTGTTCAGCAATCACCATTACCACCTGGTCATTTGTGTAGAAGTTCGCTGCAATTTTGGACACCAAAAACACCCCAATATGTGAACAGTTTGTGAACTTCAAGGGTGGAATTATGTTTTAATTCACAGTGGAACCATTCACCAACAGATTCAAAGTGGAATATTCCTGATTAGTGGATTTATTTACCTGTGGGAAGTGTACAAGTAGTGAAACCTCCTTTTGGTTCAATTTTTTTTGTGTGCAAAAAGTGACTACATTTGGCACCAAATAGTAAGTACTATTTAATATTTCTAACTAAAAGTATTGTTTGCATTGGAATGTAGAAGAATAGATCTTTCTAAACATGTAACTAGATTAGTGTGAGTGTGATAGTTTTTATTTATTTAAAAAAAACGTGTAGATCTATGCGGCCTATACGGTTTGCACATAGATCTAGCCCTGTGGATCCAAAGAGTTAAAATTCTTGTTTCTTCAATCTTGAAGGACATTCAAATATCCCTCCTGAGCATCTGTTTCTCTCTCATCATCAAGACATGCTCATGTCAACCCAGAATACTTTCTTTTTTCCATCAACTGCATAACCAGCTTTTGCAAACATGTGTTCTCCAACAAAGTACAATGTATTACACCATGCAATTAGAAAATACATGCAACACAGAATGAAAACACACACACAAAAAAAGATTTCACCTCCTTTGATCTGCTTGTTTTGCACACTGTTGACTGCAGTCTTGTGAATGCCATCCAACCAGTCATCGAATGATAGTGTCACTGCCTTGGTTTCTCTAAACAAACAGTTTTAAATGCCAAAATATAGTTTGTATGATTCATTTTAAATCCGTGTTGTTGCAACACTAAAATCATACATGTTTCAGCTACAATCGTTTAATTTCCTATGTGTATACAGTTGTATAGCTTCAGTCTGAGTTATCTTGCAACTTGCAAGGAAGGTGGTAAAGGACTAATATAGTAAATAGCAAATATGGCTGATTTTATTAAAGGAAACATTAAATATGTATGATTCATTATGAACTCTGCATGCATCAAAGTGCAACAAGTCTCACCTGCATTTCTGCTTCTGATCATAAAGGATAAAATAAAACAAACATCATTTCGAAGTAAAGAGAAAAGAAACAGGTGACTGCAGCTTGGGGTAATAAAGGTACAACAAAGAGAACCTGGCCAAACGAGACTTAGACAGGAAGTCGACATTTTGGAGCATGGCCCCTTCTTCAGGACGGCACAAACAGATACAAACAGGTAATAACCATGGGGTACAAGGGTCTAGGAGGTAGCACAATGGTCAGAGTAGTTAGTGATAAGGGATAGAAGGGTCTGGAAGGTAGCGTAATGGTCAGAGTAGAGGGGTGGGGGTAAGGGTGTTTCCCAGGGATAGCCAATAGGAATGAAGGGTAGTGAGGATGGGGGTGTATGGATGACTGGTTTAAGAATGGGGTGAATGTGCACGCAAGGAGAGAAAGAGCATGTTTATCTGCAAGACAGCATGGAAGACTCCAAGCAATGTCTTCGGCTCTTGATTTGGATATCTTTCACTGCAATGTGCAGTGGTAGAAATAAGCCTCCTGTCAGAAAACTGCTGTGTTGTCCCTTTTTTCCTGTGTAAAGGGTTACATATATTTATATTGTGTGGCAGTGTCTACAAAGAATTGCTTGCATAGTGTTTATATACAACTTTTGTTATAGGTTGATATGAACTAGATGATCCCTCAAGGGACGAAATTTAGCAGTTTCTGCCTTGCATTGAATAATGCATGTAAAATGGTGCTGTATGGAGACTTTGTTGTCAAGAAAGACTCCAAGATCACAGACATAGTTTGTGAGCCTTAAATTGTGCTTACAGTAATGACCTAGGGTACATGAAGAAGTGACAGGAGTACATGCATTATTTACAACAAATTCTTTTCTGTTTGAGAGGCAAGCCTTAAATCAGAAGAAATACCCAAGGAATGTTTCAGTCTGGAGAAGAGAATGTTGTGGTTTATTGTAATGAAGGATGCTGAAAGCTCCAGGAGTGAGAGAAAAGCAATTTATTTCCACTTAAAGATGTCCACACAAAAAAGTTGAGGACACTAGGGATTGGGATTTCTGTGCTGTAGTTTATCTGATACATTGACTGGTAAAAAGTGAAAAGCTAGTTACTAGAGAGATTGGAGAAGCTGCTGGAGGACAATTCTTCCATCTTTGCAACAAAAAGGTAGGTTTAAAATTCATTATTTTCCAGTATGTCTGGAAGAGAAGAGAATTAAGAATTAAGAAGAGAATTCTTCTAAAGGATGGGTCTGATGATGGCTGCTCTACATTCAATGAGGACTTTCCCCATGGCAATAGAATCATGATTCTAGTTATTGTTGGTAGGAGAATGTCTAGATTTCTGTACAAGAATAAGGGGGACAGGGTGAATGGTACAAGAAGTCTTGGTAGAGTTCATAATTAGTTCTCAATGTCTTGGGAGACAGGAGAGAAAGTACAAAATAGATTACCACCAAAGGTAATAGAGGAACAATCTGTTGTTTCAAGTGATATATAAATGAAGTTTGTTTAGTTGGTTTCACTGTTAGTATTTTTTTTAAAGTTACCTAAAATTATGTGGTTATGAGTTAAGAACATCAGTCATTTTGTGAGACCTGATGGAGTCAAGCTAGACTGCATTAGGCTACATGTTCTCTTTGACAGTATCATAAATGCGGAGAATCTAGCTATCCACTGAATAGCTATTCCCCCCTCAGAATCTTCCACAGTCAAAGAAAGGTCTCACCATCAGTCTCACATTTTTCTTGCACTGTCTTCCATTAACATGAAAAGAGCAAATTTTGTAAAATTCCAGGAAATGACATCACAAGTGACTGCTGCTGGGGTATATTAATCCATCAAATGGTTGGGAAGCACAGGAACACAGACTATTGAGAAACAAATGATACCCTTCAGGAAGAAGCAAGCTCAAGTGTGGTATAATAGGGATGATAGTGTTGCTCAGTCCTTCACACAGAGGACATAAGTATTCCATCTTATCCACATCATAGCTAAAGCTGTGTCGAAATCGCATTGGCCGTCGCCGCTCTTTGTTCACAATGTTCTGGAAATACCTGCGTATATACATTTTATCATCGAGAATAAAGTTAGCGTAAGTTTAAGGTCTCATCAACATTCTGAATGATGATGTGGATAGGTATCAAAATGTACTGGACAAAGAGGCGTCTAATGCTAAGAGGCTCCACTGGATACAAATGAATGAAGCCAATTCAAAATGAGGCTTTCAAAGCACCCTACCCGCTGCCAAGTGGCACTTGTGAAAAGGGCAACCTCGGTGCAGAAGCAGCGCCGAAATCTCATGGATCATGCTGATTATTGTTTAGCTATAAATCGCTCCAATAGCAGAAAGAATACACACGAACTTTCGTTCTTTCATTTTCCAAAGGATGAAGAAAGGTATGTGGACTTAGTGGTTTCTGAACTGTTGTTCAATACTGTTAAATAGCGAGCGAAAAAGTCACCCTAAGTTGTTAGCAGTTAAATCTATACTTTTTGTTGGTTTGTTTTTACGTACTACATGTTGGTTACCAGTCCTGATTCCTCCACAATACATTGGCTGGATGAATCCATTTAAAAATGGTACTAATTTTAATGGAGCAGTTACTGTTTCTGTGTCACAGTAGGTATTTGCAACATTTAAGTCAGATAAGATTCTGGGACTAAATCCAAATCAATCCCTGGCTGCAGGCTTTGTCTGACCATCACAATTATTTATATACCTGTTTCTGGGCATTTAGAGAATCTGCTTGATTTTAAATTTCATTACTTTCTAGAAGATATTTTACAAATAAAAATATACCAGTAGTTTTAAAGCTTTTAAACAGGACTGTAAATAAGATAATATTAACACCATTTTCTAGACTATTAGATTTTCTAGCCCTGGGAAAGTCTAAATGAAACTCCCTCCAAATTAAACCAAAACAAGTAAAAAAGATGATGGTAACATCTTTAACATATATGCATCAGTGTGCTAGTAAAGTAGCACAGAATATATGTGTGTAGCACGACCGTTGCGCTTGGATTCTTAAAATACGAAAGCGGTTCACTGGAAAGGGATGTCACTCGTGTTTTCCTTTACTAGAATCATTTCCCTACAGAGTTCCTTCCCTAAGACCACAAAATAGACGGGTTTTCAGAGTTCTGGGCTCTTGAAAGTGCTACCTTGTTAGTTGGCAAAAATGACCGACCGACATTTTCAAATGCTCACAAAAATGATGTCCTCATTAACCTTAGTGAGGAGAGGGGAAGATGAGGAATTTATGTTTTCATTCGTATGGATTACAAGTGCTGCAGACAGCTGTAGTACGTGAATGAGTATTTGGTGTCAATAAACACATTCACTTTGGTTATGTAATTCAACACAGTCTTCCACACAGCGTCAGCAACAGACGGATTTCAGGTAGGAAAAGGCTTTTTCCACTTAAATTTATCTTTCCAACAACGTTCGAAGTAAGTTTTTAACTTTCATAGGGTTTTGTTTTTACAATTTTTCGAAATTCGGTAAAATCGCATCAAATCGCCCCCAAATGCAGAGATTGCAGTGACGTCACGCAGGATGGTCAATGCGTATGAGTTAAACCTCTAAAATTAAAATTTAAAATAGAAGGATATACATGCATTTTAAATTCACTGAAGTCCATGCTTCCCATATAAAAAAATGGAACAAATTTCTCTTAAGTTGAAACTGGGAACATAAGTTTAATTATGCTTTGTACGACCACAAACTTTGTTGGTGTTAGCATAAAATTGTTAAGAAGATTTTACTACAAATATAAATGTACTTTAACATGGATAAAATAGTGCAACTCTGTTCTTTTTGCTTGTGTTACACATAAACTCTATTTAAAGATCTGTTTTCTGACTAAGCTGATGCTAAACATTTTTGGGATTAGCTTGTAAATAGATTTTTTTTAAAAACAAGTATAGCCATTGTGATGGTCACTAACACAAATTGGACCGGCAACCCTATCTGATTAACATTTTTCTTTCGTTTATGTATAGCTGTTCAAACCATGGACCGTATAACTAATCATATATCAATATAAAAACTGTGAAACTTATGTTACCAACAGACACTCGCTTGAAAAAGGCAGCTGAACTGATAATACTAAAGATCTGGACTGACTGTGAATTTTTGCAAATTTGTTTTACATAAATAGCTTACACTTCTCGCATCCTGCAGTAGTGATTACCTCCCATGCCACTGTGCCACTTGCTCACATGGTGGCACTGCTGTCAAGGTCAGCAGATGACAGCTTCAATTTTGACATACTTGCTTGTGTACCGTGCAGGCTCTTAATGTTAGACCCCTCTTTGCTTCCCTCATAAACACATTTTAGCAGGCTAAATTACAGGCTAAATGTCTTCACATTTCAAAATATTATTTAGACAGATGGTGCACTCAACTCACAAACATATTGGTTACAAGAATAATCAGAAGCATGCTACACACCTAGTCTCACCATCTCAGTGCTGTTCAGCTCATTTTATTAGCACCAATCATACATGCAATTTCATGCTACAGTGCTCACCAGAAGAACAGTTCAGCAAGCATAAAATCCAGTGCCAATCTACTGACAAAAATGAAAGTAGAATTGCCATTGTCACTCTAAAGACAAATATCAATCACCCACTGAATCAAATATAGGGTAACCATAAGGACCGACAGCTACAGGAATATCAAAATAAACAACAATATACGCTGGAAGATACCACATCATTTCTAACCTTTGCCAACAGTCATAATGCATGACGTGACCACAAGAAGATGTGTGGGTTCCATTAAAGAGGTCTGCAGACATGAAGAGGGGATCATAGTTTTCTCCATTAACAAGCTGTTTCCAGTGATTTTGGGAAAGTACGGTTGACCTGTTAAAACAGACAATGTGATGATGATAAAAAAATTTTAGAAAAACATTTTCTGCCCTACTTGATTTTCCATACCTGTCAAGTTACGAAGACCTCTTGTCACAAGAGTTTGCTTAAAACACTGTAAATCTGAACAGAAAAAAATAAAAAATGTTTTAAATGCACATATAGTGCCATATAACAGCAAAAATACTAATTTCTTGCTCCAAATTTGTGGGTTTTTTTACCAGTACTTACCATGACCTAAAGTGCTAAGTTCTCAATTAATGATCCCTAACGGCACCTTCCAAACAAAAAGTTCAAAATGCATCACTCATGTGCACAGCTCACTGACCGCTACAAACTGACCTTAGAAAACCAGACGAAAAGCCCAGCATGAAGGAGGGTGGGTTTATGATGGGTCATGATAAGTATTGCTAAAGAAACACAAATTTAGAGCAAGAAATTTGTATTTTCTTGTCAAAATTCTGTACCATGACCCAAAGTGGTAACTAGACAAAAAAAAGGAGGTGGGTCACGCCAAAGGCGTTGCATCACAACAGCTGCCGCAACACCAAAGCAGCCATCCTCTCAGCGACAAGAGAGGTCCCTCAAGTAAAAAACTGATAAAAGGGTCCTCACTGCGCCAGTAAGCGACCTGCAACACGGCACTCAAGGGGACATCTGAGTGGCAAGCGAGGCAGCCCAGGCCCTCACCTCATGCATGTGAGCAGCAGACAAAGGGAGTGAGGGCTTGCCAGAAAAGACAAGTGGTTGGCAAGGTCCATAGCCTGTGGCCTGGTTTGGCCAACCCTCTGGTCCCAACACCATTCCACCCAATGGTGCCAGTGACCGTCATACACCTTGTTCGTGGAACTGTGACAAGCAGAAGCAAAGAACTGCAAGGTGGAGGCAGAAGTGCCCTGATGCTCAGCACGATGGGCTACAAAAGCCATTCATGCAGATGGAGAAACTGGAGGTTGGAGTAGGGGATGCCTGACTGCGGCTGATGGAGGGCTCCAACTGGAACCCCAAGTGGAAGTGGGTCCGCTCTGAACTCCACCTTCCGCAGCACACAGGGCAAGGGGTGAAACACTTAGGCTTCCAGCCCCACCCACGACAGTGAGAACGCATCCACCGCCCAGGCTTCCAAGTCTGGAACTGGGGAGACAGACCGGAAGTTGCTTGCTGAACCTCATGGCAAAGAAGTCAACAAGGGTACAGAACCAGGCACTCCATACTGGCTGCAAAACCAAGTGGACAAGGATCCACTCTATCTGGAGAATGCAGTGTGGGCAACTCAGTATGTCTGCGAGCACACTGACCATGCCGACCACATGAGTCATGGACATGCAATCAGAACCAGAACCATGCAACCACATGGAACCCATTGGCATGCAACCAGAACCAAAGGTCGACCTAAGTCGACAACGCCGCTGAGTCGGTACCACCCTGATGGTTGATGTACGCCACTACAGTGGTGTTGTCGGAGTGAATCCGAATGTGTGCATGCAGCGCAAGGAGGTTGATGCAGTGTTGTGCCTCCACTTCTCTCCATGGGCCCATGGCCACATGGTGCAGGAGGTGTGCATCCCATCCCATGAAAGACGAGTCAGTGAAGACTTCTGCCTGAGATGGAGGGTGAACACTGGGAACGCCTGATGTCATCCAGGCCACATTGGTCCAGGGCTGAAGGGGGGGGGAATGCTTCTGGTTCCAGAACCAGTGCATCCCACTGCTGAGATGTCTGGGACCAACATGACTCAAATGCCCGTTGGAAAGGTCGCAGGAACACCGCCACGAAGGAGACCAGCGACACCATCAACACCAGTGTTCCCATGACAGATGTGAGTGTTGAGAAGGGACCGTCCTCCAGACGAGTCATCTTTGAACTGCTGAAGGTGGTCTATGTGGCGGGGTGCAGGGCGCACTGTACAGGCAACTGTGTTGAACATCATGCTGAGGAATGTGAATATGGTTGATGGCAAGAGTTGTGACTTGCTGAGGTTGATGGAAAACCCCAGCAGGCATGCCTGGGACAATGCCAGCTGCGTGTGTGTGTTGCACAGGGCAGTGTCTACTGCAAGAATCGCAGCAGAAGAGAGACCACATGGAGGAAGGCAATTGCTCCCCCACTGGAACCCACTGCATCAGAGTAGCGAGGCTCATGAACAGGGACAGAACCGGCAGGGGGGTTGATGGCAGTGGAAGTCACGGTGTGCAGCAACTTGGACCCAACATCAGTGGAAGTGATCATAGCTGTAGGCAATTGGCGCTTGTCATGGTGACCAGTAGAGGCCACACGGTCATGGCGAGAATTGGTACCGTCCAAACCCGACAGTAGGACCGACTCACGCTCAGAGTTTGGGATTTTTGTCTGGAAGGTGCAGTTAGGGATTGCTAATTGAGAATTTAGCACTTTGGGTCATGGTCTGTTTTCTTGATTTGCTGTTGAAATTGCTGATCGATGGGTACATGATGCTTAGTTTTTTGCACAACATACTTGTGGTGTTTGAAAAAGACTCATGACATGATATCTCCCTGATCCAGACACTGTCATCGAGTTCTTTACAAGCTTGAAAATAAGCAAATTCTTTCCTGTCTTCTGAACTATTTATCATGTTCTAGAACTCTTTGTCAGTCTTTTCTTTCAACCAGGTGACAGCTGTGGTATGTGCATGGGTCTGTCACAAAGTGAGCATGACTTCCTGATGAGCTGCAGGCTTTGAAGGCTCTGCATGTTATGCCCATCCCCAATGTTGGTGTACACTTTATTAAATTTTTGTGTGAATCAGAAGAATCTAAATTCAAAAAAGGCTTGAGAAAAAAATCAGATTTTTGCTTTATGCTGTAAAACTTGAAAGTGTGTCATCAATCAGAACAAATGAAAACATATTACCAAGTAATCAGAATTCTAACCTAATCTATCTTAATTACTCTCATTAGCTTCCAGTTTTATATTTGTAACTGATCAATAAGCATTTCTGGTTATAAAAAAATGCATTTCTTTTCCAAGATGTAATGACAACAGAATCAACCTCAGCAGGAGGGAGGGGCTCTCCGCAGGATGACTGACCCTGACAGACTCAGTGTTCAGGCTCCTGGGTTTCTTACAAAATGACAGAGACAGGCATCTGTTGACAACAGCTGTAATGTCATGGCCTCTGCCATCAGGGAAAAAAACTGGTCTCACAGAGAAGAGTTTTGGTGACAGTTGCAGCAGTTGACAGTCAGGAACCAAGATGTCAATAAGATTTTCCAAACATGCAACCTGACAAAAAGTGTTATTATTCAAAATTTAAGCCCTTAAAGATGATCGGGTGTTGCTTCAAGGGACACACCATATAATAACGGTTGTAAACTTTGTTAGTTCAGAAATGGGTGAACTTCGATGATCTAAAAGTAGGGTTTTCAAAATAGGTTCAAAATGGGACTAAGAATGCCAAAGCTTGGCCATGTGACGGCAATGATCATTCCATTAGGATCACCCCTCATAGGTGTAACCCCACCCTCCCCTCATGGGTTTACCCATATATAAGATGCCATCTGCTATGGTGTGGGAGTTCTCTCCCCTAAAGAAGTTTCTGCCCAAAGGAAAACATGCCAAAATATGACTAGGGAGCATGGCCAAATAGTCCCTATAAATAAATAAAAGTTATTTTGGCTCTGTATAACGGGGAGAAAAGTTTTGAAAGGAAGGTATACAAGCAGTTTTAAATAATTCATCTTGGATTTTCCATTTGCTTACGCAATCATAGATGTACATGTACATGTTGCAAATAAGGGAAATCTCTGACAAAGGGACACCAGTCATGTCGGACACTTTTGAGTGGAAGAAAACTTGTCCACATGTAATCGGTACACAGTGGCCTAGAATGACCTCGCCAGTGTGTACGTTGTCTTAAAAAATAAAATTGCTGGTTTGGGCGCAGGCCTGTGCTCTAACCATGCACACAGATTCTTCTCTTTTCTCTCCAACTAAACAGAATGAAATGCAAGAGCAAGCACATTATCTCTTTCAAAAGGAGACACACCAGGTGTTTGCAAGGAGAGAGCAAGACTAAAAAGACCAATTCTCAATTTTACACCGCCCACCTGAACATATTCTTGCATCAGGTAGCGCATCGACGGCACGTCACAGTAAAAACGATCTAACATCTTATCAGTTTATTGGATCTAGTACACTGCTGCATTGAACATACATTAAACATGGTTGTTTGTTGTCTCTTTCTATATCACGTCTGCAGTTTATGCTCCTAAAGGCTTGCCTAAAGGGGAGAACTCCCACGTTCCTCTTTACCCTGAATTCTAGCAGACCACCTGAGACACTGGTGGCCTTGAGGGGGATTACACACACAAGGCAGGTTTTTATTTACTTGTAAAGGCAAGATGATGTACTGATGATTTGAGCCATTAAAACTTCCCCCATCACTGGATTCAAATCAAGCATGCCAAGGACACTACACTGCTTGACTTTTCTCTAAAAATTAAACAGTCCTATCTGGTTAATAGACGGGTATGTCTAATAGATATTCATGTCACAGAGTGGCATTTACCTAACACTACACACAAAGAGCTAGGCATTGTGTGTTTGTGGTGGGGGGAGGGTGAGAGGGGCAAGTGTGTGTTTTTAGGAAAGGCAATCTGGGTTTAGGACAGTGCAGCATGGGATCCAAAAAGGGGTAACACCTGGTTGTAGGGACATAAAATATGACTACAGGAGAACTGTCTCCTTTGCTACCACTATAGTTGCTAGAGTCAGTTACTGCTTTGCCCTTAGATGACAAGGCTCCACCTGGCACTTTGAAGGGGCTGTCACATCTAATATTGCTCACCCAGTCACTCATCTGTCAGTGACCCAGATCACTAGGCCAGTCACTGCAGCTAGCTGCCACACTGCAGCGACTGCTGGCCAGCTGGGGTCAGCAATTGGTAATGAATTTGGTAGCTTTAAAGGTGGGATCATATTTGCATTCCCATTCTGAATGGCAGTTGTTGAAACTGATCTGAGGGATCTGGATCGATCGCCAGTCACTCCACAATAGAGCAACTTGCAAAGACTGTGCCAGCCACTTGCGGAGCGACACCGGACTACATGACCCAGATCACTGGTGAATCACTTAGATGTGGTAGGGTAAATCACTGGTGAATCACTAAGATGTGACAGACCCTTGGGCAAAGAGACAGGAGGTGTAGTATCTATTTAACCTCCAAGTTAGTTTAGGGTGAGTTTGCTTTGTTACAATAATTTCTGGCAGTTAATTCCGTAAAATGTATGCACCCATTTATTTCAGGAAAGAATACCCTATAAACAACTAGCCAAATAGATTTAAGATGAAAGACTTTACAAAAAAGGAATAAATCTGCTAGACATGCATAAAATAACACAGTTTTGTAGAACAAGCAGAAAGTAGTAAATGTTTTCTTTTGTTAGCAGCTGAGCTGAGGTGGGGAGGGGGGAAGGAAGGGGATACTGTCCAAAGAAGTAAAGCAGCCAAGAAAACTACCAAACAATAAAATCAGTGTTGGGGGATGACTTTGACTCTATACAATCCTTAGTGTTGTCAAAGCAGTGGCTGAGGGTAGCTGGTCAGCAGCACACTTAAATGTTCAAGACTGACGCAGTTGTTGCGAGAAAAAAAAACCATACAAGGTTATATTTTGAATAGTTAAATCCTTATTTCATTTCATCTTTATTGTACTATTATTGGTGTAATTAAACAAGCATATATATATATATAGTCAAATCAACTCTGTTTAATCTCCTTCATCCTCACTCAAGTGTTACATCCAAAGAGTATGACAGTATGAAACAGAACAAAGAACTTTGTGTGAAAAGGCGGTCCTGAAAATGCAGATTTTAAAAGAGATGGAGTTACAGAGTTAGTATGACAAACTATGGCAATCTAAAGTGAACATTTAGGAATACTGACATTTGTACAAAGGCTGCCTGGACCATGGCACGACTGGTGCTTGAAACAACTTGCTCCTCTTGACACAGTATGCAGGTAACTGTGATGGGAGCACAGATTTTCACTTGGGTCTGAGTTGGCCCAAGTGCCACTGAGTCTGGTGCTGGTTCACTGTCAACACAACTGGAATATCAAACATCACTTGCTATATAATAGCAAATGAATCCTGAACTTAAGGAGACATGGTGACAACTAGAAACAAAGTTCATGTTTGTAGTGAGGAAGTCAGTACCAACCAAAGCACTTCTTACAAGCAGACATTATAGGTAATATGTTTTCACTTATTTCAAGATGGCAGGCTTGTGAATACTTCAGGTTGTGGCTACATTGGCTAATAAAGTCCATAACTCCAACAAGAGGTACTGGCAAGTTCCTTTCTTTCGGCCCTCTCTTTGCTACGTGTTTGGGTACGGTAAGCTCCCTTGGTCACATGCGTCTGCATACGGTTATGTCGAGCACTGCCAGTACCTCTTGTTGGAGTTATCATTTGATAATTTAAAGCGCTTGATCCTCATTTGTTCTTTATTAATAAAGTCCATAGTAAAACATACTGAAGTCAAAATAAGAACATTTAAAGTTTTATAACATTTTATAACATATTTTCTCTATTTTTGGCCATTTGTTACAAAATGGATTTACATATCAATACATATCTTGATTTCCAATCTGTTCAAGTTTGTAATTAGTTCTTATTATGAGAAAAAGTGAAGGATAAGACAGCTCTCAACAAGCTGTGACTGAGATATGTCTGCCATACCAGTATATTACTAATAAAGAACAAATGAGGACAGAGCGCTATAAATCATCAAATGATAACCCCAACAAAGTACTGGCAGCGCTAGACACAACTGCATGCTGACGTATATGTTACCAGTATATTACATCAACACTATAAGATGACATAAATTTGTGCATGTTGTTCAAATATTTTCAGACATTAAAATCCAATGCCTCATGCCACTCAACAATACGTGTACCAGCAAACAATATCCCAATACATGAACTTTACACTAAATTATGGGTTGTCAAGTGCCACTCCCAAAATATTGTTTATTAAACCAATACACCACTCCTGGTCACTGAGGCAAGTGCAAACCATAACAGATTAATCCAACAGTGGAAAGGGGAGCCAATGAACACCTTGCCATTTCTTATGTCTCGAAACACAAATGTAGCTTAGCTACTTGACCTAATAACATTACTGTAGGGTAGTAAATAATAGGATGCTGGAAACACCACAATACAGTAAAACCTCCAATATACAACTTTGATAAAAAAAACAGCAAAAATCAGGTTGTATAAGGGAGGAATTTAGTTGCACTGAACTAGTGCATGTAGGTACATGCACCATGACCGATGGGGTGAAAAATAAACACATATGCATGTATGCTATCATGGCAGCCAACTGCAACGTGTTTTGAAGGTAACTAGCATTTCCATTAACAGACAAAATTATCTACCCAATGAAATACTTTTCAAATTTTTACATTCTTTTATTAACAAACCCTACCGATTCCTAAAATAATCTGTTTTTGTTCTTTTTCAGTTCTTGTTAAATCCATGCTTGAGATTCCAAGCACAGATACCAGTAGTAGCACAGACGGTCTATAAAACAGATTTTGCATTCCAGTCGCAAAAGACTCTATGGGTTTATATGCTTTGTTTTAATTGTAGTTTTAACTGGTTTTCATTCTTTCCAAATGTCACATGATAACAGGATGCATCTAATTACAAACCCCAGCAGAACAGAAGTGACTACTGGTGTTACAATGTTTTGCTTGAGTGAATTCAGACCTTTTTTTGGGTGGGGGGGGGGGATTAAAAAATTTTCCACACCTCTATTCCATCCTTTTGTGATCGCCTCAGAATCTGACAGATGCTGTATATCAGCACATAATTAGGTGGGTAGGTCTGAGAATGAATGCTGTATGCCAGTATTCAGATTTATGGATGACACACAGCTCATGAGTTTATTCTTTTCAACTACAGTACATATCTTCTGACAAATAAAAATACTGGCCTGGTCAGACAGGCAAGGCAGTAACCCTCCATGGCTGACAGTTGGGTCTAGGTATGCCAGGCTGTCAAGCTGTCCTAAATGTTCATCCCTGATATTTCAACACATATATAACCCACAAGAATATTCTAAAGCATTTGGTGAGAACAACTCACACTGCAGAGAATAACTCATGGTATTGTTCCATCCCTTCAGAATTAGAACTGATTTCATTTTAGTAAAATCTTAATTGACTAAGTAGCCAATATATTATCCCTGAATCTCAGCATATTATTTTCTTTCTGTGATTCCTACCTGAACTCAGCATCACCACTGACTGCACCAAGATCTGTGCAAGTGTTCTCAAAAAGCTCAGCATTTTCTGCAATGAAATCCTTTTGCATTTTTGACATCTGCGCCATAACCTTGGCCCTGCGTTTGGCAGCAATGGATGCCTTTTTCTTGCGTTCAGCATCTGTTCGTAAGTCAGCACATCTTGCCAAGTCTTCCAGCTGATCTTTGTAAGCTTGCTCATCACATAATTTTAATGTTTCTCCAAATTTCTGAAAAACATAATGGGAATTCTAAGATGTAACCATAATCATGCATCTGAAACATTTACTTTTTTTAAAGCATTATTTAAAAAAAACATTATAAACATAAAATTGTTTTGTTTCTAATAACTTGAAGAACTTCTACTTTTGCTGGAAATTGACAAGCCACATATTCTTTTCTCCTGAAAATGTATTACAGAAACAGTAAATTTCAAAAACAAAAAATAAAAAACACCAATAAACTATAAGACCTTTTGCAGCTATCACTGTAGTCCAATTTTTCACCAGGTCACCAGGTGGAACACAAACTGTGTAGAACATTTCAGAATGGGGGAAAAAAAATCAAATCAAAGCAGGCATGGCAGTCAGAGCTATAAGACACTGCTAACTTCCAACAAGGCCCGCAGTACTGCAGAAACTTCAGAAATTTCATGAATATCTGGAAAGGTAGCCATACCTATTGGGGGCTGGTCATTTTGCCCATTTTCGTTTCCCCCAACCAATTCACCCACGCCCTTGGTTGTTTTGCCCACTCAGCTAAGTCAATTTGCCCATGTGCGTAAGTTGATTCACCCACTTGCACCCACTTAAGTCATTTCACCCACCTTTGCCCCCATGATCGTGGACTACTTCTGAAGGAAGACGTACTGGCCTAAGGGAGTCATATGAGAGAGAGAGAGAGAGAGTGAAGTCGTTAACGGACACTTTGTGAGGTACAAAACGGTGTAAGAGATTACAAGGCAACACACTGTCAGCCTCATTCGCCCCCCCCCCCCAGTAACTTTCTTTGATCTTGAACAGGCTGTCCGGCTGACATATTGCTAGGGGGAGGAGTGTTACAAAGCTTGCCGCTAAACTGCTGTTAGGGCTAGGTGTCGAGTCACTGCGTTTGATACCGAGGCCAACAGTGAGAGAAATAAAAAATCAAGTATTAGCTCTTACGCAGTGTGTGACTGATTCCGAACTCTGAAGGCCGTTGGAATGAACCCATCCTAGTTTCTGCAACCCCAGATGTATGTGAACAGAACGTGAGTAGGCAATGCCTGTGGGTATTGCAGTGCCATTGTGATGACTGTGAGGTGGTACAGCAACACCTTGACCACATGTCACCCTGATTGGCTCCAAGGATACGCTGAAATTGCTTTTTTAAAAATCTTGAATAAGTGTTCAGGCTGACAGACTGCTTGGTGTAAAAGTGATTGTGTGTGTGTGAGAGAGAGAGAGAAAATAAACGAACGAACGAACGAGTGAACGACATTTAATGATTAGGCCATCAGCCCATATCAAGAGGGTGACAATGCCCGTTTTACATAGCATGTGCACTTGGATGTTGAGCAACATGAAAATATGTCACTCTCCTCTCTCTGAGAGAGAGGGCAGAGATTGTGTTGATGTCCATATGTGCAAGACAGAAGAAAGATCGCAAATGGGACAGAGTGGGCAAAACACCCATCTTGTGGGTGAACTGGTTGATGGGCAAAACGGCAATTGGCCGTGTCCTAGCAAGGCTTATGAGCAAGTACGAAACTGGAAGGGGGGCTGTCAGCGTGACTCCACATCAGAAGCAAGGGGCACTTCCGATGGGTGGCCAGAGGATGGAGGAATGTCTACCTGTGAACTGCCATAACTGGCAGGAACGCAGGTGGCTGTACGCTTAGCCAGAAAGCGTAAAAAGACGCCCTCCAAAGCCTACTCCATCAACACCGACAGTCCCTCGAGTGAGTCGCTTACAGCCGTGGTCTCCCCCACAACCACTCCGAGAGCAGCGGAGGTGAGATCGACGACTGACAGATGCACTCAAGCTGCGAGGGACAGTGACTTGGACTGCACAGTGGCAAAGCTCACCTGCGAGTGAGACACCTGTTTGCCCTAGCGAGACAAAACCGCCCCCCAATGGCGCGAGACCACAGGGACGTCCAGCTGGAACCGGTGGAGCCAGAGAATGCCCCTCCCCAGCGGGTCCCAAAAGAGTAGCCACCATACTACTCTTCGCACTCTTCGAACCACCACCATGGTATAATATAATCTTAACAAAATATATTCATGCTTGTCTCATCCACACGGAGTCCACATATTAATGTGTTCTTGCATGTTACGAATCTTCAGATTTATTATTTCTGATATTTAGAAGAAGGTGATATTTTTGATGATTGTATAATACCAAAGAATGAAAAAGGCTGGCTCAGATTTAGCTAAAAGGTTTGTAATATGCAGTCCCAGATGTCTGTGTTTCATTTTTATTCACTCTGAAAAATTTTTTTTTAAACCCACACAAATTCTAGTTCAAAGGTCTAACTCTTCTCAAAGGCATTAACTGCCCTTAGGGTAGCTTTTCAGTAGGTACTTACCCGAAGTACCCATGCCAGCAGATCTTTGATGGGTTCTTGATTAACATTGGTACAGTGCACCAGACCTTTCAGTTGACTCAGAATCCCATTTTCTGCCAATCATATAAAGAAGCATTAATAACACTAATTTTCTTCACTCTCCAAGACTAACAGTCTCTGCCTGCAGTGATGTCAGAAAAAAATGTAATTAGCATTCTAAAACATGGGTTAGGGAATCAATCATCCTGAGAGTCATGTCATAATTTTATAACCCCAGTTAGTAATCTGGATTAATATCAATTAAATGTACAAAAAAGTGTTCACCTGTGCACACACTGTACGCTAGAATTATTGTTCCAGCTTCTATAAAACAAGATACATTTTTCCATTTTAGTCACCTGCTATTAAAAAAATATCATTTTCCCAGTAAAATTTGATACCCACTAGATGCCATGAACAAAGTTACTACCACCACTACCCACCAGGAACCCATAGGAATATGTCCCCCAATGGTTGCTTGCTGTCAGAGATAAACTTTTTGTAAAGGTTATTACTTTCCTTGCACCTCCAAGAGGACTGCTCCACAGCATAACTATGCCTGAGCTGTTGTCCACCCCACTCTTTTATCTGTGAGGAATAAAATTTATAGCGGGAAGGTGGAAGGGAACTAATTAACTGATAAAAAAATTACCTTTCTTCTTCAACTGTTACCAAATGCCATGAACGTAGAAGAATGAACATTAGAAGGAAAGAGCAATATGTGAACTTGTGTATTTACCACCCAGAAGCAGTCAGCATGCCGTCCAAGTATGGCTCGGCTGGATGCTGCATAGGACCCATAAGCACCATGGTCAATGTATATGAGACCAAGCTGTGCAACAGTGCATGTAGTCCATGGCAGTCAAGTTGAACCTCAAATCCATGGGTCAAATGAGTGTCATGAGTGCAAATGCCTCAGCAAAGATTAGCAACTACCTTTTGCATGTGCTTTAATATTCAAGAGATATTGCACTTGGGGCAAGATGTTCTCATAGGTGAAGAAAATGACTGACCATATCCAAAGAGAGGCTGCCTGCCTCAGTATGTCTACCCTGTCAGTCTTCACAGAAAAATAGATGGAAATTTCCTGCTCTCATCTGCTTGGTGCTGCTAAGACAAAATGCACCAAGCACAGCCAGGGTCCTGATGTCCATACAGGTCTGTGTTTGAACTACTAGTTAAAGGAGGCAAGGTATTGTCAGACAAACAGATTTTGGCAATAAAGGGAAGGTGTGCCAAATAACTAAAGTCAGAAAAACAACAATTTGTGAAAACTCAAGAAGCTGAGATGAGCCCCGTTGCTCACTACAGCCTGCATATACATTTTGTGCGGTTGTTCTTTTAACTTATAGCCTGCCAATGTCTTATCAATAAGACATGCCCTTGTAGGTCTCGTTTTGCCAATGACTTACCAAAAAGACCCGTCCTTATTAGATACCACGTGCTTTCCACTAAGTAGTTTAACATCAAGTCGATTTTGGTCATTCATTCAAAATTTGCTACTGTCCATGGAGTCGTGAAGAGGGGGTTTCGGAGACTTTTTTTTTTTACAAATTTTTTTAAATCAAAAGAGATTTGTCGGCAAGAGACCTAAATGATGCTTTCCAATAGTAGATTCATTTTTCTATAAAGTTTCCTCCCTTATATCATAAAGTAGACCACTTCTTCAAATCTGTGCGGCCGGAACCATGCCATCTAGTTAGGTAAATGACTGGCTGCCATGGTCAACCCCAGCACTTCTCCACACAACAAGCAGGTGGTTCCCAGAGCTTCATCAGGATTACATCTATTTCCGTGCGTGGTTTTCATCCTGGATACACTCCTGGCATCTATGGATAATTTCCACCAGGTGTTATGGATTACAAGTGCTGCAAACAGCTGTAATAGCTGAGTGTTTGGTGTCACCGGGACATTTTCAAGATCCTGTTAACATTCAGTTGGTTACTTAACTCATTGCCATCATTGCAGCAGCTGACGAGCACTGCATATGTAATATGTTTACAATCATTGCACTGTCTAACGAGCTGAGACTTCAAAATTTTTTTTAAACAGAAAGCGATTCGCTGGCAAGGGATGTTACTGGTGTTTTTCTATACTAGAATAATTTCTATAGAGAATACTATAACAATTTCTCTATTTCTATAGAGTTTCTTCCCTTAGACAACAAAAATAGATGGGTTTTCAGAGTTCTGCTCTCTTGCACACGCTACTTCATTAGTAAGCAAAAATGGACGGTCGCCATGCTCACACGTCCCTGCGTAAAGCTCTCAAAATCATTGAAAATGTATCGTGAGAAGACGAAAACGATGTCCTCACTAAGGACATAACCATTTATGTGAAAACCTGAGGGGACCCAGGGACATAGCTGGAGTCGAGTGTTTGCCAGCCTGCCTGGTACGTGCTCGGGCAAGCGCAATACCACAGGGCAACACTGGGGCCAACAAGGCTAGGCCACACAGGGGAAGCAGAAGGACCTGGAGGTCAGTGACATCACATATCAGCCCCACAGGCAGGTCAACCAGAACTGCCTGAGTGCCTGATCCCTGGGTAGAAGTGTAACGTGACAAAAAGACCAGTGGCAGACAAAGACACAGAATAAACAGATGTAAAGGTGGGTCACACATATTACACCGAAGGGCACATATCACGCATACCATCAATAAGCAAAAGCAGCAGTAAGTTACAAAAGTAAAAACCGCAACACAAACACCTAAAAATGGCATAAATGCAAAACTAAAGTACACAAGCATAAAAGCTAAGCCATAAACAGCATGAGGCAAGGTGAGGAGAGGCACACAGCACATATACGTGGACATGGATATTGCACAGAGGTAAAAGGCAAGAAAGGACGAAAATGCAACTTAGTGCACAACACCATGTAGCTTAAAATATAATAAACAAGGGAAGGACAAAGGCAGTGAGGGCAGCAGTCAGTATGTACTCTGTAGGGAAGACTAACAGTCACAGCACAGACAAAATCTGTCCAACATTAACTGGGGCACTTGAGAAAGTTAGTTTGAATGGCCATTATCTGGACTGCATGTGGTGATGAACGGTGAGTGAGCATGAATGGAGGGGCCTTACCAGGGTTTCTTTACAGAAAATTTGTGTAGATAAGGTGCGGTCAGGGATTTTTTTTACTTGAGAATTTAGAACTGGGTCATGGTACAGTACTGTAACAAGAAAACAAGCCATCCAACACTCAAGTGTAACCATGAGCATCAACAGCTTTATGTAGCACCAATGGAATTTACTGTTAACAGTCTGCTCCGAAACACACAAACCACTTCACTTTTATCAATTTCCACTTAACTCTTAGCGTCCTATATGGTTTTCTGTGCATTTGTGCCTCTGTCCTGTAAGGTTTTGAAGTTTATTGCAAAAAAATGGGTTATAAATTTGAAAAAAATCCTGAAAATTTATTTATTGTCACAATGACTTCATATTTAAGGATATGTTTGCAGAATGGTTATTCTATGTAACCAAAGGACCATCTTGAGTTTAGAACTATTTTTACCTGTAGGAATATTGTAATTAGTTCATAATTACAGGTGTGTTTGGGACTTTGTCAATAAAACAAAATAAAAAAACCAAGACAGTATGAATTGCATGTGAATGTGAGCACAGACAACACAGATAAGAAAACTCTTGCAAATCAGGCACCTACCCTTACATGTGGGGATGTATCGATGAAGCAAATTACAGGTAACATCTGATTGTCTTCTTTCAGCATAAGTAATTCAGTTCACAAGTAATGTAGAGCAGTTACAGTCCAGAACAGTCAAAACACTTGCAATAAATGAATAATCATCAGACTTGAAGCTTACACTCCTATGCCTTGTCACAAAAGTAATTTCAAACATTGATGAGGCCAGTGGCAACAGACAGGTGGAAGTTCATGTGTGTCAGCCGTTTAGGGCGTGAGTAGGTTTTTTTTTTCTCAGCAGTGTTTCAAGAAGGTTAACCGAAGTGAAAAAATTGTCAAAATACACATGATGGAACTTGTAGTACAGAGGTCTTACTAGGTCACACAGAACTCTAGTACTGAGTGGGACAGTAGTGCCTGTAACTTGGAAGTTGGATCGCACCCATCAAGAAGAGAATTCCCAGGTACGCTTTGATTTCAGCAACACTCGTTGTGAAAGTTCCGACTCCTTGCTGATGAGCATACCTTTCTGTTTCTGTTTTGATCTTCTCAAAAATATTCTCCGGAAACAAAAGCAAAAAATAATCCACAGGCTTAGCATCAAATGGCAATGGTTCACTTGGCCCTACTTCACTTTCAAATCCATTCCTTTCATGATTTTCAACAACATCACTCCACTCGGCATCGCCATCAACATCGTCAGAAGAGACACTTCCACCATCACTGAGGACACAGAAATATCGCTTTGATTGTCCACACCAAGTCCTTCAGCTCTTTCATCAATAAGTTGATCGATTAGATCACCAAACTTGCTATCGCTATCGGAGCTAACATCCGCCATCTTCGCCATAAAAAATGCACAACTCAAACCTCAAAAAAAAAATCGTCCACAAAACAACACGATACTAGCAAAATCGATCGCAGAAAACATACATGGACATTTCCGGAAGCGGAATAAACCTTCTCTCATTCACTGGAGAGCTCCTACTTCCTAGGATATCATCGCTAACAACAGCACTAAACAAGGCGCGTATTACCGCGCTTCAGGATTAGAGGCGAGGCGCGCATTACCGCGCTATAGGATGCTAAGAGTTAAACACAAGAAGCCCCTCCACAACTCATCCACACAGCTGAAGGTGAAGCACAGTCCCCAACTCCAACCTCCACTGTGATACAGAAAGATGTGAGGATGGTGGACCCAATATTTCCCCAACCTCCACTGTGATACAGAAAGATGTGAGGATGGTAGACCTAATATTACCCCAACCTCCACTGTGATACAGAAAGATGTGAGGATGGTGGACCCAATATTACCAACCTCCACTGTGATACAGAAAGATGTGAGGATGGTAGACCCAATATTTCCCCAACCTCCACTGTGATACAGAAAGATGTGAGGATGGTAGACCTAATATTACCCCAACTTCCACTGTGATACAGAAAGATGTGAGGATGGTGGACCCAATATTACCAACCTCCACTGTGATACAGAAAGATGTGAGGATGGTAGACCCAATATTTCCCCAACCTCCACTGTGATACAGAAAGATGTGAGGATGGTAGACCTAATATTACCCCAACCTCCACTGTGATACAGAAAGATGTGAGGATGGTGGACCCAATATTACCAACCTTCACTGTGATACAGAAAGATGTGAGGATGGTAGACCCAATATTTCCCCAACCTCCACTGTGATACAGAAAGATGTGAGGATGGTAGACCTAATATTACCCCAACCTCCACTGTGATACAGAAAGATGTGAGGATGGTGGACCCAATATTACCAACCTCCTACAAATTAAAACAGGGAAAAGGACCACCTACTGACTGTTGTTCCTTCTAGGCCCCTCTCCCTTCTCCGACCACCACAGTGTCAGTCAATATTCTGAATCAAATTTGACTGTTCGTGTCGCAAGATGAGCTGTAAGATATGCATGCAGGGTAGGCCAGAATTGGCATCAATCTCCTAGATGATGCAAAGGAGGTAATAACCTTTAGAGAACTGACGTAAACTGACGTACCTTGTGCTGCCTTCTTCACGAAAAGAAAGGACTGGTCTGCACTGTTAACAGCTGTGATCTGCTCATTCAGTGCCATCCCAATCAGGTAAAGAACCTGTGGTTATTATCAAATTTCAATTTGTTAAAAATCCAACAACAGATATGGAAATAAAATGCTAAAGACAAATACTAGAGGAGAATAAAGAGTAAGCAAAGTGTGTGCACACATGTTCATGTAAACAAATGACTGTATAAACCTATGTGCAAATTCATACTCCCCCCACCCACCCCAAAAAAAGCCAAGTAAATATATTTATTACAAACATAGACATAAAACTCTTTTCAATGAAAGCAAATCTAAAAGAATATAACTGATTCCTTACTTTTGAAAAGACTATGAAAGTATTTCATTTATTTTAACTAAATAAGAGACTCATATCATTCAAACCATTTAAGAAGATCTAAACCAATAATAGATGCCTAAGCTATTATTAACCCATTCCCATCGCTTTGGAGACAGTACGCCAACAGAAGTTTGCTACGGCTGACCTCACTTTGGAGACAGTTTTACAATGACTGAACATCTTTGTAAAAAAAAGTAGGGGGTGGGGGGCATCGCTGGCACTGGTGTTTTCTTATAGCAGAATCATTTTTCTATTGAGCTTCTTCCACATAATACACGACTATCTTCTAAACTGTGGTCTCAAAATCACGCGATCTTGTTTAAGGGTTTGCAAGATGATCTCAAGCACCATTTTGCTTGGTTCACTTGGATACCTTTTTCAACACAGCCTTTAACACAGAATTCACACTGGATGGATTTCAAGTAGGAATCATGTTATTCTTTTCAATTTTTTTAGCCTGCGTTGGAATTATGTTTTTATCACTCAGAGGTTTTTTTCTACATTTTTTTAAATAAGAAACCTAGAGACCACAAGAAGTCATGATGCGCTGAAACTGTCTAGGCACGTAAAGTGCATATTGTGATTCAATTTAAAACTCAATAGTTAAAATACAGTTTTTGAGTAAACTTTTATAATTATTTTGATGTTCAAAAATTGATCTTTTGAAATATGTAAAGTAGATTACTGCACATATGGCACCTTGCAAGGATTTATTTTAATCGTGCCCAAAATCTATATGGAGATCACAATGGTGTCAATAGATAAAAACACTCCAATGGGACTGTATTAAAAGACCAACTTTATTTACCCCCTCAAATAAGCCACACACAACATGCAAAACCATGTTGGCTGATACATGATATTTGTCTGGAGGACTCTATTACTGAAAGTCAGGTATAGTTATAAGCTGTATTTTTTTAAACATTCCAAGATCTATGTCATTTCAATATTTATGCATAGATCTCAGCCCTTTGAGTTAAGAAGCATCATACTGCCTAATCTGTATAAACTTTTGCTCATCTTTGGTATCCATCTGGTTATTAATATAAAAAAGTACATACCTGCAAATTTCATATTTGTATAATTATTTTAAGCACTTTGAGTTTAGTTTTACACCTCTCAATCTCATATAGGGTGGAAGGTGCCAGACTGCTTTAGTTGGATAAATATCAACTTATTACTTTGGCAATGTATATCTGGTCATTATCAGTAATTTGAAACTATATTTAACTTGGAAACTTTGATAAGTATACAATAAAGCTGTACATGTTTAGTTTGCTTTAAGATTATTTATGTAAAGGCTGGAAAGCCAAGTTTGCTTCATTTGCCAAAAAAAAACCTTTTTCAGTCTTCATTTAATCTGGGTTTGATCATATCAAAAAGTATCTATAATTATTTCATACTTATATCATGACTTTACCAAAATTTGTATAGATATAAATCTCCCTACTGATATAAAAGGGAATACATACTCTTTCAAGCTGTGCCTCTGACCATGACCTTGAACGAGTGGCAGCAGTTCGAGTCAAAATGATGGAAAAGATGTGCATCATCACATCACAGTGGAAAAGTCGAAGGATGGGCTTAAACTGTGCTTTGAAAGGAGGATGCCCTGGTGGAGGCAATGCTGCACAAACAAAATGTGACGTATTTGCTTGCGTCTACACCCATACATCAGTTACTCGTGAAGACACGAGAATGACGCTAGTTACAAAATAGTTTATTTTCTCACAACACCAAAACTACTGGCAGTGGCCTGGTGCACCATTATAAATTCACGACCTCATGATAGTCTAATGATAAGAACATTTCTAAATCTTAGCTTTTTGATAGTCTCGTGGAATTAACAGTTCTCTTCACGTCATCAGAGCGGCCCTTAGTTCTTGAACCACTAGTCTTGGTTTCTATGCATCTGCTCCACAACGAATTCCTTTCTACTCTTCTACATGCCAATTTACACATTGGATTGTCATGACAGTCAGTTCAGACAGTCACTTTTTCATCCGGATTCTCAGATCCTCCATAGTCAACCCACGAAGCCCTGGATGACACTGTTCCCTGGCCCTTCTGGCCCCATACAGTTGGTCATGGTGTATCATAGTCTCTGACCGGCACAGCCTGTCCAACAACAGGGTTTCTGGCAGGTAGATGGAGGAAGAAGAATGGCTGTAGCCCTTCGTGTCTCTAACTGTCCATTCTGATCCTCAATAAAGAACAAATGAGGACAAAGCGCTATAAATTATCATACGATAATCCCAACAAGGTACTGTCAGCGCTAGACACACCCATATGCTGACGTATGCAACCAAGGGAGCCCACCGTATCCAAACACGTAGCAAAGAGAGAGTCGAAAGTAAGGAACATGGCAGATCTTCAAGATCATGGCAGATCTTTTTGAAGATCTGCCATGTTCCTTACTTTCGACTCTCTGCTACGTGTTTGGGTACGGTAGGCTCTCTTGGTTGCATACGTCAGCATACGGGTGTGTCTAGTGCTGCCAGTACCTTGTTGGGATTATCATTCTGATCCTCAATTCTCCAACTGTCCCTCTCTAGCCCTCACTGTCTGCATACACTCAGGGCAGCATTTATATCTAGAAGGGGACATTCCTTCTAGAATCTTCCATCAAATTCCTGAATCCATCAGTCCAAATTACTCCTGGCAGGCTGCATTCCAACCTGCCCAGCACTGCCCCTCCAGCACATCAATCTACCCTGGTCGGTGCACTGGTCACCCTGGTCTGATATCTGTACAGACCCTTTCTGCAGACCTGCCCTTCGTCATGCACCTTCAACTATACAGTTGTTGGTGAGCACCTACTCGGTTTCTGCTTAACAGACAGGTCTCCTACCTTGGGACTCAATGTCCAGCTCACTCTGCTAACTTAGCTCCTCCTCCCTTCCAGGTGCAGACTCGCAGAGATGTACTATGTTAACCATCACATTCCTCATGGCTTGCGTAGTGGAAAAGGGTTACAGACATTTCGCCGCATGCTTCACTGCCTAATAAAGCTGTCCCATCACCTCAAGATCACAATCATCCCAAGCCTAAGTGCTCCAATAAAGTCATGTATTTAGTGCTCACAAATACCACTAGGTTCTAGCTAATTATTATTATTCTTGTGGTCTGCTGACAACATGTTTTAAAAACATTTTTTGTCTCATGCAAATTTGCTCAGGCTTTAGGCATTTTTTCATCAGGCTTTGCAAATGACAAATGCATTCTGTAAACCTCGCCCGACCCCTGGAGAGAGAATCTACTGTAATATTTTATGAAAAATGTCAAGGTATGCTGAAATATCATCATCTCTTTGTTTCCGTTCAATCATTTCCATTTCAAAACAGACACAAGCTGAAATAATTCAAAATCTCTAGAATGATTTTATTTACTTTTAGAATGTACTTTTATAAGCATTAATATTCCCATAATTGACCCATAACAAAACTTTGGCATTGTCAATCTGTTAACATGGGCTTGCTTAAATCATTGGCATTTTGAAACTCCACACAGACATAAGCTGAAATAATTCAAGGTCTTTAGGATGCTTTTATACATATATAAAGAAGATATTATATTAATATAGATATTAATATATATATATATATATTAAGCTTTATGTATAAACTATAGATATTCACACTTCACTACACTAGCACACATGAAGAAAACTGTACCATAAATTATATCAAGTAAACTGTTTCTACGCATTTTCGGTAAATGTTTAGGTAAAGAGCGTAAAATGAATCACAAAAAAAACTCTATTCCATATGTTTGAGCTTCCAAAAGTTATTTTTTTAAAATTTATCAAATATATAGTATATAAAATTTATAATACCAAATATATCGTCAGAGTCTCTTACCTTGGTCCTCTCCACTCTGCTTCCTGCGACCCCGCTGCGTTTCTTCTGACTACAGGACACATTAGAGTAACAGATTAATAAAATGGAAAACGAATCTAGGGGTTGTTGAATAACAATAACAATAATAATAATGGTGCTTATTCAGTTTTTCAGGACATGTGGCCCATATGAACAACAACTTCATACAAAACCAACAGTATATATGGGATGAAAGCGCGAAAAACTGACCATGCCACACCTCTCCTCCGCACTCTGCACTGGCTCCCCATTCAGGCTCGCATCGACTACAAGTTGTCTACTCTCTGTTTTAATTTCTTCACCGGAGCATGCCCCAGCTACTTTTCAGAACTTCTTACAGTCTACACCCCAGTGAGATAGCTCCGCTCTTCTTCCGACGATCGCATTCTCGCAGTACCCCGCATCAGGACAAAAACATATGGACAGCGCATGTTCACCTTCTCCGCATCCACCCAATGGAACTCACTTCCCCACAACATTCGCCACTCCCCATCACTACTGACTTTCAAATGAAACTTAAAAACTTTTCTTTACCGAAAGTACCTTGACTGACGTCCCGATTGCCTGTCTGCATTAACTTACAACTTTCTCTGTTCGTCTCTTATGATACTTTTCCACCCATCTGTCACTGAAGGACGATCTGTTTCTAACCTGTTGGTCAGTGGTGCATTCATCTCTCCCTCTGTGTGTGTGTGTGTGTTTCGTTGTTTTCACTAGAGTGTCTGTGTCCATCGTCCGCGCGAAGTGTGCATGAAATGTGTTCTCGCGCGTTAAAAATCCACATTTTATTTATTTATTATTTATTTATGAACACAAAGCATAACAAATACAAACAATTGGCACATTACACAACCAGATTTCTACTCTTAGACTTTCTGTTATATAAACAGGTACTTTAATGCTAGCTTCCTGCTAAGATTTCTAATCAACAGTTGCACCTTAAATGATGATATGAATTTCTCAGAGTAACTTGGAATAAGTCTGTGGCGTATAACTGCGTATCTAGGGCATACTAAGAGAAAATGGCATAAATCTTCAACATCATGAAGGTCACATGATTTACGTTCTGGATCATTGTAACTTTTATGTCCCAAAATACACAATACCATTCAACGGTAAATGGTTACATCACAACAGGCAAGTTAGACATCTGTGCTCCAATGACGTAAACTGGTCTATGTAGCTGGCTCTCAGTAAGTCTGGGTGAATATTACAACAGTCTTCATGCAAGTGTAAATCTGCATGCCAATTCTGCTTCGAAGAGTCCGTCACTTGAGATTGAAACATTTGGACAAACAACTGCACATTACCAACACACTGCATTTGCCAAGCAAAGGCAAAACCATTTGAAACTAACAGGCTTCTTACTCTTGATGCCCAGCTTCATCTCCTAGACTGATCATGTTGGAATAACATGTTGCAACACTTTCTAGGGTATCTGTACTCAGGCATATACAACAGTTGACACCAATATTGTTAGTCAGTGTCAGTGTCAGCTGCCATAATGTGTAATCGATAGTACAGCCTTTTTATCCTCACCAAAGCTCTACGTGCTTTTCCTGTCACATACTCGACAAATTTAGTCCACTTCAGGGTTGTTAAAAATAGGATACCTAGGTAACAATACCTGCATTCGGTCTGAATTGGCCTGCTGCATAGAACCATTTTTCAGAATTGTAAACAAAACTGCCATTTTTAAAAACTGCCACCTTCTTCTTATCTATATTTACTAATGGGTGGGTAGGTGCTTGTTGCTTAACGTCCCACTGCAAACTATATGAATATCAGGCCGTTGTTACTTAGACAAAGTTTACATGCTGCCACAAGTGGGACTGCTGCTGTAACATGGGCTTCAGCCCCACCCAGTCACATTATACTGACACCGGGCCAATCAGTCCTAGTACTGTTCCCTGTCCTCCATTGGGCATTGCTACGACCATCATTCCATGTGAACCCCATTGAAGATTTGCAGCTGCCCCTTCATCCCATTGTCACCTCTCTTACTGATTCTACAGTTTCCTCCCTCACATACTGACAGACAGCTAAGTCTCTGATACCTGAACTTGAACTGAACTGTTTGCATTAATCAGAGGATGTTGGCATCTCTTTTTCATTCCATCTTTTGTACATCGTCACCCACCATCTTTAGTTATCATTTATGTTTGTTTAATAAATATGAGTCAGCAATAAATATTGCATCCGACATCCATTTGCGCTGTACGCCTAGTGACTGGTGACGGAAGTAACCTTTTTCACACAATATACAACTTACGCATCTTTTACAACATTTCATAGTAGGACAAATAGTTTATAGAACAGATTTTGTTATAATTCATTCCACAAAGTTTGATTTCATATATTCAAGCTGATTCCCTGTGTTTGGTAACCACAAGGTTAGACAGACATACTATAATTACATCTCGTTCACAATTTCTAGCCCAGCGAAAGTTAATTTAGCTGCAGGTGTCCAGACTTTGAGTGTGTAGGTTTAGACAACAGAGACATGTACATCGGTGAAATGCTGTTTACATTTTCATTACTTTTTGGTACTATAAATTTATAATTTCTTTAATTGGGAACACCAGAAAGAAAGTGTAAATGTCAAATGTCAAATGATGTGTGGTTGGATGGAACTACATATGATGAGATAAACAAAGTCTGATGTTAACTGATAACTAACTTCGATAAACTAAGTCTAATAAAACTAAATGTTCATGTATTACAGTATCTGAGATGTGAACAAACTATTATAATAATAATAATAACGAACATTTATAAAGCACCTTTTCTCACAAGAGCTCAAGGCGCTGTACAAATCAGGGCTACATGCCCACTAATGTACACACACACACACACACATGCGCGCGCACACATTGAAAGTTGCACTGAAAGGTCCGACCAAGTAGACGCCAAGATTCCTGGCACTTTGAGAGAAATGAACAGTGGTGCCATCGACCAATGGAGACTCAGGAAAAGCTAGAGAGCTGGACATTCTGGGTGAAGAGATAATTATGGCCTCTGTTTTGTCATCATTTAGCTTAAGTTTGTTAAATGTCACCTTAGACATAGAGTTCAGTGGTGAATTAAACACAATTTTAAAGAACCCATTGCAATCAGTTGTCACAATAACATACATGCAAATGTCTTTCTCACCCCATCCATCATGGTATATGTACATACATGTTGTACTATGGGCTCAGCGCAACCAGTCCTCCCTTGTGTGACTCCTTCATTATAAGACCTGATTTTGGCTGCTTTTTCAAGGCCTTATATGGAAGGTTTGACTGTAGTTGTTTGGAGTGATTTTAGAGTCACTGGATTCTGGCATCATTTTACTTTTTTATCACTTCACCACAACAACAGTTCATAAAGTTACAGTCACCCTCAACATTAGTAACTGCACTGACTGTTGTTTAAATGTAGTCATGGATGCAAGTGCACTAGCAACATGAATATCAATCCTCAACACGTGTGTATATATACACGCACCAAACCTATTGGATAAAACAATGACAATTGAATGATCTTACCTTTGACTGTTCGGCTTTTGTGTAGTGATAGAAGAAGGGGCAATATTCGGTATAATATTTCTCTTTCAGTTCATATTTGCCATTGCCACTGCCACTGCTTGGCTTCTTGAAGATGGCAACTTCTTCAACCACCTCTTCCAAACCTGTCTCGTGATTGGGCTGCACATATATGCAATCTTTAACTATATAGTCTGTTTACATTGCAAGTACAGATCTTGTTAATAAGACCATCTTTTAATAAAAATTCACGAGTGAGTGAGTGAGGTTTGGCGTTTGAATATTTCATACACTTTGACCGTAGCGCTGACAGTTTGATGGTGACTTTAAACAGTTTTTAACTGCAAGCAGTATGCTGGCAAGGGATGTCACTGGTGTTTTCCTATACTTGAATCATTTTCCTATAGAGTTCATTCCCATAGACCACACAATACATGACTTCTTCTAAACTGTGATCTCCAAATCTTGTTTGGTACTTTGCGAGACAATGCATCCATGGTGACCCTTTTATATATTCACTTTTAATACCTTTTTCAACGCAACATTTTACACAGAATTCACAATAGATGGATTTCAGGTAGGAACCATTTTATTGCTTAAAAAAATTCTTTCAGCCTCTGTTGGAATTTTATCATCAGTAAGTACTAATTAACACCTCTTTAGTACAATTCTATAATTATTTTGATGTTCAAGTGAGTGAGCAAGTGTTGGGGCTTAACGCCATGCCAGCAACGAGGGCTATATCACGGCGGGACACAAATGTATAAAACACAGGCAGAAGGAAAAAGGAGGGGGAGGGAGAGAGAGGATGGAGAAAGGCCACAAAGTAAAACCAAAAGGAGAGGAAAAAGTCACAAAAACAAGTCTAAATACAGAAATAAAAGCCGATGGCACGTAAAAAGGCAAGGATCACAGAAGAAGGAACTGAATGGAAAAGGGCAGGGAAGGGAGAGAGAGAGAGTGTTGGGGCTTAACGCTGTGCCAGCAACAAAGGCTATATCATGGCGGATCGCAAAGAGAAAAAACACAGGTAGAAGAAGAAAGAAGGGGGAGGAAGAGAGAAGACCCCCCAACATGTTCCTTTCAGACGAAGGCATCCCAAGAGCAAACCTTTGGACTCAAGAGCCCAGACCAGGTGAGCCTTGACCACAGGCTCTAGAGTTTTACAGAGATACCTGGTAAGAGAGATAGGATGATAGTTGTTGGGATCAGAGAGATCCCAACCAGGTTTGGGAATGGGCCTCCCTCTACATGGAAAGTCCCTGGTGGTCCAAACGTAGTTAAAGATGTGAAGGAGAAGAGAAAGAAATTCCTCCGGAAGATGGGTGAGAAACTGATGGTGGACTGTCAGGAGCAGGGGCAGAAGAAGAACACTGATGGAGAGCTTGTTTCAGTTCAGAGAGAGAAAAGGGGAGATTGTAAGATTTGGAGTCAGAGGAAGGAAAGTTACAAGGAGCAGACTCACTGGCACTTTGGAGGTGCTGAAAGGAAGGAGAGTAGTGAGAGAAAGAGGAACTGTGAGCAAAATGCATGCAAGATGATTACTGACATCATGCTGGTCTGTGATGGTTGCATCGCCATCGTGGAGGTGGCCAACGGAACTGGAGGAACGCTTCCCCGAAAGGCGACAAATGGCTGCCCAGACCATGAAAGAAGAGGTATGGACAGAGAGAGAGGAAATGAAACTCTGCCAAGCTTGCTTGCGCTGCTGTTTAAAAACAAACTGAGCACAACACTGGAGGCATTTAAAAGAAAGCACGTTATCAGCAGTGGGGCAGCGAAAAGCACGACGTTGGGCCCATTTCCGCTCCCGCTGCACGGGCCAACACTCCTCTGTTAACCAAGGCATGCAAGGGCTGTGACGGCCCCTGCCACTGGTAGGGACGGCAGATCTGGCGACATCTAGTAAAACTTGAGTAAAAAGGTGGACAAGACGATCCCCAGCCACCGAGGAATTGAGATAAAAAGCAGACCGTAAAGTCAGCCGGGAAAGACAAAGAGAGCAAAACAGCAACCAATCAGCCTTGGAAAGATTCCAGCAACCCGGTGGCCTGGGGTCCACAGAAAGGTCAGCCGACAGAGCGATGGGGAAGTGGTCACTGCCACATAAGTCACCGGTGACACACCAAGAAAAGTCAAGATAAAGAGAGGGAGAACAGACCAAAAGATCAATGGCGGAAGTATACCCACTATGAGGCTGACAGAAAGTGGGACTGCAGCCCCTGAAAACGCAGAGATCCCACTCGGCAAAAAACAAAGCTAAAAGCTCCCCCCAGGTGTCATGGGAAACACCACCCCACAGGGGGTGATGGCCGTTGAAATCACAAAAAAGAACAGGAGAGGGGAATTGGTCTACCAAATCATCCAAACTCGAGCTGATGAAGGAAGTTAGAGACTGCAAACAGAGATGGTTTCATGCAATGTGACTCTAGCAGCCACAGCCACCAGCAGAGACAAGGTGAGAGGAAAGGGGCTGTAAAGAAGGCGAGGATGAAGGAGGATGGCAACACCACCAGAGGCAGTGTCATCAGGAGAAGCATGACGAAGAAAAATGAAACTCGCCACCAGAAAAAGAAGCAGAGCCCTCCAGGAGACCCTCTGGAGGAGTGTAACGTTTTGTGGGGTGTGCTAGAATTCTAGGGAAGAATTACGAAATACATACGCCTAGTGCAGACCCTCACCTTTTCAACCAAAAGGTACACGACCAGATAAATTAACACATTTATTGAACTATAAACAATAAGAAGGATAGTAGAGGGAGAAGAGATATGAATGAACAAATAAGTAACAAATGCGTGTATGAGTGCGTGAATGTATGATAGAAACAATGTGTGATGTGTTACAACTCGTAGAACGATAATACAACTGAAGTACAGTTGAATAAAAATAAATCGCAAATCTACTTGCGGTGTGTACAGTTATTCCACCGGCACAGAATTATATTCCAGTCAAGGTTGGGTCAGACACATCAGTGTTCGTCCACGTAACATGTAGACCGCGGAAGTAGTTCATGTGCAGGTGGAGACAGTTGATGTCCGTAGACGTGATTCACGAAAATGTGAGTGCTCAGTCTATGGTATGTAGATTCGAGATGAACTGTTGGCCGGGCGAAAGAGGAATATCCAATCCTGTCAACCCAGTGGATAATAGCAGGTGGGTCCGGTTCTTCGGTATCGATATCCTCAGATCACAGGCAATTTGTTATTCAGTCTGTCGGTTTGTCCTTGGACGTCCTTGTTCAGCCGTTACAGTTAACACCACGCTTCTCATAGATTTTAGATCTATGAGAAAATTTTCCACTCTCTAGTGGATAGTAGTTCCTTCACTGTCTACTCACGACCTACTATTAAGTCGTCTAAACAAGTAGCAGATCAAGAAAGTTTAACACCGGTCGCTTAGCCGTTAAATCTTCCCTTTGATGATTCAACAAATGTTTACTGCCACTTTCACAAATCTCGAGAAAGTGACAACAAATCTTGCCTGGTGAAGCCAAAAATCTTCTAACAGCAAGGACTAAGTTGAAACAGTAAACTCTCGACTGTTTTCTCCCAGTAACTAAACAAAGTCCGTTGACAGTGACCGTTGACGTTCCTTTAACAAGAAACACGTCCGCCTCAGTTCATTGTCTCTGCTCGAATCCTTAGTAATCGTTGAAAACCCCCAAAATTTCTTCCGTCTCCCCTCGCAACACATAACCTATCTTGTCATTGGTGGGAAGGGTCTGAATTTTATGTCTCTTTGACAATCGACCTGACGTCTTTTGTTCCTAAACCTACGTATGATTATTGCGTCACTTTCTCTTGAATGAAAGATTCCGCAGTTATGTGAAAGACAAAAATGGAAACAACACATAGTTGAACCATAGCGCTGTCGAAAAACCTTCCGTAACGTGACAAGGAGGGGGTGGCATCCCCCATCTGACATGTGGGAGAAGGGGAGGGGGGCAGAGGGAGAAGCAGAGGGACGGGCACTGGCTATCCCAACTCCGGAGTGTGAGCTGAGGTGGAGTTCTTGGCAGACTGCAGTGTCAGTGGTGTGGAATAAGTTGGTGCTGTGGAAGATGGACAGGAAGAGGTAAACCATGGGTTGCACGAAGAGGCGGGAGTAGTGGAAGTGCCTTTAGAAGTGGTTCTTGGCATGAACTGGGGGGGGGGGTGGTCAAGAGCTCAAACCAGCAGAAGGAGGGGGCATAGAAGACAGGAGACAAGGGCAAGGGGAGACCCTGACAACCCAGGTGACATCAGTCTGACAGGAAGAAGAAGCAGTAGGTCCGCAAGAGATGGCAGAGGAGTAGGAAACAGAAGAGGTGGGGGAGGAAGAGCCAATCACCCGCTTGCAGGCCTCAGCAAAGGACAACTTGCCCTCCACACGGACCCGCTGGATGGCAGACTCCTCCTTCCACCGAGGACAGTCTCGAGAAGTGCCAGGATGGTCGCCATGACAGTTTAAGCACCGATAGGGGTTGTGACAGTTGGCAAAAGAATGGTCAGTGGCTCCACAACAGGAACAAAGAGGAACAGATCTGCAGGTTTTCAGGCCATGGTAGAAGCAATGGCACTGAAAACAGCGGAAAAGGTTAGGTACAGGGAGACATTGACACTGACCTTGAGGCAGCCAATAGACAGAACAGAAGGGAGTTGGGGAAAGCAGAACGTTATAAAATAGATGTTGGTGGGAATGACCGCTCCATTACTCTTGCGAGTCACTTTTGGCGGACATTCGTCACCCTTTGAGACTGAAGCTCAGCCTTGATGTCGAGTTTCGACATATCAGCCAAGTCAGCATAGCAAATCACACTGATGGAAAAGCTCAGCGAGCTGTGCACAGAAACCTGGATGGGGCAGTCAACGAAGAGTTTGGAATCCCATTGGCGAAGGGCATCAGACACCTGGGCAAGGGCAGGACAGGCCAGGGCAGGCAGAAAGAGAGCACAGGAAATACTGCAGAACACAAGGAGAGGTTGGGGCAGAAAAGAAGAAAGGGAAAGGATCAGAGAGGCAGAAAAAGGAAACCCGAACAGAAAGGGGTGGGCCAGCTTAGCCACCCAGCCAGAGAGAGGATGGGTCCTCAGCCCCAGCACGTGAAGAAAAGGGTTGGGAACATAGAGAGAGACATTGACCTTGAGATAACCAACAGACAAAGTCAACCGCTAGACTGTTTGTTACAGCCGGGCATGAACTCGCTGGGTTTGATATGGAGGCTGACAGCAAGTGAACGATATAATCAAGTCTCACCTCTTACACGCTCTACTGATAACGTCACAACAACCTGACTGCCAGGCAACGACTTCTAACAGTGGTACAGGCCACACGGTTATCATGAGGTCTTCAAATGAGTTACTGATCTTTCTTTGGTCTTACACACATACAGACACATGCACACAATCTCTGCTCTCTCTGAGAGAGTGAAATACTTTCATGTTGTTCAACACCTGTGTACACATTCTTTGTAAAACAGGCAGTCACCTTCTTGATACGGGCCGATCAATAAAGTTTGTTCATTCATTTTCTCTCTCTCTCTCTCACACACATAATCACTTTTATACCAAGCAGTCTGTCAGTCCGATCACCGGTTCGAGATAAAAAAAAAATGTTGGCATATCCTTGGAGCCAGTCAGCCTGACTTATGGTCAAGGTGTTGCTGTGGCATCTCACAGTCGTCTCAATGGCACCCAAGCACCCACCAGCGTTCCCTACTCATGTTCTGTTTAACACATCTGGTGTTGCAGAAAGTGGGGGAGGGGGGGGGTCCGACAACCATTAGAGTTCTCAATCGGTCACGCTGTGTGTAAGAGCTGATACTTGATTATATGTTTCTCTCACTGTTGCCCTCGGTATCAAACGTAGCGACTCAACACCAACCCTAACGAGCGGTTTGGCAGCAAGCTTTGTAACCCCCATCCCACCAGCAATATGTCAGCTGGACAGCCTGTTCAAGATCACAGAAAGTGACTTTGGGCATGGTTGGGAGGGGAGGGGGCAAATCAGGCTGACAGTGTGTTGCCTTGTCATAGCTTACACCGTTTTGTACGTTCCAATAAAGTGACTGTGAGCTAGTCACTTCTCTCTCTCATATGACTCCATGAAGTTACCAAGTCTGCCTTCAGAAGCAGTAGACGATCATGAAAGAAAAAGGTGGACAAAATAACTTAAGCGAGTGGGCAAATCGACTTAAGCGAGTGGGCGAATCGACTTAAGCGAGTGGGTGAATCGGCCAAGGGCCTGGGGGAAACGAAAATGGGCAAAACGACTGGTCCCCAATGAGTCAAGATCATTTCTTTTTCAGTGTGAGCTACAGAGGAAATATGGGATTACAGTCAAATACTTACATGAGGCTCACTAAAAATATTACAATATCCATGCAATCTGCCAGCATTAGTATTCAAAATACAGCCCCTATATGTCAAAGCCTCTAGAAATAATTTATTCAGTATCAAAAGATTCTAAAGCATTATATGAAATATTAATATAGAAGCAAATGCCTAAATGCTGTAGCAAGTGGGAAAGCAAGGTACAACAAAAGATGCCTCGGGAAAAATGCTTTAAAAATAGAACATTTTAAAGATATCAAATTAAAATGTTTTCAACTTGCATTAGTACATAGAATATTGCGCACAATGACAGGGGTTCACTATGTTAAAAGGAAACAAAATCTATTCAGCATTTCTTCTGGCATTGTGAAAGAGTTAAATTATTCTGGAAACACATGGAACACAGCCTAAATAAGAATTGTTTACATATCTCTGGCTTTATGTTCTTCTTCTGCAAAGAGAAAAGAAACAAGTGACTGCGACTTGGGGTAATAAAGGTACAACAAAAGGAACTGAGCCAAGCGAGAGTTAGACAACACGTCAACGTTTCGGGGCATAACTCCTTCAGGATGGCACAGAAAGATAACAAAGATAACTTAGGTGACATGATAACTTAGCTGAGTTATTTATCTGTCTGCTGTCCTGAAGAAGCTTTTTGTCCCCCACTCTGTTTTGTGTAAAACTAGATGCCATTTTAAAGTCCGTCCCTCCTGCAGCTGATGCTTCTTTCTATGTTGACAATTTTGCATTGTGTCCATGGCATGTACCTTCCTTGCCTCCATCATCAGCTGCAGTGTACAACAGTGTAGAATGTTGGTCTCTTCCAACGGTTTTACATTTTCCACTGTACGTCTGTTTGCATGCATATGTGTAAACTGCATGGCCACTTTCCGAGCCCACCATTTGTTTCAATGGTTTAGTGCTTTGGGTCATTAACTCAATCGTGACGTAGAATCCTACCCTCGAGCATCCCCGTGGACGCGGCATTTTCAGCCTATTTTCAAAAATTCATTAAAAAATCCCCCCAAACAAGACAAAAATTATTTAAACATGATATAAAACTACAATAAATAAAGAAAACTAATGTCTTACTGTGTTTCTTGGACCTTGTTCCATAATTTGTAAAATCCTTTGATGGAAACACAACTGAAGTTGAAGAAATCAAAAAGTCCTTGCCATTCCTTACACACAGTCTGTATGACATTGTTTACTACACGTGCTCGCACGTTTTTCTCTTCATAATCACTTTCTTAGGTCTTTTAGGCACAAATACTCTTGTCTTCATCCAATTTATCACAGTAAATTTGCGAAACAATGTCATTTTCCTCTTTAGCGTGTAATTTGAAGAGTAAATCTAGCATTTCTCAAGTGACAGACCACATGTGAGTACTTGCTTCAAACTCCGCCGAAAACCGGTCTCACTGACAGTTTAAAACACAGAAAAGGGAAGCAACTCGTGAAGAAATGATTCAGCTTTCTAATGTAGGAGTTCTTTACCTTAGACGATTAGCGATTCCCCGTAAATAAATTTTCAAAGTTGCTTGGTTTATTTCCCGCATTCGCTAGTAAGCGTGACCTATGCTGTAGAGTTTATTTCCCGCACACGTCGCCAATGTGTTAAAGAAGTGAAATTTTTATGGGTCATTTTTTACCACAAGCTTTCCTTTTTAAGTCACATCTTGTCCCTTTGTGCATCATCCTTGAAGGCATGGATGTTTTATGTTTTATGTACCAGGCTGCCAAGCAGGCTCTTCCATGCCTTCCATTGACCTTCCCCCTCTTATTTCTTCATACATCCATTCTTTTTGGCAAGCCCAAAGGAACACTCTGTCATTCAACAAAGTTCAATCCATTCTTCCATCTCTCTCTGTTCACTTTGACTGTACGAAGCCTATGCAGAGAGATATTGTCCTGAAGTGCCTTTGATTGGGACATACCCACATCCCCCACTCTTTCCTCCTCCATTCAGAACCATCCCCCACCTGTCATTATTGTAATGTGCCTTTCACTGTCTGATACCTACAGTTTTCTTGTTCTCGTTTTAGCCAGGTCTGTCCACACCATTTTTATGCCCCTCTCCTTTTCTGACGTTTTTCATTCTAACCTGCCTTCTGTGCTTCTGGACTGGTTACCTGTGATCCAGTTTTATTTTCTTAAGCTTTCTCTGATTTTTAACTGTACTTTTTTTTGGTTCAGCCATTCCCTTTTTGCACCTTCCTTTGCCCTTTTACCTCTTGTACCGCCGTGATATAGCATTTGCTGCTACCATGGCATAAAACACCAAAACTAACTAGGTTTGAAAAAAAGATACCAATTTTAACAACATTCCTGTCGTGCTTACAGGAGAAAGACACAAAACAGACAAATTAGATGCCAGTATTAATTTGAGTGTACATGACTTCAAGTTGCAGTAAGATAGATATTAACATTTTATTGGTGTCCTAGATGATTCTGTATAAAACAGTAATAAATCAGAACTATACGTTGGCACATTTAAAAACCTGTCACACAGTACATGTACATGAGAAAATGATGTATGTGGCATGCATGAGGATTTCGTTGTGCATGCCTTTATGATTCTGCTTAGAAACTTAAGCCAAACAAATACTCAGATTTGGAAAATGAATATACTGTTAAGAGTGCTGCCTGAATTTTAAAAAATCTCTAATAAGAATTTACATAGAAACTCTCCCATTTTTGTACAAATGCAAACCAACTTCAAGCTTCCTGTTTACATTAACTCAATCCTACCGCAACGACCATAAACACGACACGCCATACGCAGCGCTGGATGCCGCATGTCGAACACCTTTAAGAAAGTTGACAATTTATTTGTGGGGAATGGCTAATGGTCTAAGGTAAATAGCTCTTACATTTGAAAGCTTAATCATTTCTTTATGAGTTACTTCCCTTACACTGTGTTTAAAATGGTTTTTGACCACAATTCCAAGAGAATGAAAACTGGCTGTAAAGTACATATCCAAACATGCCCTGTCACTTGAGAAATGCTAGATTTACTCTTTAAATTTTACGCTGATGAGGAAAATGACATTGTTTTGCAAATTTACTATGATAAAGTGGATGAAGACAAGAGCATTTGTGATTACGAAAAGAAAAACGAGCGAGCACGTGGTGTAAACAGTATCGAACAGACTGTGTATAAGGAATTGTGAGGACTTTTTGCGGCGGCTAAATGTTAAGCTTTTTTAAAAGATGAGTTTCTGATTAGATTCAGTATAAAGGAATGTTTTGTTCATCATTGGATCAACTCTATTTTCATGTTACCTAAAGATCAAAATTTTGAGCATCTGTAAAGTGTAATCAGTCAGTGAAAAAGACTGAGCAGTGAGGCTTCTGTATGTCACAAGATAGCCTATCTGCTGTATAAATAAGGTCAGGAAAAAACTGTCACAGGATGTTCTATATCTTTTTACCTTTTACTGGTATGGACAACAACAGCAACAACAAAACCCCAAAAGTATGCCAAAAGTGCCCAATGAGATGAATTCATAAAGCACTTAATTTCTGCTAAGAGACTTTCCAGCCTTGTTATGAGTTTCAAGGTGGAGCTACAGTGAAAGATTATGTACTTATTATAACTATGTCTGTATTTACTGTCTGAATACAGTGAATGATTGGCATTACAAATGTCATCTTCACTGAAATTATACAAGAAAAACAGGTGACTGCCGCCTGGAGGAAAAACCTTTCTTAAATTTAAAACAAGGGAACTGGACCAAGCTAAGACATGACAAAGATGAAGACAATCTACATGTTTCGAGAGAAGCGTGGGTAAGGGGGTGTCAGTGTGGGAGAGAAGGAGGTGAGAGAAAAGAAGAGAGAGAGGAGGAGGAGTAAAGAGAAAAAGAGGGAGGTGGAGGGTCAGTGTTTTAGGTTGAGTCCAGTGGGTGCCATGGTACCAAAATGGGTAATGAAGTAGGACTCCATATTCTTACGGTCAATGGAATCGCCCTTCATTTTCCACATACCACAGATCCTCATGTTGTCGGCTGTGTGTGGGGGTGTGCTGAAGTGACGTGCAACTGGTGTGTTTCTGCAGTGTTTAGTGTCAGCTAGATGTTCTGTGAAGCAGGTGTTGAGTGTGCGTTCTGTCTCCCCGATGTAGAATAAAGTGGGATAGAGGGTGCATGTGATGGCATAGATGATGTTGCTGTTCGTGCAGGTGAAGTGGCGCTTGATGACAAAAGTGGTGTTGGGTGTGTGGAGTGTTGTGTTGGTGTACAGGTAGGACAAGTGTGGCAACGGGGGACATTGCATGGGGTGGAGCCGCAGGATGGGGGGAAGGTGGTGGTGGCTTTGAGTTTAGAATGTACTAGAAGATCTCGCAGGTTCTTATCCCTGCAAGATGCTAGGTGGGGGTTTTGTTTGAAGAGGTGGGGTTCGGATTTAGACAGTATGTGCCAGTTAGAGAGTTCAACCAGTTATAATTTTGCACTTTTGCACACTACACTTTTCTATGGTTCACCACACGCCTTAATTTCTTGCTTAATCCTATGGATTGAAAAGTATGTTTATAAACCATGTATCTATGCACTTTTAAATTAACGATACAAGTTAAATGGGATCACTGTATTGTCCTTAAAAAAAGGATTCGGAACAGGTAAAACATCTGCAACATGACACTATCATGGTGTCCAATATGCACAGAAAGAAAAACCGGAAACCCACTTACATCTTCTGGAAGAGCCTTTGCCAATTTGCTGTGTGGCATTGGTGAAATGCACAACTGATGGATGACTTCCCTTTTCACACCCTCCTTAGCATTCACTTCCCCTATTCCTGGTACATAGCGCTCCTCTGCAAATTTATCAAAGTGCTCAAAATCAGTTCAACCAGTTATTTGGTTAAAATCATACTAAGACTAAAAGATCTAAGCTTATTTACATAATTCCTGAAGCCAATATATATGGACTGATACTGTTCTGGCACACCATGTTAGCAATATATGCAGCTAGCTGGGCACAGTGTGTTAACACCTATTTGTAAGCTATTCAACCATGACCTCCTGCACCTGTATACAAAGGTTTTGAGGTTGGCGCAACATCTCCAAGGCCATAAAATGACCGCATACATTCAGTGTTATTTGACTGGAATGGTTTGCTGGTGGGATTTTATGCCCAAGTCAGCAGCTTAGGCTATTATCATGGTAGTGTCAGTACTTAGTGTAGATTTAAGGCAGCAGATGAACCAGCAGAAGATCTGCTGGAAAAATGTCTCTCAGAAGATCTAGCAGAAGATAACTTGTTATTTTAAAACCTGTCTTTTATTTCTAACCTTTAATATATATGTTGCTACCTTCACACACATGTGGTCATCATGATGCATACATCAACCAACCAGGACAGACAGCATTAGTCATGCCTCTGGGCTCCTAGTCCCACCTCATACAGGCATCTTAGAGTGGACCTGACCTACCCCTGCCTCTGGGCAGCTCACCCCTTTAAACTGATCAAAGCCCTGATGGGTGACACTACAATAGTTAACACCTGTCTTTGTGACCTAATTCCTCCCTGCCTAACCCCATATCCGGCCAGCAAATGACACCCACATGATGGCTGTTATCCACATCCCAGCTGTGTCTCAGAGGTATCAGGTCCCAGTAACACCTCACCTTAAGCTACCCACATCACTGCTCAACATCCCTGAGCTGGAAGTATGAACATGGGCCCTGGGAAAACTAATTACTGCATCCACCTGGCCCTGGGGCGGAGGTCACGACGCACACGTATCAGCCACTGCTTATGTGCGACGATACGTCCAGCTTTAGCAAACGTTTGACGTTGCTACGATCGTGCGTAAAGCGATGGTCACGACACGCATGTTTACCAAGGTGTATAAACGTCAGTCGTAAGACTGCTAAATTTAGTGGAAGAGGGGGTTCCGTCGAAAACACCATCACGTGACGACGGGATTGCCCCACAGAGATAACAAAGAGAGGAGCAAGCGCTGAAACTCGAGGAGTGGCCCCACGGCGAGGCCGTTTTACCCTGCCGCATCCCTATCCATTCCTGCATAGGCGACGGCTATCTGCTAGCTAGTCACCTACAATAACCTTGCTCGCGAGGAAGGGTAAGATGGCTGAGCGAGGGAGTCAGCACGACGCTGGACGCGTCGTAGCACGCTCGGTCCATATGTAAGAAGTCCACGGATTACCCGAGAGCTTCCGTTGCAAATTTGGAGCCTGGCCGACAGCAAAAGCAATCGCGGCCCTATGGCGAAGAATTTCACAGCAGATGAAATAAGAATTTTGTTCGAAAAAGTGAGGGACATTTTTACTGCGTTATTCAGCAAGCTTAACAGCACAATTTCACATATACAGCCTATAAACTAATCGGTTTGCTATCTTTTTTTCTCCTCTCGTTGGTGAGATTTCGCGTTACGTGCGAGCCGGAGCGAGTTACACCTCGTTGGGAGGTGGTGTAAAGTTACGATGTACGTAGAGGCGCACTTAAGCGTAAGTGTGGATCATGACCACCACACTTTCTCCTTACGCTGGACGTTTCGGAAAGTTCGTTCATAAATAGCTTAAATGCGTGTCGTGACCTCCGCCCCTGGTGATTACGTGAGAGAGCTAGCTGGCAGCTTAAACAAGGGGATTAAAGACTTAACTTAATCAAGATGGCTGTTGATGGGTCACACCTAGAGTCTACAGGGTAATTTTCTGACTCACCAAACCCCAAAACGTGACATTGTGGTACAGGAGGATACAGCACGGAGGTAAAAAAGGCAAAGGAAAGTGCAAAAAAGGGACTGGACTAAAATGAAATGGGACAGATAAAAATCAGAGCATGCTTAAATTCAAGAATAAAAGAAAAGAAACATAAAAAGTCCAGAAGCATGGAAGAATGGGGTAGAACCAGAAAAGGAAGAGCCATAAAAATGGTGCTGACAGGGCGAAAACAGGTGTCAGACAGTTAAAAGTGCATTACAATAATTCCAGGTGGGGAGCAGTTCAAAATGGAGGAGGAAAGAGTGGGTAATGTATGTCCTAATTGAAGGTGCGTCAGGACAATGTCTCCCTGCATAGGCTCCACAAAGTACACATGTTCAGAGAGAGAAGGAAGAATGGAATCGGTCTTATTAAAAGAGAGAGCATCCCCGTGGGCTTGCCGGAGAGGGTGGATGCAGAAAGAAATGACAGGGGGAAAGTTAACATAAGGCATAGAAGAGTTATGGTGCCCCAAAGAGCCCGCTTGGTAGTTCGGTCAACATGCGTATTTCCCAGAATGCCAGCATGGCCTGGGAATCAGACAGACAATGTCAACATTCCAAAAGCAAAGGACAGAGATCTGAGAATGAATTTGAAGCAGGAAAGGACGACTGCGCAGTAAGTGGCGAGCACATGTAGGGCAGCAAGAGAATCGGACAGGATCAGAAAGTTTTTCTCAGCAGAGTGGGAAGCATCAGATAGAGCCAAAAGGACGGCTGAAAGAGGAGGCTCAACAGCCTCAGCATACAAGCTATCAACTGGTGCAAAAGCCCCCAGACAAATCCGGAGGTCATGGTGGTGGACAGTGTGAAGGAGTTTGAGGGAGGAAGGATAGGTAGAACTGTAAACGAAGGAACCATAATCACATTTGGATGGAACCAAAGAATGGTAAAAACATAAAAAAAAAGTGGTCCCATCTGCATCCCACTGGGCGCCGAATGACATATAGCATTCAGCACCTTCATGCATGACACATGAAGGCACCTAGAAATTTCACTTTATCAACAACCCGAGCACCGAACCATCAATACTAACTGCGGGCTCCGGAAAGTGGCCACAGAGTTTACAAAAATGGATGTAATCAGTGGAAATTCTAAATCCATTCGAAAAAAACCAAAGCTGAACACTGTTTACAAATAGTTGCAGCTGAAGCTCAAAGCAGGGGAGGTACCTGCCATGGACACATAAAGCAAAATTGTCAAATTACAAAGAGGCATCAGCTGCAGGAGGAATTGACTTTAAAATGGATTCCAACTTTACACAAAACAGAGTGGGGGGAAAAAACGCCCGTGGGGCACTCACTTCCTGAGGACAGGAGTCTGACAAAACAGAACCCACCCAAACAGTGAACTGGTGATTCACTAAAAAATTCTAAATAAAAAAAAAGCAAACAGCCATGAAAACCAAGGCTGTGAAGGTCAACAAGGATGCCCTGCCTCCAGGTCATGTCGATGGAGATGTGCCTGAGTGGTACCACACCAGGGCCACAGGGCTACTCCAGATTAGGTGAAACTAAACCAGATTGTCCCAGGCTGCAGCCTTCTAGCAAAGCTAGGGCATTGCATGACCAGCTGATTGATTGCAGTGGGCCACACCAAATTCCATCTAGGAGATGCCCAGGCCAAAGGGGCATGTTGGTGTAATGAGCAGCACCCATCAGGGACCTCAACCCCCAGGATCCTATTCTCCCCAGACAAGGGTTGCCCTGCTTGGCAAACACAGGGGGTCTAAAGGAGACCAAGGAGAAAGAAGAACCATGGAGAAAAGTAGGATGGAAGTGTAAAAAGAAAGAGGGCAGGCCAGGGCTGGCAGAAAGACAGCACGTAAAAAACAGCAGAGTATGGGGAGAAGTTTTGAAGGAAAAGAAGACAGGGAAAGGACTGGAGAGGCAGAAATAAGGAAAGCTGAAAAAGGGAGGTCTTTCCAGCTCAGGCCCCTCCCCCAGCCCCAGCCCCATCCCCAGCCCCAGCCCCAGCCAGAGAGAGGCTGGGTGCTCACCTCCAGCACGTGAAGCCAGGCCTTTAAGGGTATAATAAGCAGAGGTGGGGGCTGATTCCGAATGTAGCAGAAAGAGTGTGTGAGATAGGTACGCCCCAAACATCATCTCCTCACACAGGCTCCGCACAGTAGACATGATCAGAAAAAGAAAAAAACCTGGGAGGCATAAACAAAGAAAGCTGAAAAAAAGAAAGGGGTGTTCAGCTCAGCCATCCAGGCAAAGTGAGGCTGGGTGTTCACCCCCAGCACCTGAAACCAGAATCATGGATGCATTTGATTAGGAATAAGCTTTTATGTCTTATCCAGAAAAGACAGTTTGGAATGACCAGATTAATTTGCCTCGGTACAGTGGTAACTCATGTACTACAAAGAAAGTTTGGAATGACCAGATTAATCTACCTCGGTACAGTGGTAACTCATGTACTACAAAGACCAGATTAATCTGCCTCGGTACAGTGGTAACTCATGTACTACAAAGAAAGTTTGGAATGACCAGATTAATCTACCTCGGTACAGTGGTAACTCATGTACTACAAAGACAGTTTGGAATGAGCAGATTAATCTGCCTCGGTACAGTGGTAACTCATGTACTACAAAGACCAGATTAATCTGCCTCGGTACAGTGGTAACTCATGTACTACAAAGACCAGATTAATCTGCCTCAGTACAGTAGTAACTCATGTACTACAAAGACCAGATTAATCTGCCTCGGTACAGTGGTAACTCATGTACTACAAAGACCAGATTAATCTGCCTCGGTACAGTGGTAACTCATGTACTACAAAGACCAGATTCCAACAAGTGGCAAGATACATGACCACATTCAAATTCCATTTTTTAAAACATGTAACAACTCTTGTGTTTTAACTGTCATCCAGGTTGACCTCGCCACATAGTGATTCATAGACTGAATTAGGATTAACAGTAATCCAAGCAAGTCTACTCACTATCTGTTCACTTCTCACCTCCTCTCTCTCACACATACACATGCATACACAAACACTAAACACAAGTATGAATGCGTGCATGCATAAGCACAGGCACAGAAATCTGTGGACCTGAGGGAGTGGGATGGAGGAGGGGCGGTGGGGTGTGGAATGGTTGACTGATCCATGTTATTTCCACTACAGTAGTGAACTCAAGTTGATTTTGTTTCCCCACACTGGATCCCCTGCTGGTCTGCATGTTGTGTCTCAGTGACTTTGAAAGTAGCTCCTGATACCCTTAGTACATGCTGGAGAAAAAAGCATATATAATAAGAGGTGGGAGGGGCAAGGGGAAGGGGGGCAGCATGGAAAGCTGTCACTAACCCAACAGCACAATAAGCAGGTTAAGAAACTCTTCAGCAAGTGTAACTGTCTGCCTCAAAAAGTCCTCCTGCCCTGTGGGATTATCATAGTCTGGCCTGTAACAACAAAAAGTAGAAGCAATTTCTCAAAAAAATGTGCGTACAGACATGTCTGACAGTAGTATGAGACAATCAGTTTTCTTGAGAACAGAAAAAAGAATGGTACCCTTCCCTTTCAAAGTACCTTTAAACTTATAATTAAAATGTCTGGCTGCTAAGGTCTGGTATTCATAGAACACCTATACCATGCACAGTTTCTGAAACAGAAAAACTATAGCTAACAACAGTGGAACCCTGTAGCCTTTCAGTCCATCTTGCACTTTCATAATAGAAGAAAATGCAGCACACATGATGCTACGCAGTCAGCCATGTCATAAGCACAAGTTAGGTATTACTTTTTTGCATCACCGCACAACGCTTAGTTCTGTTTCCCACTGTTTGGTCACTGTACCAACTTAACTACAGATTTTTCTTTCATAACAAGCTGATAGAGTGAATGTGTTTCAGATATTTAGAAGTTCAGCGACAGGTTGTTTCATATTTTCTGTTGAAGTTTCCCTGGAAGCATTTGCCATTTCTATGGCATTGTATGGTGATGTATCTTGATGACTGTTTTGTAGCATTCAAGGTGCAGGACTAATATTAGCATGACACTGAGACAGAGGGAGTCAGTTAGGGCAGACACACAAAAGAGTAAGGGTTGCTAGTTGTTTTTTTGTGCCTGCAACAGACATTAGAGCCTCTGCATTCATCTGCTGACAAGCAGGAGTTATTCTGTGCCACAGTTGACTGGACAGACACTTTTACCGTCGGTAGGATGAGATCCGATTTCCACCTTCATCGGCTTGAAGGATTAGCACCAAATAGTTCAGTATTATTTAACATTTTTAAATAAAAGCACTGTAGACATTCTGATGTGCAATAATAGATCTTTCCAAACATATAAAGTATATTACTGTCAGTGGTAGCTTTCAAGCTGTCTTTTTTTTAAGTGTGTAAACCTATGTGGCTGTAAATCTCGTCTGAGATCAGCTTGTGTGGTTTTTGCATTCAAAGAAAAATGCAGAAATGTGGGAATGGGGCCTAACTGTGAAACGTGCATATCTTCATGGACATGGCTGCCAAGAGAAGATCATTACGTCCTGATTGTGGTGCTAGAGCAATCAGGGAGTCATATGATCTTCTATGCTGATCTGCTGCCACTCTCCTACTCTTGCATTATGGCCTCACGTTCAGTTTTCACACATCCAATTTGAGTCTTTCCACAACCAAAATCAAGTGCTAGTTGTCAACAGGAAACACTGCTATCAAGATTTTTCAATGCATCGACTTGTTCCTCAAGAGTTCCTCAGGTGCGACTGCATTCACACATGGTTCTTTGAGACCGTCCTTGTAGGGTTTTATCGGGTAAGCTGGAGTTTGGGGAAGAGAGAAGTAATGTAGTCCCCTAAGCTACCCCCCCTTTTCAATCAAAAGGGACACGACCAGATAATTCAACACATTTATTGAACTACGAACATAAAAGGATAGCAGAGGAAGGAAAGAGGTGGATGAACAAAGATGTAAAAGTGTGTGTGTGTGTGTGTAGTAATAGTAACGTGAGGTATGTTACAAATCTCAGAACAGGAAGTGAAATAACCAGGGTACAACTAAACTAATACAATTCGTAAAAACTACTTGCGGTGGATTATAATCCAATCAGGAACAGAATAATCAACACAATGTATTTTCACACTCAATAGTGGTTCGCAGTCGTAGTCCGTACGGAAGAAGACAGTACATAGCTGTAGACGCGGATCGCAGAAACGCAAAGTTCGGTCTGCAGAGCGTAGACCCAGGGAAGAACAGAATGCAAAGTCAGAGATGCTCTGAAGACCCAGCAACGCCTTCGACAATGATTTACAGCAGTTTGACCTGGTTCTCGTGTGGATTTCCCGGAACGATAAACAACTTAGTACAAAGTTCGGTCTAGTACCCTTGGAGTGTCCTTGACCAACCGTCACAGGATTAACTCCTCGCTCCTTGTAGATCCCTGATCTAGAGGAACGTCCAGTCACAACTAGTGGAATTGTTCTCTTTGTCTGCTCACTCGCAGTCTACTACTAGACTAACAACGTCGAGTTGCAGGAACATGGAGAAACAACGCTGACTGCTTATGCTGTTAGGTCCTCTACACATTGATGGCCTAACGACGTTCTTGTCTCTTTAACTCTTTGGCGACACCACAGCCGCACATCAAGTGACGCCGACTGACCGTAGACGACACGCACCTTGAAAACATGTGACAGATTAAAAACTTTGCAGCGACGCATTTAACGGTATAAGGGAAGTAAACTTTGTATCGTTGTAAAGCTCTATCATCGCTTGTTTCCCCTGCACTGTCTAAATGAGTTTCGGAAACAGTTTCGGCTTGCCAAACGAGGTTAAGTGCAGTGACTGGCCGGTCTACTTCCGTCATTCAAAATGGCGACACGTGCGAAGAGAACCTTCCATCTGAGCCCCGAGCGCCTTAGACGAGGGTGGAATTATGTTTTAATTGAAAGTGGAACCATTCACCAACAGATTCAAAGTGGAATACTCCTGATTACTGGATTTATTTACCTGTGGGAAGTGTACAAGCAGTGAAACCTCCTTTTGGTTCAATTTTTTGTGTGTGCAAAAAGTGACTACATTTGGCACCAAATAGTAAATACTATTTTATATTTCTAACTAAAAGTATTGTTTGCATTGGAATGTAGAGGAATAGATCTTTCTAAACATGTAAACTAGATTAGTGTGAGTGTGGTAGTTTTTAAGGAGTATTTTTTTAAAAACGTGTAAATCTATGCGTCCTCTATGGTTTCTACATAGGTCTTAGCCTGTGTCGCCAAAGAGTTAAAAAAAAAAACGAGAAAGTTGACAAAAGGTCTCGCCGTGGTAGTGCACAATAACTTCCCACGACGAGAAACAACCGGATTCAGTTATACCACAAATCGTTTGATAATTTGCTATACAGGGCTAGCCCACAGCGAGGAACGTATAGCAACGGTTGACCGTTACAGCTTCACTAAACTAGTAATACGTCTGACTTCCTCGCTGCCTCCAACTAGACTCCCTAAACAATTGCTATGCTTCTATGTGAGCCCAGCCCACAGCGAGGAAAAATATATCACCAAATGACCGTTGTACAGTTTCTCCAAACTAACAACACATCCTTCTCCCTCGCTGCCTCCAACTAGACTCCCTAAACAATTGCTATGCTTCTATGTGAGCCTAGCCCACAGCGAGGAAAAATATATCACCAAATGACCGTTGTACAGTTTCTCCAAACTAACAACACGTCCGACTTCCTCACTCTCCCAGACTAGACTGCCAAAAAGCGTTAAAACCTCACCCCAAATCCTTTCATTGCCATGTGAACCAAACTTTCTGTCTTCCCATTGGCTGGAGAAGACCGAATCTTACGCGTTTTGATAATGAAAAATGATGTCTCTTACTCCTATCTCTACGTACTTTCTCTGCGTCACTAACGTTGTCAACTTTCTTGAATGAAAAGTTACAATACTATGTGAACATACAGTAAAAGAAACAAGGTTCTTAACAATAGCGCTGTGAAAACCTTCTGTAACATAACAGTCCTTAGTAGTCCTTCCATCACTTCAGCAACTCGCAAAATATTTCCATGCTGAAGTCTGTAAGTTCTATCCACACTAGCAAGTTGTCACTGTGTATTAGTTCAGTTTTGTTTCCATGTGAAGAAGGATTGTTGTTTCCTGCTATAGCCGGGTACATCAACACTCTGTCCACTGGCCGTCTTATCTTATCTGTGAGGGCCAGCAGTGGTCCCTTCCTCCCATGAGCCTGGTACCACAGGACTTCCACTGGTGGTGGTGTTGGCTGTTCTGTGCTGCAAATCGCATCCCTTCTTCTTCCACCACACTCCATTCCTGCCTCCTCCAGGCACCCAGAGATGTTTGTTTTGCAAGCTTCTGTCAAAAGCCTTCAAAGGCCATAGGCATAATTCTTTTTGATTGTGAGGGACATTGTCACTAAAGTTTTCTTGAAGCTGATGTAGTGGAATTTCTGTTGCAAAAACCTTTCGCTATTAGCTACAGAAATATTTGTAGTGATTACACTACTCGCTATTACAAATTTTAGCAAAACACAATTTGCAGTGCGTTACTTCGGTACTTACCCAACCCAGTGAACAGACACAAAAGAGATACATGATACTGGGCAAGCTAACATTTCTCACTCCATATTATAATCAACATCTCCCTTCCGCTTATGTATCAGACCCCCTCCCCTTATTAAGGTACTGGTTTATTTTTCCTGTGCAGATTTGTGCAAAATGAAGCTTCTTAGCATAATTCAGGTTCTCACCTTGTCCAAGCCACCAGTCCAAATTTGCTAAGACAGTTGATCAGGAATTCATCAGCATCCATGAGTGATGCAGAAAGCTGCAATGATTAAAAACATCTCTTTTAGGTTAGACTGTTCATGGCAGATATACAATGTACTTACATGCTTCACAAAAGTGAACACTTCAGCTTAAGACAAAAAAAAATCTCCAAACATTTATGCGACTACAGCATCTTAATGCAGCCTAGAAACTGTAGAATTCATCTGGAGACCTTTATGTCCACATTTTAAAAAATTATAAAAACCTCTACTTCTCCAAAATTAAACATTCAATGCTGTCATATGGTTACCCTGGCTCAAAGTGCTTGATTCCTGTTAGGCGACCTGCTACTGCACCTCCAAAAAAAAATTCTCCTATAGTGCACAGCCATAACCATCTGATCTCATCATTTTCTAAGTGCATGCTCTGGAGCTAGGACACAAGTTTCCGCTCCTCTGACCACTACCTCTTTATCACTTACTCGTGGGAAGTACAGGTTTAAGCTACCTTTTACAGCTTTCGCTGTTTTCTGGCTGTTGTTAGTTAGCTAGTTGCATGCAGTGCCATTGTTTGTTTTTTGTCCTCTCCCTCTCACCTGTCTTCCGCTTGCCATACTGTGTCTCTCAAGTTCATACGTGTGTGTGTGTGTGTGTGATGTCACGCCCATGCTCCTTGATTTTGCATGTTTTCTTACCTTATTCTGATGGTCTACATTTGTGTCTGCTCACTCTTTTTGTGGGTATCACTCCAACTTTTCTGCTTTTTGTTAAGATCTGCCACGCTCCTTACTTTCGATTCTCTCTTTGCTACGTGTATGGGTACGGTAGGCTCCCTTGTTTGCATACGTCAGCATACGGGTATGTCTAGCGCTGCCAGTACCTTGTTGGGATTGTCCATTGACGATTTTATAGCGCTCTGTTCTCATTTGTTCTTTGTTAATTGCTTTTTGTTAATAAAGTATTAGGTTCTGTTTGCTGCCTTGGTACTTGTTTTGTTGTTACTGGGATGCCATGGGACTTTTGAGATGCATTTGCAGGTAGGAGCCGAGGTTGCAAATGCGCATTTAACTTCTTTTCTGCCTGTGTCTCCTTCTGTTCCTTGTGTGAGACTGAAGGTTCGAGATGGTAAAGTGAGAAGTCTCTCATCGTCCTTGGTGGCCTGCACAGGGTTGGGGCAGATGGAAGTGCATTCATTAGCCCTTCCAGCCTCCCACCCCATCCTTTAGCCGGTTGCTGTTCAGCTTCCATTTTATCAGCTTCTGCTGTGGTTCCCTACCCCCTCTGCTTCCAGGACCCGGGTTTTTGTGCTCTATTTCTTCCTCCCCCTCTGCTTTGTTCTCGTCCTCCTCTCTTGTTGTGGATATTTCAGATCCTCATGTGGTCTCTTGGGTAGTAGTGGCTTTCCAGCCTCAGCCTGACAACCAGCCTGTGACCTGGGGAGACGAGAACTCAGCAGTTTCATCATCTGATGACACGCAGTCGTGTGGGGGGATTAGGGATGAAGAGCTTTCCTGGTTCTTGTCCCGTGCCATTTTCTGGCATGGGACCTCTTTTTGGTTCTATAAGCACTATGTGATCAACCCTATTAACCTCTTCATTTGGTTTTCCTGATTCTTCTTGCCTTAGGCCAACATGCCTGTGAAACACAAGCCTTGTTAGCTTTAGACTCTGACGTCCACAGAGAACGTGATGGGTCTTTGTTCCTTGCCTTCCTTCCTGACTTCTTGGCAAAGAATCAGTATCTGGAAAATTTTTTGTCTCAAGTCCCCATGAATCCTCTCACCTTGGTGCTCACTCTCTCAGTCTTAACTCTCTGATTCTTGTGATCTTGGAGTACAGCCGTGATACAATCGCCATGATGCACACTTGAGACAACTCTTCCTCTCACTGCAGGAAGGCAGGAATTGTGAGATTTCCAAAGCCAGTCTCTTGCACTGGATGCAACTCATCATCCAGCAAGCATATGATTGAGCCAAGGTCACAGGGTAGCTGGTACCTCACTTCCCACGATGTCAACACATATACACAAATTGAGAGTGTGGGCAGGTTCCCAGTCCAGACCACTGTCTGATGTGCTGCAGGCAGCCTACTGGCAGTTGGAGGATTCCTGTTGCCAAGAGGATGGCACCTATTAGATGGCTGTGGAGGGTCACTCAACACCTCTGGTCTGCTTCATGCTGTCTTTATGGTCTTTTGACCCACCTCCATTTTGTGTTTACTCAGCACTTTGAGTCAGGGTAACTGAATGATGACATTGAAGTCCAAATTTCTGCTCTAAATTTGTGCTCAATGTATACTTACCCCGACTGAACGGAGACCCATCCAGCCTCCCCACTCCTCTCATCGGAAAATGAAGAGATTGAGTGGTTATGCGCATGGTCAGCACACACCATTGGCAGTATGCATGGGCTATAGGAGGCCTTACCAGGGATGAGTTTAGATCTATTTCTTTCTTTGAGGTGTGATAAGGGTTCACCTAACAGGATTTAAGCACTTTGAGTCAAGGTAAGTATGACTTTATTAAACACAAATTTAGAGTAAAAATTAGGATATATGTCTTCTTGTTTGTTACAACAAAACATGACATGGATACTTAAAGGCAACAGCAAAATCTCGTTCAACTGTCATTGTGAACATGTCAAGATGGAGTTCTTGTTTTCCTCAGTGACTATCTTTACTGTCAAGGACATAAACAGATTTGGCACACAGCATTTTGAATGTAGAGTAATCAATGGGTGTAACTTGCTCTTACAAAATGGTACTTAATCTCTTAACTGGTAGCAACAAAATTTTTGTTTTGGGATTTAAAAAAAATTTTTTTACAAAATGACCCTCAGATTTCAGGCCAGAGGGTCATTTTGACCCTTGGTTTTAAAACATTCCAGAAGCACTGAGTAGGCCGGTGCATGTTCTCAATGCCTCAACTTCATGTCTGTAATCTCCACTGATATAAAGGCTGTAGCTGTCCTTCAAGCCAAGCCTGCCTTTGGCCAGGGTCTCTGCAGTTTTCAAGGTCCTGCCTATACTCTTTAACTTATTTCTATCTGTATGGCATCATCTTGTTTTCAGGCATCCGCCTTTTCTATTGCATTTTAGCGTCCAGGCAAGAGCAGTTCAATGATCTATTCTCTATCTCACAACACATCCAATCCCTCATCTCCTTGTAGTCACAAAGGTGAGTGAGTGTTGCTGGTCATGTGTAAGGTGGAGTTAGGCAAGGAACTCCTGGTTGCAGATCATCAGTGGGCAAAGCATGCGACATGTTCTTCTGAGCCATGCTGTGTTGAATAATGACTGTTTGGTCAAGGCACTGTCCACTGCTATTCAGCATTCAGAGTACTTGGGGTTTAACACTGTGTCAGTAGTGAAGGCTATATCACACGATAAGAGTATTGAAAAGATAATGGTAACAGTAAACAGGGGAGGATGAGTGCAGACAGGAAGTGAAAAGGACCAAAAGGTAAAGTGAAAATGACTGATAAAAATCTAAGCGACATGACTAAAAATGAGAGTAAAGATGGACAGCTTTTGAAAAGGCCACAATAGCCTAAGAGGAGGCAAAATGTAAGAGTTCTGGACAAGAGAGAGCAGAAAAATGATGCTGGCTAAAACAGGTTCAACAAAACAAAAGATGATAGCAAAACTTGAGGAAAAAGGGAAGTTTTGGAAAACAGAAAGTGATAAAGTACGTGTTGGTGAGAATGACCACTCCTCTTGCAGTGATGCCTACCCTCAGATTTGGTTTCCTGGAAGCAAAAAAGGACTGTCTAGACAACTGTGTCGAATCTCATGCCAAGGAACGTGAAAACGGACTATGGCACGAGATGTGGTGTGCTGAGATTCAGAAAGAATCCCAGCAGACACGCCTGAGACATAGTCACCTGCATGTGCAAGTGTCCCATGCCAGCTACTGCTGCGAGGAACCCCCAGTCTACCAATTACGCACGAAAGCGGAGCCCCTACTGGTGCAGAAGTGCTGGGAGACAGATGGCTCAGAATAGCAGAAGTAAACGCATCCGCTGCCTGCAGGGGAGAGCCTGAACCAGGAGGACGATGTGGGCGGCCCCACGCGCAAGTTGGTGGACAGAGTCCGAAGGACATATGTCACGGCATGCAGGAAAGATTCCCACGGAGCCATAACTAATGTTACCTGGTGTTTGCACGGCACTGCAAACAGATGCCATCAACACACCCGTCCGCGCACGAAAACAGATACAGAAGACAGTGAAGTATGCATCTGGGCGGGAAAACCATGTAGCCCTCGGTGTAACAAAAACAGTGTTACATAAAGACAGAGAAACAAGGAAAGAACACACTAAAGCTCACTTTCCTTGAAACGTTGACGCATCGCAGAGAAGGAGGACGCGTTGGACTACCAAGGCAAAAGCCAGTGAGGGTGGGCAGGGCGGAGTGTAGACCGCCAGGTGAAAACATGACTGCACGGCCCACACCACAGGGATCGCTAATTGAGAATACAGCACTCTGGGTCATGGTACAGTATTGTGACAAGAAACATAAATTAACCACTTGGTTTTCACAAAATAATAAACACACTGTTATTTTATTCACTTATTGCCATCAATAAACGAAATTTTCTCTTTGATCACAGTACCTCTTTAATGCATAATCTTTCACTGTGCCAAATTACCTACCTGCATCAAGATGATATCTTTGTTGTACATCTGCTCCCTGCACCGTACATTGTGGTAGAAGTAAATCTGCAAGAACAAGGGGGGGGGGGGGAAATGCATCAAGGGAATTTTGTAAACTGTCAAGCCACATCCATGTCTATCTTCTCTCTGCATTCATAATAAAGCTAGGCAAAGTAAAAGTAAACTTAATGCTTAGTTATTTTTGAAACATCACAAATAACATGAACATTGTTTATATCATCATATGGTTGTCACAAACTAAAAATGTAGCATATTATATTAAATCAAACAGTGTTTTAAAACATCTGCACAATGAATGAGTGCACTGAAATGGCATATCCTTACTTTACAGTGGCATGTTTACCAGGGTTTAAAATCTAACTGTTTCAGGGGGGGAAAAACCAGATGTTTAATTTTACATCACTATTGTTTTTGTTTGTGATCAGTATGAACAAACACAGCAGGTGGTATCCATCCTCCAATTTAATACAATATACAAGTCTGTAATTTACTATAGGTGGATGCTCCATGTGTTGTCATAAAAATGTCATCATTGTAAACAAACAGTACCCATTTTGCAGGAAGCGCTGATAATGACACTTTCGTAAAAATATAAATGTTAACATTCTCTCTGCTGTCAAAACCTGTGTGACTAGCTCGACAGGTGACTGCCTCTTTGAGGTCATTTTGTGCTGGAAACTAATTAATACATGGCTAAAGTCTCACTATTTCTGTTTATTCAAGGGTTTGTTTTTAGCAGGTTCCATAGTGTATTAAAAATGTTAAAGTCTATATAGTAACTAACCTGATTGAGTAGAGAAAATCCATTTCGACGCCACATGCCAGCCTGTGCCTGTGCAACCAACACTTGAACACGCAGGGCTGGCTCCATTAATTCTGCCATTTCCAAACGATTCTGCAATAATACTGTTTGGGTTAGTAATGAAAAAAAGGAAAAAGAGATTTTCAAGAAAGGTCATAAAAAGACTGTTCCTAACAACTGTGTATCAATGGTAAGAACAGTGTCTGGAAAATGATGTGGACTGCCAAAGTTTGGATCGTATCTTACTTCATAGCAATATCAGGCCAAAGTTTTACATTTAAAAATGTTTTTGTGCTTCTCTGCTTACTTCCTCTGGGTGCTGCACAAAACTGCTCAAGTTATAACAGCAAACGATTTATACTTTTAACTCATTAAGGTTGTAAACAAACCACTAAACTAAAAGATGCATGGATTTTTTTCATGTTTGGAAAAACAGTTTAAAAAATTAACAACAAAAGAAAGGTACAACAATGATTTGAAATTAAAGGAAGAAAATATTTTGGAAATTATTTATCTTTATTGAATATCAGACAGTTTCTATTAATAAAATAGCTGCAAGGTGTGGGTGTGGGTGGGTGAGTTGGCTGGTTGGTTGGTTGGTTTGATTGACTCAGTGGCAATTATACTCAGTTGCCAACAAAGGCCATCTCAGGACCAAAACAAGACATTAAATGAAAGTCTAGGGAAGACTAACAAAAAGTGAAAACATGGACCACAAAAGTAGATTTTCCATAACACAATAATTCCTTTAAGGCATAGGTGCCACACTGTCTTAACTCTTTGCACTTACGTCAAAATGGCAGTTTCGATGGTCGCAATTACCGTTCACGTCACATCAAAGCATGTTTCAAACGTTTTAAAAAAATCCTGCAGACGCACTTAACAATGAAAGGGAACTCATCTTGGTATCACTGGAAAGCTCTATCATCGGTTTTATCCCATGCACTGTTTGAATAAGTTTTTAAAATTTGGATTCAGCTTACCAATAGTTTTTGTGAAGTACCTGCTTACCAGGACAGTTAAATAACTCACAAGCAATGGCTGCCGGATGGAAGAGAAAATTTGAAATCAAATCAAGTTTGGTAAAAAAAAAAAAAAAAAAGATACTTTACATATAATTTCGAACAAAAGTCCAGAGAACTTACTAAATCTTGGATTTTATTCAAGATAAGAAAGTGGTAATAATATACAGTTCAGAAACGTCAAAAGTGGGCAAGCAATGACACGCAGAATTTATTACTTATATTAGATTTTTTTAAATGTGCATACAGTAACCACAATCGACGCTCAACAATAAATAATATTTAAATTTTCCCAATAAAAATTCTTTCCGAATTTTTAAGTTCAAGAACTGATCTTTCCAAATAAAAAGCAAAATATTTTTGCAAGTGTCTTAGTTTATTAGCAATATTTTTTCAAAACATGCCAATATCTGTCTGTGCCATCAAAGTCATAAACTAGCTCTATGCCGTGTGAGTGCAAAGAGTTAACAGATTACTTGAATGTTACAGCTACAAGAAATTGTATGTTCTCACCCTTGTCATCAACACAGGAGAATCAAACTTGAGGCCACAGTCAGCAAGATGCATGTACAGAGCTAAGAACAAAATCAACACCACAGGTAACTAATAAAAAATTGCTACATGACATTTGCTTAAACAAGATTTTTTCCTATCATATAATAACATTCAAAAAACACATATTTTCACCTATCTCATAACATTTATAAACAAAAGGTTTTTAGGTTATGACAGTTTTTATAAACATAAGAAGTACTGTCAACATCAGAAGTTTAATCAACCTCCACGACCTCCGCATAATCCATGTCAACATCAGAAGTTTAATCAAACATATTGACCTGTTGACCATGGAATCACATCAGTATCATATTAAAACTATTTCCGAGACGTGGCTTAAACCTAACCTTCAAAATGAGACTGCAATTAAGATCCCAGGTTTCCACGACCTCATTCATCTTGACCACCTTGATGCACACGGTGGCGTGGCCATCTACGTCAAGAGTAACTTATCCTGCAAGCCACACCCCGATCTCCATGTATATAACTTAGAAGCCGTATGGGTCGAGATTAAGGTCAGCAGGGAAAGTTTACTCATCAGTTGCTTTTACTGATGTTACTTTTTCTGTACAGAAGCCAAACAGCTCAGTCAAGGAAGACAAGTGCGACAGGGAGGCAGAAGTTGGCACCAGCGCTGATTCTGAAAGTAGCAAAAGATCATCTGAGAGATTAGAAGCAGCTGAGTTGGCAGCCAGGACCAACCAAGCAAGGCTGAGGCCATGTCCACAAGGGATGATCGGGGAGGCAGGGGGTGGGACCCCCATCACCATAGCTGCATCATGGAGACAGTCATCTGCGAGAGTACAGGGGGATCCTTGTGAGTCCATCTGGAAGCTCTGTGGCCAGAGGAGTGGTGCTCACAGACCCCAGTAGAACTGGAAGGGTGTTGCGGCATGACCCACACCGGACGGGTGGCCAAGAGACTGGCATGCCAGAAGCACCCTGCCCGATCTGGCAGAAGTGGGACCGGATGACCCTGTAATGCTAAGAAAATGGTCGATCAAACACACCAACTCCCCCTCCATCATGTCTGTTAACTGTCCATTCAACAGCGGAAACTTTTGGTGAAGAGACATGTCACCCACAGTGGAACATCTTACATGCCACCCCCACTCCAAGAACAGCAGAAAAAGCGTCGACTGGCAGTAAATGTGAAAGGCTACAAGGTAAAACCAAAAGGAGGAATAAAGCTTAAACAGGGTAGTAAAGGCCAACTGCATGCAAGAAGCGAGTATCACAGAAGGAGAACAGAACAGAAAAGACCAGGAAAGGAAGGGGCACAATGAGTACAATAAAATAAGAGGTGGTGGACTGTGAGGGGTGTGTCACAAAACTCACAGGTGGGGGGAGGTTCATAATGAAGCAGGAAGGAGTGAGTGAGGTGAGTATGACCTAAACAAAGGCGCATCAGGACAACATGATTTTGCCGCACAGGTTCTGCACAGTAAACAAGGTCAGAGAGAGAAGGAAGAATGGAATGGAGTTTGTTGGAGGACAGAGTGTCCCAGTGGGCCAAAGAGAGTGGATACAGAAAGAAATAAGAGGCTGAAGGTAAATGGGAAGCACAAAAGAGAGCGTGATGGGACCCCGAAGAGCCTGCTTGGCAGCCCGGTCAACATGTGTGTTTCCAGGAATGCCAGCATGGCCTGGGACCAAAACGACAATGTCAACGCTCTGAGAGTGAAGGAGAGAGAGGTGAGAATGAATTTGAAGCAGGAAAGGATGGGCAAGGTGGTGAGAGGCAAGTGCATGCAGGGCAGAAAAAGAGTCAGACAGGATCAGAAAGTTTTTCTCAGCAGAGTGGACAGTGTCAGGAGCAGGGGCAGAAGAAGAACACTGATGGAGAGCTTGTTTCAGTTCAGAGAGAGAAAAGGGGAGATTGTAAGATTTGGAGTCAGAGGAAGGAAAGTTACAAGGAGTAGACTTGCTGGGACGCTGGAGGCGCTGAAACGAAGGAGAGTAGTCAGAGGGAGAGGAGTTGTGAGCGAAGGTGCATGCAAGATGATTAGCGACGTTGTGCTGGTTGGTGAGGCTTGCATTGCCATCGCAGATGTGGCCAATGGAAGTGAAGGAACACTTCCCTGAAAGGCAACGAATGGCTGCCCAGACCGTGGAAGAAGGGGCATGGACATGCAGAGCTGGAAACACTACCCCACATGGGTCAATGTCCACTGAAATCACCCCCCAAAAAAAACAGGAGGGGGAACTGGTCTAGCAGATCATCCTCTTGATGGGAAACCCAAGCTGACAGAGGAGGGTAGAGACTGGAAATAGAGATGGTTTTATGCAGCGTGACTCTTCCAGCCACAGCCTGCAGAGAAGAGGTGAGAGAATTGGGGCTGTAAAGAAGGTGAGGATGGAAGAGGAGGGTGACAGCGCCAGAGGGGGTCTCATCAGGAGATGCATGAAGGAGACAAAACTGGCCACATGAAAAAAGAAGCGAGCCTTGCAGGAGGGTTTCCTTCAGGGCGAGAATGGCAGGGTTGAGGGAAGAGATAGACAGTGGAGGTCTTCATAGCTTGGATTCCCCGACAGTTCAATTGGATGATGGAGGACATGTCAACGGGTCAGGCTAGACTAACAACGAAGGTGGACAGGAGAGGACAGACTGGAGGAGGGGGTGGCATACCCCATCTCCATGTTCTCCATAAGATAGATTGATAGATCTATCAACAGATCATATATATCGATCAATCAATCCATTGATTTATTCATTCAGACCTACATAGGGAAGGAATCCATCAGGATCACTCCCATGAGGCTATTTTGAAAGAAACCAGTTCTCATCCATATTATTCCAGGGGCTGGTCCTTTCGCCCATTTTTTGTTTTCACCCAGTCAATTTGCCCATGCCCTCAGTTGATTCGCCCACTCGCTTAAGTCGATTCCCCCACTCACTTAAGCCATTTCACCCACCTTTGTGCCCGTGATTGTCGACTACTTCTGAAGACAGACTTTGCTGGCTTCAGAGAGTCATATGAGAGAGAGAGAGAGAGGGGCAAGTTGCTAGCTGACAGTCACTATATTGTGATGCACAAAACGATGTGAGAGATGACAAGGCATGTTAGCCCGATTCGCTCTCCCTCCCCCATGCCCAAAGTCACTTTCTTTGCTCTTGAACAGGCTGTCCAGCTGACACATTGCTGGGGGGTGGGGGAGTTAGAAAGCTTACCACTAAACTGCTTGTTAGGGCTTGGTGTCGAGTTGCTGCGTTTGATACCAAGGCCAACAGCGAGAGAGACATGTCATCAAGTATCAGCTCTTACACACATTGTGACCGATTGCAAACTCTTACACCATTTTTTTTTGTGTGTGAACTGGGCAAAACGGTAAATGGGCAAAACGAACGTACTCCATTTATTCCTTTGTTTATAGATCACCCAAATATCTTTTTTTAGGTGCTCCACAAATGGCCTAGAATTTTGAGAAAAGCAGCCTCAGTCACATCTCCTCTGGCCCCGGTCCCTTCTACTTGCCATTGGGTTCAAAAGTTTTGCTTGTTAGCTCTTGTACACTGTTCATTAGTTGCCAGCCCATATGCTTTTGAAATGGTGTCATTTGAAATTTCATGCCCTTTGCAGTACTTACAGGCAAAGAAGCGTGTAACAGGTAGATGGACGGATACTGGTTGTGAACCGACGTCATATTTGATGCACTTGGCTATGTGGCCAGCAACTGGGAAAAAAAGTACAACACATATATAAGCAAATTTAGGTAATCACACACCTAAATCTATTCATCTCATTTCACTAAGTTCTGGATTGTTCATATATTCATCACATCTTGTACCATTTGGTATGATCCTCTCCAATCTAAATAAACAAACATGACCTTCCCATTTTTAAAATGTAGGCATGACCCATTTATGAACTCAGAGGTCTCTGACCCATTTGCCAATATAAATTCAACTTCAGATCATTATTTGGTCTTGAAAAACAAATGTGCATAAGAGCCTCATTCCAAGTAAGTAATGCACAAACTATAAAGAGATAAACCAAGGTATGTCAGAATTACAGTAGAACCCCTCTTTTAAGACTTTTAAAAAATATGAGACAAAAGGGAGGCGGGGGATGTTTGTGTCTTATTAGAGCTTATTAGAGGAATTACATTGGCTGGGTTGACTTGCTGCTACTCAAACACAGAAAACAGGGAAACTTTTTATTCAATGTAAATATTTGAACATGTACAGTAAAACATTCCATATAAGACCTTCCCATATATGACTTCCTCCAGCATACGACCCCAATTTTTTGTATGGAGACCATCTGCTATTTAATGACCTCCCATTTATGACTCCATTTGGGCCAATTTTCACTTCCAATATTGGACCAATTTTGGGTGCTAATGAATTGCCAATATTATAAGCAGTGTCCAGCCAAAATTGCTCCAATATTCATCTGCTGGCTAGGTAAGACTCCTCAAAATGGTTTCTATGAGAAAACAAAAAATCTCAAATTTTAAACTGTTGCCTTTCCAGCCTGAGAGATTTTAATATCCTTTAAGACCGAAGAAACAATAATGCTTTATTGAATTTTTATTTTCACAGTTTGAAGTTTTGTGGTCTTCTTTCTTTTTACACAATTTCAACTTTGATCTCACACTAGACTCTGTTCTTTAGGACAGTTGTTGACAAAACTTCAGTCTTTATGCAACGTAATTCTACTGTTATCTGGTGACAAAAACTTTTATCTTCATGATATCTACATTTCCTTCTATGATCAGGAACTTACTTTTATAATAACTGTGCCACAGTTTTGAAAAATAGCAGACTAATGCTACTCAACCATACATTTATGTGTAAATCGACCTTTGCTCTTCAAGAAAAAAGCAAATAATGTGGATTGTGTACCCCAACATTTCAAAAGAACTGTTCACAAAATGCTGTTAAATTGCCATTGTAAAATGCAAATTTCTTTATCTAAATTTGCATTTCTTTAGCAATACTTACCATGACCCAAAGTGCTCAATTTAGCGATCCCTAACCAAACCTCCAAAAAATACAACCCATATAGTAACCCTGGTAAGCCCCCTCTGCGCATGCGCACAGAACCTGTACCTCGTGGGCACAACTCACTGAGCGGGTCAAGCTGACTTTCTCAAGCCAGAAGAACCATCAGCGGGGAGGAGGGTGGGCATATGATGGGTCATGGTAAGTACTGCTAAAGAAACACAAATTTAGATAAAGAAATTTGCATTTTCTTGTCACAATACTGTACCATGACCCAAAGTGCTGATTTAGCAAAAAACGGAGGTGGTGATGTTATTCCTGATGAAACAACTTACCAAGGTTAGGAGGAGGAAGATGACAGAGGTGTAGGGGAACTGTCGCCTACACACTAAGTCCGTCCTCCTGGCGCAAAGACAGATCCTGAAGGAGGATCGTCCCAGCGCCTGCAGACCACCCACGGAGCTTCTAGGAGTGCGTGCACAGCAGAAGCTAGGAGGTTGGTCCACGCCCGACACTCCGAAATGCAAACAAATGCTAGGAGGGGTCTGCCATCCCCACCTTTTAGTAGGTGTAGGAAGTACACCCCACAAAAGGAGGGACTGAAGCGAGAGAACGGGTGATCGATTCTCTTGCAGTGAGCATGCAGAAGAGGCGTCTCTGAGGAGACTCTGAATCCTGACCAGAGAGCTGGCCAGGAAGACAGAAGCCCAAGCCATTACCGTAATGTGGATGCTCAAGAGGCTTTCTCTTGTCATGAGAGAAAGGGTCAGACGCCACCCTACGGGAAAGGCACCGTGGCACAGAAGCCAAGCTCCTGACCACGGAGGAGGGCAAAAGGGTGGAGGGACAGTGCCATTCACTTCATGCGGAAGTGAAAAGAATGTTCATCCACGTAAGGGCAGTCACTGCCACTGCAGCCCTCTGCAGGCGCAGAGGGAAACAGCACATCCGCCCCTAATAAGGGAGGGCCATACAAGGAGGGCGGTGTGGGCGGCCCCAGGTGCAAGGTGATGGACAGTTCCAGTGTGGAAGCAACGCCTAAGCGATGCTTTCAAAAACACACGGTGGCATGGGCCAGCCATGAAGAGATAAAGCACAGCGCACCAGCAGGTACCCATGGGGCTGCCTGGGGGAAGGAAGACAACGCATCCAAAAGGTGGAAGAGTGACACATGCTGTTGGTGATGACCAAAGGGTGGTTCTGCCATTCGACCTTTGGAGAAGCCTGCACCAAAGGTGAGGCATGCAAGCTAGGGCCTGCGAGCATGACACCAGAAGGAGGACTAAAGAGGACAGGAAAGTCCTGAGCTGCTTCCGACTGTCCCTGCACTGCACACTTTGGCATGTTCTCCTGCAGGAGAGCTGCCAACTCTCAGTGGGAGTGGAGAAGTAGTGTGCTTCTCATCCACCGTCTCTGTGCCGTTGGCAAGTGAGACCAAACCCCCGCCCGACTCAGACGGTTTCGTCCCAGGAGAGGAAACAGGAGAGTGGACAACAAAGCGTGGTGTGCGAACTTGGCAACTGCGCACCCTCAGCAACAAAGAGGTGGGTGATCATTACCCTGCCCGGAAAAAGTAAGCGGGAAGGGGTGGCTGCACCATGCAGTGTGACTGGTGGTGACGGCTGGAACCCCCACTCGCCCGGAACAGCCCCTAGGGGTGAAACAGGACGAGTGAAAACGATGCCCTCGACGTTTGATCGATACCCCGACCGGAAGCACAATGTCAGAGGAGTTGACGTGACTCGTGAACATGCGTGAAAACCGGAAGGGCGATGCCCTCGCCACAGGAAGAAAGTGTGCAGTACAGTCCACCAGTGGCGTAACAGTTTTTCTCTGTGTAAGAGAAAAGGGCAATCGCTCCCCAGATCGGAACATACAGTGTTAGAGGCGGCAGACGCATGAACACAGACGAAAACGAAAAGGGGGGGGGGGGGTTGTCGGCGTGACACACACCTGGAAGGTGGGAACCTCCGGAGACCAGAGGCTGGGGACACGCTCACCTGCCATCTGCCAGAACTGGCAGGAACACAGGTAGCTTCTCACTTCACAAAGAAGTGTAGAAAAAACGTGCACACACGTTTCCCCTGTCAAGACTGACAATCCCTTGAGAGAGTGTCTGAACACCACATCCTCTCCCCACCTTCCGCTCTGAGAGCAGCAGAAGTGGGATCGACGGACAGCGGAAGCACCCAAACTGCGAGGGATGGTGTCGTCGACTGCACGGTAACGGGCATCAGCAAGACAGACACCGACATGCCATGGGGGGAGCGTGCATAAGCAAGCCCGCCCCCATTGGCATGAGACCATATGGACGCCACATGGGACGCGAAGTACCAGTGATCGTCCCTCCCCAGGGGAACCTGCGAGAGAAGCAACTGTGCTACTCTAGCACCCATGATGGGAGAAAATGGTCTAAGTGAGAGGCGAAGCCCTCACCACAGGAAGGAAGTGCGCAGCACAGTCCACCAGTGGCGTATCAGGTTTTCTCTGTGGAAGAGAAAAGGGTGATCGCTCTCCTGACCAGGACTCACAGTGTCAGAGGCGGCAGACGTGTGAGCACGTACGAAAGCTGAAGTCAGGCTGAGTAAGAGGCGATGCCCAAGCCACGATAAGGAAGTGTGTAGCACAGCCCACCAGTGGCATGTCAGGTTTCCTCTGTGGTAAGAGAAAAAGGGCGATCGCTCCCCCGACCAGAACGCACAGTGTCAGAGGCGGCAGACGCATGAGCACGTACGAAACCGGAAGGGGGGTGTCAGCATGATGCACACCTGGAGGGTGGGTAACCTCCGGCGGGTGGCCAGAAGGGGGGAAGGCACGTGCTCCTGGCATCCGCCAGAACTGGCAGGAACACAGGTGGCTTCCCACTGCGGGGAAAAACGTGCACCTACTCTTCCTCCATAACGACCAACAGTGACGTCAACTGGGCGGCAACGGCCGCCAGCGAGTCAGACACCGACATGCCATGGGGGGGGGG
>SMGT01016482.1:194133-219511 GCA_004794575.1 Lanistes nyassanus | reverse complement strand
GGGGGGGGGGGGGGGGGGAGTGTTTGCAAGCAAGACCGCCCCCATAGGCATGAGACCAAGGGGACGCCACATGGCACAAGAAGTACCAGTGAGCGTCCTCACCCCAGGGGAGTCCGCTAGAGTAGCCACCATGCATAACTCTAGTCCCCATGGCGGGTGGAACTGGTCTGGGTGAAAAATGATGCCCTTGCCACAGGGAGGAAGTGCCGGGCACAGTCCACCAGTGGCAAAGTCTGCATCAAGGTGGAAAAACCATGCAGCCCCCTGTGTAGATGGAAGGCTCAAGCGCAGGCAGAGCGGAATCCATTACACCAGACATGTCTAGCACATCCCTGAGCGCTGTCTCCCACTGGTCTGCCACAGACCAGCGCAAGCTCAGTGAGGAAGGAGGTCGTGAGCCCGGGGGCAACAGAACCAGAACTTCCTGCGAGACCGGGAGGGGCTCGGAAGGCATAGAATCACGGGCTAACCACGAAGTGGTTCTGCACGGCTTGGGTGGGGCCGGAAGGTACCCACTGGGGCCACCTGGGGGAGGGAAGACAAAGCTTCCTGTGGCGGATCAGTGACAGGCGCAACCAGACGCTGTTTGAAATGGTAGTCAGACCACACATTCCTGACAGCTGACCGCACCAACGGCAATGCATGCAGACAGAGTGACTGTGAGTGAGCTGCCGGAGGGTGAACCGAGGAGAACCAAGATGCGTCTCGTTCAACCTGCGATTGCTACATCACACACTGAGGTGCGGAATCCTGCAGGAGTTCCGCAAGCGCCGAAAAGGAGGCAAGAAACGCACCCGGCTTCTCATCCGCCGTCTCGGGGGCAGGCACCCCCGAGACATCTCCCCCTTCCCACTCATCATGCGTCAACTCCGGAGAGGCCTCCTGATGGTGGGATGCGAGGCCCGTCCCAACAGTCGGGTGTGCACAGGCGGGCACCACCAGCGACAAGCGAGGCGGGCGATCGCTCCCCCAGCCAGAACATGCAGGGCAGAGGCGGGTGAGGCATGCCGATGCACGTAACTGGAGGGGGGGGTGTCGGTGTGATTCCATACCAGAAGCGCGGGTCGCTTCTGCTGCGTGGCCAGAGGTGAGAGCAGCGTCTAACTGCGCCCCACCCGAGCTGGCGGCGACACAGAGGGATTCACCCTTCGCGAGGAAGCATAAAAAGACGTGCTCAATCGCCTCTTCCATCACACCCGACAGTCCCGCCGGCAGATGATTGACAGCCGTGGCCTCCCCCACCCCCGCTCCGAGAGCAGCGGAAGTGGGGTCATGGGCTGATGGAGGCATCCAGGCCGAGCAGGACAGAGACTTCAGCTGCGAGGTTGCCGCAGGAGCTGTGCAGTGAAGAACCCCTTCGCCCTGGGTAGGAGGCCAGGGCAACTCCAAACCCGAGCGGTAACAGCTGTCGCCCCTCCCCCACGGGTCCCGCAAGAGCGGCCACCACACCACTCTTACGACTCTGACTGCTCCGATGGGACGAATGCTTGGTCTGCTCACGCGGAGGAGGAAGGCCCAGTGTAAGGTCCTCAGAGGCGGCCACGGAAGACCGGCTGGAAAGGCGAGACGCAGAGTGGCTGGTCAGAGAAAAGGAAGCAAGCGAGGGGAGCCCGAAGAGCTCCGGAAGAGGAACTGGCAGCGAGACCACGGCTGCTGATGTAACGGTGTGCGGTGGCGACGGCAGAACATCCGCGGAGGTGATGGTGGCTGCAGGAGACCGACGCCAACCATCCATCTTGCGTGTGCTGCGATTCCGGTGAGTACCGTCCGAGCCGGCGGAGGAGGGGGGCTCACGCGGCAAAAGTGCAAAAAAACAAAAATTTGCACCAAGGACGACGAGTTACTGTAAAGTCACCCGTGCACGTAACCAGAACAAAGTAGCAACGCTAAACAAAGCACTGCGTGAGCACAGTTAATGTCTGGGTCCACAACCGTAGATGCACTACCCCCCCCCCCCCCAGCAAAATGGCGATAGACAGTAAAACTGAAAACGCTGAGACAAAAAAGTTGAATAAAAGCAGCACGCACACTGAAGATGCAAGGAAAGAAACAAATCACTTTCCTGTAATATCGTAGCGACGCAGTGCAGAGGTAGGTAGGACCGCCAAAGGCCAAAGCCAACGCTGAGAGGGAGGAAGGTGGTAGCTCGCACACACAAGTCCTGCCGGCAGCACAGCGCTTGAGAAAGTCAGCTTGACCCGCTCAGTGAGTTGTGTGCACGAGGTACAGGTTCTGTGCGCATGCGCGGAGGGGGCTTACCAGGGTTACTATGTGGGTTGTATTTTTTGGAGGTTCGGTTAGAGATCGCTAAATTGAGAATATAGCACTTTGGGTCAGTATTGTGACAAGAAACATAAAAGGAATAACCAAATGTGACAATAGTGAAGAATGAATCTGCACTGCTCACATTAACTCAACGCCCCTGCAGCGCTACCTACAGGGCACTGAACATTTCATACACTTTGACCATAGCATGAACAGGTTTGGCGGTGACTTTTAATCATTTTTCAATAGAGTTCCTTCCCTTAGACCACACAATATGCGACTTCTAAATTGTGATCTCCAAATCTTTAGTAGTTTGCGAGATGATTGCAGCTGCCACTTTGTGCATACACTTGGATACCTTTTTCAATGAAGCGTTTTACACCGAATTCACGCTATATGGATTTCATGTAGGACTCATTTTATTGCCTTTAAATTTTTCTTTAAGCCTGCATTGGAATTATGTTTTTATCAGTGATAGATTTTTTCTGCATTTTTTATACGATACATAGAGACCACAGGGGAAGTCATGGTGGAAGAAACCGAGTATGCATGTACAGTGCATACAGTGACTACATCTAACACCAAATAGTAAGTACTATTTAACATTTTTTCAGTAAGATTCTATAATTATTTTGATGTTCAAAAATTGATCTTTTGAAATACATAAAGTAGATTATGCATTTGTGGTAGCTTGCAAGCAGCATTTATTTCAATCCTGCTGAAATCTGTGTCCCCCTTCGATAGCTGGTGTACTTTAGTAGCAGTAAGTCTTAAATCTACAGGGGCGTTGAGTTAAAGTTAAAAATCCATTGTCACCCAAATTCTATTAAATTGTAAAACATAAGTAAAAAGTTGCTACAGAAAATGACCAGAATTCAGTAACATTAAATTAAAAGGAATAAACAAAATCTGTACTGGCATCTGACAATGCAAACTATTCTGCAAAAAGACAGTTTGTTGTATGTTTGCAACATGTCTTACACAATGCATTATTTCCAGTGAAAAAGATGGAAAATAAATTTAAAACAAGGGAACTGGACCAAGCTAAGATATGACAAAGACAAAGACAAAGACAATCTACATGTTTCGGGGCACTACCCCTTTATCAGGACGTCACAAAAACCACGAAAAAATGACAACAACGAAAACAGAAGAAAAAGACTTAGCTTCAGTAGATGTGGCGCATAGGCTGAACAGCAGGAAAATGACTAAGGGACAGCGAGTAAGAAGGGTTAAAAGAGGGGCAGCCAATCGCCAGGTGGGTAAGAAAGGGTAGGGAAGGGTGAGGGTGGAGAGGGGGCAGTCACCTGTTTTTCTTGTATATTATGAAAAATAAAACTTACAGATCAGCTACTTGGGTAAGATATCTGTTATAGGCTGAAGGGACAGTGATCAGGACCCAAAATCACAGCCAGCATCTGCATCTTGCAGATGTCCATTTTGATAAAGTACATTTGTGTTAAAAACTTATCAGTGCCGATTATCAGTGCCCTCAGGTGTCTGTTGTTCCAAAGATCAGTTGGCGGCAGGTTTTACTGTACTACATGAAAACAGTTTGTTACCTTCAACTTTTTCCTTCTCAGCTCTGTCTCTGCACTGGCATAGAGCCTCCATTGTCTCTTTGTAGGCCTCAATAAGTAGAAAGCACTGCCACAGAAATGTGCAGGAAAAAAATTTTCAAATTTGTCTACACAAATTTATATACATTTGACAAAAATTGTGGTCCATCTCTTCCTCATGTAACTACTGTAAGGTTAGCTCTCAATGGGTTAATGTTTGGCAGGTTTGTATGAGTGTGATGTCTGTTAACCATCCCAAGTAGCAGTGGGTTACAAATGTGATGGACACAGCCATCATGGCGACAGTTTGGGCCATCATGCTCACAGCCACAGCGGACAACGGGGCGCGGTACCTAGGCTGAGTACCGCCAACAATCCGTGGCTGTGACACCCTGTGTCATCTCATAGCGTGCTGTGCTAGGCTCACTCTCTTTAAAGGCTTTTATACCCTTCTAGGATAGTTACAGATACTAACAACTAACATCCTCTGATTCTACCCATGTACTCTTTCTTTAGATAGTAAACTCATCAAATGTCTTAGGTCATTAATGAAATTATCTCTATTTCCTTCTCACTCGACTTAACTTTCCTTAACACTAACAAGAAGAGCAAAGGGCACACTATTCATTGCATATTTTCATGTCCTTGTAGATTCATTCTTTGATTTCTTATTCTAACTTTTGTACATGTATAAAAACACAAAATGCAGTATCTGCCGCACTTCCACCCGCTAACTGCTGCTGTAGCTGGCAATGCTTCCCTCGCGGGCCACCCCACCCACTAAAAGCAGGGTGTGGGCCAGACAAGGAAGAGTCCTCAAGTAGAGTGAAGCAGGAGTAAGACTATTGAGGAAATGTAGTGAAGCAGTGAAGTAGCGGTGAGCCGTGGGGTGCAGAACGAACCCGCACCATCACACAAGAAACCCCCTGTCCTTGGGTATATGGTTTGAGTTTGGTTGGTGCAGGTTCAGAAACTAAAAGTCCACTCCATACTGGTCGGAATCAATGACAAAGCCACTGGACGAATGAACATAAAAGTTACAACACCCGTTTTAGTTTCTCAAAACAAACATCAACAGATAAATGTAATTCCAATCTTAATTTGTTATGGTGTGAGAAAGGCTGACGGTGTACGGCATAAAATCACAACAACACAGAGGCTAGTTGCAAGATAAAACCGTTACCAGGGTTTTCATTTACGAGTGACTCTGCAAGGGGACACAACATCATGAAACAGTCATTTGTCACACATCAAACCATTGTCATCACACTCACTCAAAATCACGTCTAGCATTTGCACCTAATTACACCCTACAATCACCAAGTATACCATATAGTTCCCAAAGAACTAGTCTTTCCTCCCATTATATTTTAACCAAACCTCAGCAATACCCCAATGACCATTATACATCACTGCAGCTATAAAGCTAGGCTCCTAGCAGATGACCTGCAGTACCACACATAATATCAGCAGTAATCTACGTACAGAAAATTCTACAGCCATGGGTTTTTACTCAAATAATCGAAATACGTCCGCTGATAAAACAATATACACTTGACCATCAACTGCGAGTGTCTACAAAAAGAAAGATTAAGTGGTAAAAGCTGTAGACCATGTGGCAGCATATCCATCCGTAAGAATGCCATGTGCAAAATCCGAAATAATCTCCCCATCCCAAAGCCATCTATACCTATAATCTAAACCTCCTACATCATGAATTCATTAAAAGGATCCATCTTGTGCGATAAAAGAGTATTTACACCTTTTTAGACAAAAGACCATGCCGTAATCATTTAAAAGGCCGCAAGGCCCAAATATGACCTTTTATATGAACCCACTTGTGAGGAAAAGAACACAAATTTGATAACCTCAACACTACCTTTCACTGGGATGCACCAGAGGTGAGACCACAACCACGACCAGATGTGATCAGTACAACTGCCGATGAAAGAATGCCGGCACATGACACCCGGTCGCCGACTTCCGGGGTTCATTGGAAGTCACATTCTATTCTCGTGCACAGTCATGCGGTGGCAAGAAAAAAACCCATCTGTCTGTCTCTACCGTTAGGGGTGTTACAAAGTCGCATTCAGGAAGGTGAGACAATAAACACCATCATTTCACTCACAACTTTGGTGGTAGTGAAGACCACATGGTTCAGGACAGAATTGTGCACATGACTTGCGAGAACAGATCCGACAAAAATTACTTTTCACCCTTTATTGAGCTGGCCCACCTCCGACTATCCACCACCTCAAATACTGTGATTATGCACTGTAAAAGCAATTTTGCAAGGCATGGAATACCAGAGCTGGTATATTCTCATAATGGACCGCAGTTTGCATCTAAAGCCTTCACACAGTTTGAGGAAGTATGGGTTCACACATCAGACCTGTAGTCCTCATCATCATCATGAAGGGAGTGGAGAGGCAGAACATGCTGTGAAGACAGCAAAAAACTTACTGTCAAAGGCAGAAGACTCATACCTAGCTCTTTTACAGTATAGAGCCACATCACTTCAGTGTGGGTTCAGTCCATCAGAGATGTTGATGGGACATAAGCTGAGAACAAGAGTGCGAGTTGTTCCATCTGCTCTTGTTCCTGATTGGCAGAAGCTAGCCAATATAAAATCTACAGAGATGGACCAGAAAGAGTCGCAGAAGCAGAGCTTTGATCAACATCAGGTTTTAAGTTACTATAAATTTGTCTATAGTGTTTCAGGACATCCTGCCAAAAGGGGTTCAATAACTCACGGGTAAATTTGTTAATTTTCTTGGCTGACAAAAACATATATGTGTTTAGCATTCTCTGTCCACCATTAAAATAAGGCTAATTTCAACACTTTTTGCTAATATTGTGAGCTTTACCATCCCATAGGAATTAAAAAAACATATGGTAATTTCTTTCAAAAAGACAGTGTCATGATCCGGTTGTAACTTTTTCTGGGGTGTGCTGGAATTCTAGGGAAGAAATACGAAATGCATACGCCTAGTGCAGACCCCACCTTTTCAATCAAAAGGTACAAGACCAGATTACTTAACACATTTATTGAACTATAAACATTAGAAATGAAAGTTGAGGAAAGAAAGGTGTAGTTGAACGAATATGTAACAGTGCGTGTGTGTGTATATGCGTGATAGATGTCTTACCCTAGACACGAGCACAGTGATTCTCTGTAAATAATTTGTAGATATATTTGATGTTGTCGAGCCAGTTAGTGTTTGAAATATATGTTGAATAACAGTTCGCTGCAGTTGTGCACAGATTTCAGATCTATGAGGAAAGTCACTTCCACAAGTGGAGGAATCCGCTTGACTGTACACTCCAAGCCTACTATTAGACTGTTTATAACGAGAGACAGGTTTGCGGGGATGAATACCGTCAACACAACCGTTAAGCCTTATATCACTGAAGACTTAACAACATCTTATGCTTCCTTCATAAGATGAGGAAAAGTTGACATATAACTCGCTCGCAGAAGCGTAAAAATCCTTCACGCGACGAGTAATGAACTAATTGGGTCGTCCCGCAATAGGTTGCTTTGTAGCTATCCGGGTACAGCCTTCGCAGGAGCGCGTACAGCGAACGGTTGACCGTTGACAATGGATTCGAGACAGGGGGACGATTATTTTACTTCCCACTTCTTTCTTTCCACATACGCTATTTCTCTGCACGAGTAAAGTCTACACGAGGAGACAAATTCCCTCCAGTGACCGCTGAACAATCTTCCTAAATTAACAGCGCGTCTTATTCTGTCGAAAAAAAACATTAGCAAGTTTCCCAAACTAGTAACACGTCTGACTTCCTTGTATCTCCAGACCAAACTCCCAAAACACGTTAAACCCACCCCAATGTTTCTCCCGTCCCCCTTCACGACTAAATTAACATCTTCTCATTGGTTCGAGAAGGTGAGTCCTACGCGTTTTATTAAAGAACACATGACGTCTTTCCATTCTATTACTACATAATTTTATGCGTCACTACCGTGTCAACAATTCCTTGAATGAAAAAAAAAATACATTGCTATGTAAAAATGAAACAGTGCTTAGACAGTCGCGCTGAAGAAAACCTTCCGTAACGCAACACCGGTATATTTACAAACAGGTGTGTCAATTTAGACATGGCCAGTGTTTTCAATACAGTGATTTTTCTTAATGGAGTGAGGTGACTTTTGCTCCACATACCTAGCAGCCTTCTTTTATTTCATCTATTTTCCCCTCATAGTTCCTTTCTACAATACGGTCTGTTTCACTAGCAAACAATATGCCCAGGTATATGCAAATTTCTTTATCTAAATTTGTGTTTCTTTAACAGTACTTACCATGACCCAAAGTGCTAAATTCTCAATTAGCGATCCCTAACCGCACCCTCCATACAAAAATAACCCACATAGCAACCCTGGTAAGCCCCCTCCATGCATGCGCACAGCGTATGCCACCCGTGCGCACAGCTCACTGTCTAGGTCAAGCTGACTTTCTCAAGCCAGAAAAATCATCAGCGGGGAGGAGGGTGGGTTTATGATGGGTCATGGTATTATTAAAGAAACACAAATTTGGAAAAAGAAATTTTCATTTCCTTGTCACAATACTGTACCACGACCAAAAGTGCTGAGTAGCACAAAAAGGAGGTGGGTGAACCACCACAAAAAAACTTACCAGTGTGAGGAGGATGGAGCCGACAGAGGTGCAGGGAACAACAGCAGCCAACACCCTAAAGTCCGTCCTCCTGGCGCCAAGAAAGATCCGAAAGAGAACGAAGGATCTTCCAAGCGCCTGTAGGCCAACCGCAGAAATTCTTGGAGCGCGTTGACCTAAGAAGCTTGGGGGTTGGTCCACGCCCAACCCTCCTGCGTGCAAACAGTTGCCAATGCTGGGAGGGTTCTGCCATCCCATCCCTTTTTTAGGTGGTGTGGAAAGCACACCGCACAAAAGGTGAGATTGAGCGAGAGAGAACGGGAGTTTGAAACTCTTGCAGTCAGCCAGACTGCAGTAAAAGGCGTTTCTGAGGGGCAAAACACTAGAGACCCGTTTGTACACAACCAAGCTCTGTCCGGATCACTGATGAGGTCAGGAGTGGACAGAGGCAGGATCGTGGACCCGGACCAGAGAGTTACTATCAGGAACCAGTCAAAAAGGGCTCTGAATCATGACCAGAATGCTGGCCAGGAAGACAGAGGCCAAGAGCCATCAGGCTTAAGGTGGATGCCCGTCTGGCTTTCTCTGACGTGAGAGAAAAAGGACGATTGCCACCCCAACTGGAAATGCACCGTGTCAGAGGAGCAAGCTCATGACCACAGGCAAATCGGGCAGGGGTTGCCGGTGACGCACACCGGGAAGTTGGGGAACAGAAGTTGGAGGCCACGCATAAGTTGTCGTGCAGTGAAGGGACCACCTGAAAATACCTAAAAATACCTGAGAACCCAGAGTGTTGAAAAGATTTCACCACTGAACCAGTTCATTTTGATGCTGGCAAGACTTAGACAAGTTATTGACTATTTGCCCCTATCTAGGATGTGTGATGTATCTGTATTCACAGCTGAAAACATTTTTCTTACTTGGATTAATTTCTGTGGAAGGCAGTGGAGGGAAGTTGATACCTGGGTGATGGCAAAATTAGTGAGATATTTTGCCCCTTCAGATTTCAAGCACAAATTTCCCACAACAAGAGTGCTTCTAGATGGAACTGAAGTGCCAATTGAAAAGTCTTCTAATCCACTGGCCCAGAGGGCTTCATTTAGTATTTACAAGAACAAAAATACAGTGAAAGCTGTGATAGGATGAACACCAGGTGGACTTGTGTCTTATGTGTCACCAGCTTAAGGTGGATCTGCTTCGGATCGACAGATTATTGAGAGATCAGATTTGCCCAACATGTGTGATCCTGGTGATTCTATAATGGTTGAAAAGGGCTTCAATGTCCAGGACATGTTTGCACCAAGAGATGTTGGCGTCAACATACCAACATTCTTTAAAAAGAAAAACTGCCTGTCTGAAAAGCAGGTGTTGGAAGACAGGAATATTTCAAGTAAAAGAGTTCACATAACTGGCATGGGCAAAACTTACAAAATTTTGGTCAGTGGATTGAATGCCTCAGAGACAAAACTTGCATCCTATATGATATCAGTATGTTACATGTTGTGCAAGTTTTGCAACAATGCTTGACCAGTTTAGAGGGTTTGTAGATATGTGTAGTGAACTTGCTAAAAGGATCTACTTGCAAGTCAGATTTGTGAGTTTTTGTATTTTCAAGCTTTCCAGAAACTACTTTTAGTCAGAATCAAAACAAGCTAAATGTTAGATTATCAGACCCACTGATGATTTTCGGTATAGATACTCCCAACACATTGTCCCCCATTTTTTTTTGTTAAACATGGGATTGATAGACCAAAGCAAGGAAATCTGTACTTTTAGTAAAAAAAAAAATCTGTATTGTCACATTTCAAACACTTGGTATTTATGGGCTCTAGCTGCAGACAATAATGCTAGTTGATAGCTAACTTGACATCTCATATTACATTTGCACTTTGTTAATTTTTATTCTTTGTGCAAGGATGGTTTTTGGTGTTGTTTGGGGTGGAGGAAATTGTATAAAAATGCTTTTTGTAGCTTCTTGTAATTTTATGCCGATGTAGTCATTATATTGTTCATGTTAACATGATACAAGTAATCATGGAAATGATGGACTGTATGGCTGTGAGATTAAAGAAATTATTCATTGTTACAAGGGATTGCTGTGTATGCTTTGAAGGAAGAATGTAGTCATTCACTACATGGAGAGATGTGTTCAGTAATAATAGATACCATACATGCAGTCAAAGCATGGCAAAACCTGGAAGATCCATTTTTAGTGGACAGAAGGGCAATTCTTTTTTATTTTTCAATTTGTGCTGACTGCATCCAATACATAAATATGTAGGCATGTATGAAAACAGTAATAATAATAAATGTAAAAACAAATTGATCAGAAAAAAGTTTTGGCCAACTTTTGACTCCTATCATCAGTCTGTCTGATCACCACAGTTCAACAGCTCAGCAAAAGTGTTCAGCATAATCGTGATACAGAATTTTCTCTAGAACAGCACTCTTGTAGTTTTCATGAAAGCCCCTGAGTTTTGCCAACATATCTTCAATAAATTCTTCGTCCCGTGCAATTTCTACAACTTTAATGTCTGCAAGAGTGAACACAACGTGTACTTTCTTGCAACGATAACTTGCCGTAAGACAAAGCCATAGTTCGCAACAACAAAAAATGTTTGAAAAGATGTATGACTGTGCTGAAGCAGTCGACGACCGCGTCCACAGGAAGTAAAGGTGACCTGAATAGAATACGCCACCTACCGGAGAATTACTTCCCTTTGCGACCCCGGGGGAACACCAGAAGCGCTCATTGCATTCTCCCAGTACCCCACATTAGGACAAAAACATACGGACAGCGCATGTTCACCTTCTCCGCATCCACCCAATGGAACTCACTTCCCCACAACATTTGCCACTCCCCATCACTACAGACTTTCAAACGAAACTTAAAAACTTATCTTTTCCACATGTACCTTGACTGACTTCGCGACTGCCTGTCTGCATTAACTACAACTTTCTCTGTTCATCCTCTCTTGTGATACTTTTCTATCCACCTGTGAATGATGGATGATCTGTATCCTAACCTGCTGGTCAGTGTTGCGTTCATCTCTACCTCTGTGTGTGTGTGTTTATTGTTTTTCATTAGAGTGTCTGTGTGCCTCGTCTGAGTGAAGTGTGCATGAAATGTGTTCTCGCACATCAAAATCTACAATTATTATTATTAATAATATTAAGACTATGTCCTTACCAAAGTCTTAATTCGACTAGGATGAACAGTGTCAGATCAACATTACGGCACATTTCTACACCTTGTAATCAAGTGGTAGCCTTTTCAAATCATGACAAAGGCAAATTCATCTTCACGAGTACATAAATGAGAGGCTGCTAGCAAGTGGTGCTTATGTGCATCACTCTTCCTTATGTCAATAAGTTAAGTCATTATGGTTGGAAGTTCACAGCCAAACTACGTTAACTCTTTGACCCCACTAGGTTCGGCTAAACTGCGGCGAGCCTGCTGACCCTTGTGTCAGCGCAGGTAGCAAAATTGCGGCGACTTAAAAATCTATGCGACGCATTTAACGGTATAACGGAAGTAAAAACTTTGTATCATTGTAAAGCTCATCGGTTGTTTCCCCTGCACTGTCTAAATGAGTTTCGGAAACAGTTTTGGCTTGCCAAACGTGGTTAAGTGTACCGGCAGGCCAGGTCTACTTCTGTCGTTTACAATGGCTACAGCTGTTTCGTTTCTTGTGTGCGAAAAGTGACTATATTTGGGACCAAATAGTAAGTAGTATTTAATACTTTTAACTAAAAGTATTGTTTCCATTGTGATGCAGAAGAATAGATCTTTCTGAATATGTAAAATATATTACTGGGAGTGTGGTAGTTTTTAAGTGGTATCTTTTTTTAAAACGTGTAAATCTATGCGGCCTCTGGGGTATCTTAGCCCTGTGGGTCCCTTCGGGGTCAATGAGTTAACCAAGTTTTTGTGTCACCTGCTCTCTGCTGGCTGGACTGCTCCACTGTAATTTTACATGTAAAACAAGTGACAACAAATGCTACAACAAAAGTATCCAACATTTCTTCACAATTTACTCATTCTGTGGGGCCTTCCACAGTTCAGGTCTTATTTGCACAGACTAAAGGAACATGCAATGGTAGATATCTGGCTTGGAATTACAAGAACTCACATCCGATGAACACCAGTCACTAAAAAGGACCAAACTGTCTTCAAGTTTCAGCTGCAGATTGAAAGCACCTTCCCACTCTGGCTCAAACTCCAAATGCTGCACTGTCTGTCGAATTACTGAATCCATGCCCTGAAAACAGCCAATATGTGTCACTGGTTTTGACGTGGGGATCTAATTCACATGACCCATCTCTTTAATACTATTTTCTAACTAGTTTAAATATTGTTGTTTTTCTCATGCTGGCATTCTTAAGTACATGGATCTTGTTGAATTTTTTATTATAAGAAAACATCTAATTAGGAAAAGAACCAATTCTTTAGGATACTGCCAAGTGTTTGCAGAAGGCATTGCTTTTTTAATGTTGACCTTTTCTCCCACTACTAAATATTTTCAGTTTATGCCATGATGCACATTTGTATCTAGTCATCAAATAAAAATGCAAAAGTGTTGAATGTACTTGATTTCAAAATCTCTTCTTCAAACTCTCATCTCTTGTGTATGTCACAGCTGCTGAAAATGTTTATACCAAAAACAGAAGTATGATCAAATCCCATTTGTTTCAAGGCTTGCAACACAAATGTCTCTGCTACGCACTGGTGGAATGTGCAGTCCAGACCGACCACTGGGACCCTTTCACTTAAGTTTGGTGGTTGGTTGTTGGGGTTTAATCCTGTGGCAGCAGCCTGGGTTATATTGCGGTGGTGATAATTTCCAATGGTAATTACAGACAGTGAAAATACCACACATGGTAAGAACTAAGACAGAAAGGAAAATGAGGAAAAGAAATAGGGCTGCTCAAAACTTATTTTAGATCAGAAAGGACTGTTGAGAAGATAGAAATCGGAAAGAGTAAAGAAAGAAGTGTCTTCACAACACAGGTATGGACAACACAGCCAATGATAAAAAATACAAGTTGTAAAATGTGTGCCCGCAAATGTGTTTTGCATAAAAAATGAGTTGAACAGGAGGGGGATAGTACAAAAAGGTACTTTCATGGGTGGCATCTGTGGTTCAGGTAGTGCAAGATGAGCAGGAAATGATGTGCTGTAAAAGGAAGGCGCAGAAATGGCACAAAGGAGGTGGTTCATCACGCAGCAGAAAATAATGAGCAACATAAGTATGGCTGACATGCAGACAGGTAAGAACATCATAATTTCAGCACACAGGATGGTCACAAAGCTAGGCTTCAGACTGGGAAGGATGAAGCGGAATTGTCATAAACAATCTTGTAAAAGTCACCAGATGGAATAGGCATAACAGGAAGGAAGAATGGAGCTTATGATGTCCTAGTGCAAACCAAGCATATATCAGGAGGGTGGAGCAGAAAATAAATAATAAATAAATAAATGTGGATTTGTAACGCACGAGAACACATTTCATGCACACTTCGCGCGGACGAGGCACATAGTGAAAATAACGAAACACATACACACACACAGAGGGAGAGATGAACGCAACAAACACACAGAGGGAGAAATGAACGAAACACAGGTTGGGATACAGATCGTCCTTCAGTCACAGATGGGTGGAAAAGTATATAATAGAGGAAGTTGTAGGTTAATGCAGACAGGCAGTCGTGGCGTCAGTCAAGGTACCTGCGGAAAAGAAAAGTTTTTAAGTTACGTTTGAAAGTCTGTAGCGATGGGGAGCGGCGAATGTTGTGGGGAAGTGAGTTCCATTGGGTGGATGCGGAGAAGGTGAACATGCGCTGTCCATATGTTTTTGTCCTGATGCGGGGTACTGAGAGAATGCGATCGTCGGAAGAGGAGCGGAGCTGTCTCACTGGAGTGTAGATTGTAAGAAGTTCTGAAAAGTAGCTGGGGCAAAGAAATTGAAACAGAGAGTAGACAACTTGTAGTCAATGCGAGCCTGAATGGGGAGCCAGTGCAGAGTGCGGAGGAGAGGTGTGGCATGGTCTGTTTTGCACGCTTTCAGGACAAGTCGAGCGGCCGAGTTTTGAAGTTTCTGTAACTTCTGTAGCAGATACAGAGGACAGCCGGCCAGCAAGGAATTGCAGTAGTCGAGTTTAGACAGAACGTAGGCACATACAAATGTGTTTGCAACCTGATCGGACAGAAGGTGACAGAAGGTGACGGAAGCTGCTGATTTTTCTGAGTTCAGAATAAGCGGATCTGCAGATGTTGGAAATGAGTTTGTCAAGTGTCCTGTTAGAGGTAATAATAACACCAAGATTTCTTGCTGAGTGGGCGAAAGGGATGTCGACATCACCAATCCGGACTGCTGTGGGATATTCTGTCACTCCAGCATTTCTTTTACTGAAGAGAAGAGCCTCTGTTTTTTCGTTATTCAACTTTAGTCTGTTGTGGACCATCCATGCTTTGGCACCGGATATGCAAGTCTGCATGGTCATGAGGCTGGCACGTACATCAGCTGAAGGACAAGAACTGTATAACTGGGTGTCGTCTGCATAGGACTGGGACCGTGTGAGAATGAATGAGTGATGATAGTGGTTTAATGTAAAGGATGAAAAGGATAGGGCCCAGGACAGATCCCTGAGGGACTCCGAGAGACAATGCTAATGGGGGTGACAACTGGTCAGCGACAAGTACAGACTGAGTTCTACCAGAGAGGTAGGACTGGAACCACGCCAGCGCCGACCCACAGATGCCGTAGAGATCATGGAGACGATTGAGGAGGATGGTATGGTCGATCGTATCAAACGCTGCGGAAAGATCAAGGAGGGTCAGAAAAGACACATCGTCTCCATCCAGAGCAGACAAAATGTCGTTGACAACTCTAGTCAGAGCTGTTTCCGTGCTGTGGAATGGCCGATATGCTGACTGGGAGTGAGAGATAAGGTCATTTGGGTTGAGGTAGGCGAGAAGTTGATTTAGGACGACCCTTTCAACCACTTTTGAGAGGAAGGGTGGGTTGGAAACTGGGCGGTAGTTCTTGAGGCTGTTTGCGTCAAGGGTGGGTTTCTTGAGGAGAGGCTTGACTATTGCAGCCTTGAACAGCGATGGAAAGACTCCTGATGACAGACTGTCGTTTACGATCTGAGTGAGAGTTGGGAGCAGAACATCTAGGCAGCCAAGGAGAAGGTGGGTTGGTATGGGGTCCAGAGGGCAGGTAGTAGGTTTAGATTTTAATATCACAGCCTTGAGATCTGAGATATGGGCTGGAGAGATTGAAATGAACATGGCAGGTTGTCAGCAAGGGTTGGAGGTCCACAGTGTAGCACCATCTCGTCCAGCTCAGCTCGAATATCCGCGACTTTGCGGAGGAAGTACTGAGAGAAAGCCTCGGGTAGCTGTGTGACAGGAACGTCAGTGTGTAGTGGCGATTTCTTGTTTCGACCTGTTAGTTTGTTACAGATTTCAAACCGGCTTTTTGCTCAAGGAGTAGTTGACAAACTGTGCTTAAAGGAAGGATTTCTTAGCTGCAAAAACTAGCTTGGAAACAGAGCGTTTCGCTGCAAGATATAGTTGTCTGTGTATGGTGAGACGTGATCTCAGCCAGAGCCTTTCTGCGCGACGGCGGGCACGCTTAGCCTGACGGAATTCATCATGGATGGTTGGGTACCAAGGGGCTGCCTTTAGCGGGTGTACTCAACAGCGCCGGGCAGGAGCGTGTGTATCGAGTGCTTTACGAAGGGCTTTATCAAGCTCAGCAATCGTGAGAGGACCGCAAAACGTTCTGTAGATCTGTTTTGAAACTGCTCAGGTCCATCAAACGAATGGGACGTGTGGTTATAAACAGCTGAGTTGGCTTCGGACCCTGGATGATTAAGTTTAAGTGAACACAATAATGATCTGATGATAACGTCGTGGAGACTGTAGTCGACTGTACAATGCTGTCCTCTGGTCTGTGCATGACCCAATCGAGAATGTGGTTTTTTACATGCGTTGGATGGGTGACAGACTGGGTGAAACGAGGGTCAGAAGCAGAAAAACACCAAACAAAAAATGGTGAAAAATCTAAACAATAAGTTTGAATGGAGGAGAAAAAAAGAGTGTGTGATGTACTTATGACCTCAACGAAGGTACGTCAGGACATCATCATTAGAGGTGGGTACTGGTATAGAAAGCTGTACCAGTAGCCAGACCTATATCACTGCTGTATAGTGTATACCAGTATAGCGGCTGTACATCCAAGCAGGATTAGTCCACCATGTTTATTTAGCGCCACGTGCAGGTGTGTTTTTTTGTGAAAGCTGGGGGGTTGGCATGTGTACTTGCAGTACATACAAATGAGAAAGGGGGGGGGGGCGAGCAGAAACCGAAGCTGACACTCAATAAACAAATATTTTGCACAAGTCTTTACATGTAGAACCCAATAGCATTGGATGGTGTCGTCTGTTGTGCGTGGCCATACTGGTTGTGCCACCTACTAATTTGATTAAAGTTCTGCACACATGGCAAACAACATGTTGTTCTATGTTCTAGTCATTCTGTGGTTTTAACATTTCTCAAAAGTTTCTATTAATTAGACCTTGTCAGAAAGTTTCGGATTGCTTGAAATCACTGAAATTAGGTTTTATTGAGAGGTTTGATGTTCTGGTCTAGGTCAGACCATGTTGAATGCATCTCTTTACTTTTCTGCTAGCTTCATCCTTACATATGCATCAACATTGAACTGAGTTAATTTTAACCATAATCACTTTAAGTGCTAATGTCTTGTATAGTGATTATTAACCTGATCATGTCCCTTGCGATACATATCGTTACGAAAACCCATACCAGTATATACTACTGTTTTAAGACTTTACCAGTGTTTACTGGTATTCTGGTACGTACTGCTACCTCTAATCATCATGTCACACAGGCTCTGCACAATACACATAGAGAGGGAAAGACTGAATGGAGATTGTTAGAAGAGAGAGTGTCCCAGTACGCTTGCCAAAGAGAGTGGATGTAAGAACAAATTAGAGTCAACAGAAGGCATGGAAGAAAGAGTGACAAGGCTCTATAGAGTCTGCTTGGCAGTTAAGTCAACATGTGTGTTTCGTGGAATGCCAGCACGGCCTGGGACCCACACAAAGAGGACATCAATATTTCAAGAATGAAGGAGGGAGAGGTGAGAATGGATTTTAAGCTGGAAAGGTTGGTCAAGTTGGTGAGAAGCAATTGCACATAGGCCAGCAAGAGAGTCAGAAAGAATCAGAAAGTTCTCTTTGGGAGAGTGTTTAGTATGAGTGAGGGCCAGGAGAATGGTGGAAACCTCAGTGGAAAAGTCAGAATTATGATCAATGAGGCCAGTCATAAATGCATGAGAGGGTGAGCAAAAGGGGATGGCCACACCCAGGATTTGACTGTCAGAAAGAAGTTTGGAACCATCAGTAAAGACGAGTGAGTGAGTTTTGATGTTTTACGCCGTGTCAGCAGCGAAGGCTATATCACGACAGTACAGGAGGATACAGCATGTAGGTAACAGGGCAAAGGAAGGTGCAAAAAGGGAATGGACTAAAGTGAAAAAGGACAGGTAAAAATCAGAACGTCTAAATATGAGAATAAAAATGGATCGCACATAAAAAGTCAGAAGCACTGAAGGAAGGGTAGAAAGAAAAATGTCAGAAAAGGAAGGGGCATAAAAATGGCACTGACAGACCTGGCTAAAATGAGAACAAGTGCATGTAGGGCAGCATGAGAATCAGACAGGATCATAAAGAATTTTTTTGCAGAGTGATGAGCACAAGAGAGAGAGAGCCAGAAGGATGGCGGAAAATTCGGCAGAGAAGACAGCACTGTGACCAGCAAGGTGGGCCATGAATGGGTGAAAGAAGGAGCAAGAGAGATGGTCACAGCCACAACTTGACTGTCAGAATGAGAGCTCTTAAGTCTGGTTCGTGCTAAAACTTCCCTGCTGCATGGCCAAAGTATTCAGAGATGTCCTTTTATTCAAGGGTCTATAACTGCCAAGATCACTCTACTCCCAGATACTAACCTGCATCATCTTCAGCAGACTCAGCATAGATGCAAATCCGCTGAGAAAGCTGTTACGAAGAACATCAGACCACTCCTCTGGTGCAGCAGGCTTACACAGTAATGCATACCTGTCCAACATAGACTACCTGTTAAATGTAGGAATAGGCACACATTTACATATACTATTTAGAAACTGCTTCCAGCTGTGTCCATAATGATCTATGTCACTGACCTTGGAGTGCTAGTAATGACTAAAAGGCCGACAAAGGCAGCGTGATTGTCATGTGGAACCGTAACTTGTACATCACTGAGGCTAACCACCAGCTGCTTGACACCTCCTTCTATGAGCCGCTACCCGACCACACACTTATGCCAGACGTCAAAACCATCTCCAAACCGATAAACACAGCCATCAAGTTGGCAGAACTCCCACCCTCAGGCAAACTTCTCATCAAAAAAGACATCAAACAATTGTCCTTCTACCTGCTGCCCAAAATACACAAGCCTAACATCCCTGGTTGACCCATCGTCTCAGCATGCGGCTGCCCCACTGAACACATCTCTCATCACCTGGACACCTTACTCCAACCCCTTGTGCAATTGCTTCCCACCTACATCAAAGACACTACAGGCACTCTTTCACTCACTGACCGGTTGAAATTCCTCCCACACCTTCACACCCACTCTCCTCTTCACCCTAGATGTGACATCACTTTACACATCCATACCATACACAAATGGACTAACAGCCCTCTATTTTTTTTCTCAACAAACACAGCGATCCTCACCCCCTGACCCACACTTTGATCAGGTTGGCTGAGTTAGTCCTCACACTCAACACTTTTGAGTTTAATGGCTAAACTTTCCACCAGATCACCAGTGTTGCCATGGGTACCAAAATGGGACCCAGCTATGCATGCTTATTCATGGGTTGGCTTGAACACAACATCTGCAGCAGCTACACAGGTCCAACACCAGAACTGTACAGATGATACATCCACCATGGTTTGGGCACCACCTCCCTCTCTGAGTCACAGCTGCTACAATACATTCAGTACATACAAAACCTCCACCCTACCATACAGTACAGCTACAACATCTCAAGCACATCTGTCACCTTCCTCCACATAGCCTTGCAGGATGGCATCCTAGCAACCACCACCCACTACAAACCCACACCACAGACTCACATGCATACTTGGTTTTCCACTCCTCCCACCCACCCTCCACACTTCACAGCATCCCCTACTCACAATTCCTCAGACTCCGCAGACTATGCTCCGACGACACCGACTTTGACAACCATTCTGACAGAATGTTGGACTTCTTCTTAGTCCGTAACTACCCTCTAGATCTTCTGTCCTCTGCTAAACAAAAAGCCTCTTCCACACCACGCACACTTGCACTCCAGCCCACCCACAACATCAAACATGCTGAGCCTCGCCCCATCATTGTACTCACCCACCACTCCCACACCCCCCCTGTACACAGAATCCTCCTTTCCAACTGGCACCTACTATCTAAATCTGAGCCACATCTCTTCAGTCACCCCCACCCTCCCTCCTGGCATCTTGGCAGGGCAATAAACTACGCGACCTTGTTCGTTCCAAACTCAAGACATGCACCCCCTCCTCTCTACCCCCTACCCCCATGCAATGTCCGCCGCTGTCACGAATGCTCATACCTCAGCACCATCACACAGCCCCACATGCCAAAAGCCACCTTCAACATCAAGTGTCACTTCACCTGCACCAACGAAAACATCATTTATGCTATCTCATGCACTATCTGCCCCAATCTGCTCTACATCGGCAAGACGGAACACAGACTGAATGACCGCTTCAAGGAACACCTTGCTGACACAAGAGGAATGCTCCGGTTGAAAGAAACACTTCAACATTCCAACACTCGCTCTAAACAACATGAAATCTGTGGATTCTGGCATATTTCAGGAGATTCCATAGATTGCAAGAACATGGAATTTCCCTTTATCTCCTTTTTCAGCACTATGACCCCCACAGGACTTAACTTGAAACATTGGCCTTTCCTCCACCCACTTTTTTCTCTCCCCCTCCCCTGTTCTCCATTGTAACGATCCCCACAACCCCTTTTTTCCTTGCCCTCTCCCCCCCTCCCCTTTCACCAACCCCGATGGGACATTCCTCTCTATTGGCTGTAGTACTCCCTGCCACTGATTGGTTTAGCACGCTTTTTCATTACGGTCTGCATTTCTTCCCTACACTCTGTGTCCACTGACAGTGTATGACTGGCGTCCTTGCATTGTCAGCTAAGTAATTTTTTATCTTTTGTCTGTGTCTGTTTGTGCCATCCTGAAGAAGAGGCTATGCCCCGAATTGTCGACTTTCTGTCTAATTCCCGCTCGGCTCAGTTCTTTTTGTTCTACCAATAAAATGATCCACAAACATATCAATCCCTCAGTACAGATGACCCTGCACCATGCTAACAAACAGAAGTGCTTTAGTTATATGATGGAGGATCTTTAAAAAAAGCCTTGAGTATTATTTAGGCACCTATCGACTATAAAATTTCAACCCTGTGTTACAATTTTCTCTCCGGCTATTCTCCAATGTACTTCTCTGATCTACTCTGTTTACTCTCCATCCAGACAACTCCATTCAGCCTCAGATGATCATCTGTTAGCTGTACCCTGCATATGCACAAAGACATATGACGAACACAGAGTCTCCTTCCACGCTGCAATGCTATGGAACTCCCTGCCCCATCATCTGAGACATGCCAACAGAGTCCATCTTTCAAATGCAGCCTCAAATTGCACTTGTATATGCAGTATCTCGACTAGCTGATCCACTTGTTTCTTCATGACTGGTAATATCTCTGTATAGTACTGTATTGTGCTGGCATGTGCCTGTGTGCGTATGTGTCCACGTGCCTTTATGTACTCATAGAGGTGGGGTACCGCACGTTACAAATTCTCCATTATTATTATCTGCTTGACACGCACTGCAAGTCACAAGTCCTTTGTGGGATCACCTGGCACTCCTGCTGAAGCAAAAGGAACAGCTGGTTAAGGTCAGCAGGTGACAGCCCAGCACATCCCACAGATGCTCAATTAGATTAAGGTCTGGTGAATTTGCTAGTCAGTCCATGATGGTGGTGACTATTTGGGCATTTTCATCCTCGAGAACAGTGCCTGATCTCATTGCCAGCAGTATTAACAGAACAAGGGGCTGCAGAATGTCATCTTTGTAGACCACATTAGTGAGGCTCCTTGCACATAGTCCAGGAGTGTTCTGTATGCCATGGCCATTCCTCCTCAAACCATGATGGGCCTGCCACCAAACAGCTCACCCTTCCTTGCAATGCCATCATGACAATGTTTACTTTAATGCCTCCAGATGCCGATACTGCCATCATGAAACAATCAGATTGAGCAGAACTCATTAGGGTAGAGAACTCTGGCCCACTGCTGACATGTCGAAGCCAGATGACATTGGGCATAGGCCAACCGAAAAGCACAATAAGTCGGCGTCAGACAGGTCGCGCTGTGGGAGGCCTTGAACGCAGGTTAGCCTCACAGCCAGTTCCTAATCCTCTCTTCGCTGACAGGGACATTATTGGCTACTTACAGCTGTTCCCCACGTGTGTTGGGGGTGGCTGTTCTGTCTTGTAAAGTCAAAGGGATGACAAACTGTCTTCCTGTCTGGATATCAATTGTGGGCGTCCTGGTTATCTATGCTCACTGACACTTCCTGTCTGGTTGCAGTGGTCTTGCAATGTCACAATGGCTGAATGGGGTAATCCCAAGTGGCAACTAACTTCCCAGACCCTGATGTTTTCTTGCAGGTCACCCAATCGCCTTACAACAAGCATCTTAGAGACATGGTTACAAACTGTTGACAATTATAAATGCCTATATGTCCTTCAAAAGTGGCTGAATTGTGTTCACAGGACACATGGTTTGCATAGCACAGCAGTTTTTCACCTGTTCAGTTTTGCTTTGTTACCTGCACACATTTGATTTTCACACACTGTCTTGGGTGCAGGTTTGGCTGCCCCCTGCATTGTGCATGAACACTCCAGCACAGACTTCCGCACACACTGATGTTCATGTTTACAGCATGAAACAAGATGCACCTAAATGTACAGGGTCAGATTTTGTGTTCCTGCAAATTAGAGACATCCATGACCTGTCTGGAAAAGTACAGCTGGTCTTTCAGTTCTTTAGGAAAGCCTATGTCTATGACCACTATTGTGGATTGTTTGCAAGACTGGATAATCCAAGGATCAAGTATGTACAACACTTGTGTCAAGTACAATTTGAAAATACCACATCTCATAATAAGCTTTTTAAAAATTACAAAGGGTTAACTGATGATCAATTAAAATCTTCTAACTCTGCACTTTCATTATCATATTTTTTAATCATTATAGCTTTTTTTAACAGTAAGAAATGTTTAAACGTTTTTCAACCACAAGGTTGTAACATATACTATACTTGCTGTGTTTTTGTTGTACATTGCTATTGTTTTTAATTCCCTGAGCAATCTTGCATTATGTACAAACTTTTCAAAATAGTGAAATATACTTACTTCAGATCATACAGCATGTAGCAGGCTCGCTTAAATGCCGCATTTCTCTCGCTCCTTTCAAAAGATAGTTTTCCAGCCCCTGGAAAAAAAGTTTCTTTAAACAACTTACATTATTTCTATACTATCATTATTTATGTTACTAGTACAGAACATACAATATTCTGTTTGATTCCACTGTCGGAACCATTAACTATAAGCCTCTACCAACTGATGTTGTCCATTTACCCTTCATGAATGTTGAACAAAAAATTAAACAAGTGTCTGTAGCCCAGAAAAAAATGATGACAGCAATAAAAACTGAACCATTGTATATAGTGCACAGCTGATGTTTGGGGGCACAACACCTTCAGCAGGAGAGAAATAACTAAAACAGGCAAATAAACTGGAAAATGGCATTTATCTGGACTGTGTGTGCAGCAGTACTGTCTGCGTTCTGTCCTGATGAAGGGATAGTCCCCTTAATGTAATATGGCTTGGTGCAGTTTCTTTTTTTTTCACTTTTTTTGCACAATTCCATGCATTACAAGTCTGACAATCCTAACACCACAAAGAGTTATTGGTTATTATCAATTTGTCACTACTGTCAAAAAACTCTCAAGAAACTTATTTTTTCAACTTTCACACATATCTGCCTATCATAAATTACTTGAAAATTACGTTATGCTTATAACAAGCATACTTTTACTGAAAAAAACCCAAGGCTCTGTCATGAAAATGGTCACTCCCACACCTTTTTTTTTTTTGTGCTCCAGATCTCTTTTTTGTGCCTTGATACATGCATTCATTTCCTTTTCTAATTCTGGCCCAGATCTTTTATCTTGTTTATAGTAAAACACACACACATGCTCACAAACATGGCTACTGTCTCTGCAGCAATGATCGTTTCATTGAAACTCTAATAACAGTAATAGCAATTTATTTCATAAAGTGTGAAACCAGACTGAAGGTTTGAAGGGCAGAAGGGCATAAGGGCATAGGGCCCGAGCAAGGAGGAAGGAGTAACCAACCCCACCTACAAGTTGGCAGCCACGTGTTTGGGAACACCTGAAGCGGCCACCAGAAAGGCATCCCATTTGGTATAATGCTCACATATGTGGATGCAGCATTCCAGGCAGATGCTTGCAGCTTGCCCGCCACCACACGGAATCAGATGTGAGAAGCCTCATAATTCACATCCCAGCAGAAGCCATTGTAGACGGACTGCTCCAATTCCAAGACAGCAGAGTCCAAAACAGAGGACACCTCAAGCTGGTGTCAAGTAGCCAAAAAGAACAGGTCAAAGTTTATTTCATCCCCAGAGATGATGGGACTGGTGCTGAAGAAGGCAACATTGTCAGGTCGTCCTGTGAGACCAGAAGGGCCACTGTAACCACTAACCAGTGAGGAAGCAACCCATGTTTGGTTACAGCCTGGCTTAGATGAGAGCTGGACCCACAGGGGTCACACACGGGAAGGATTAGGAACAATGCCTGGAAGACCACGGTATACACTACACCATGCCTCACAAAGTGCTGCAGGTGTCATGGGCAACTCTTGCAGACAGTAGGACTGTGTGCAAGGTGCTGGAAGATGGACCGCCAATTGTTTAACTAAAATAAACAGCAAGCAAACTAGAGAAAGCAAGAATTTGTGCTCTACTTGTTGTTGCAGTAAATGGAAAATGAAACAGGGGTGGTGGCTGCTGACCGTAATGCTTTTCTGTCGAAATGTACTGTACACATGTTACTATGTTGAAGCAGCTTAAATTCCTTTAATGTGAAGCAGGCAGCAATGACTGGTTAACTCCTTCGTTATGTCGTACATTCAACTGCTGCGTCGCTTGAATATGCATAGACTTTGGCATATTTGAAATAAACGCTACTTACAAACTACCACACATAAGAAGGCCATGACTTCCCGGTGGTCTCCATGTATCTTATACAAAATGTAGCGAAAAAAGTGGTAATAATAATAATAATAATAAATGGAGATTTTTTACGCGCGATAACACATTACATGTACACATCGCGCGGACGAGGCACACACTCTAGGGAACAATGACTACACAAAACACACACGCACACACATATACACACAGACAGATGAAGGGATTATGACGCATAAACAATACAAAAACTTAGATTAAAGAGTAAAAAATAGATAACCATAATGAGAGGTCACGGCAGGGGTGTCAAGCCCGCTCAGTGAACCAACTCAACTCGAATACCAGGCCCAAGGTCAAGTGGTATACATCAGTGATCTGTGATGTGGAGTGCAACATGATCTGCTGGTTGATGATTACACGCAATGAAAAGCACACAATGCAATGAACAAAGTTGATCCACTGGATAA
>SMGT01016482.1:179931-193300 GCA_004794575.1 Lanistes nyassanus | reverse complement strand
TCAGACCCACTCTCATAGCCAATAAACCAAGTCTGCGGCAGTCGCAAGATCACCACTCCTGCCTTCTTAGCCACTTCAAGCTCCAAAAAGGTAGTAATCATTAGATCTGGCTATGGAACTTCCACAGGCAACGTCTCCGTATTTGGCATCGTACAACCAGATCTATTTAAGAATATGAAAATGTACCTCTTGTCTCGTGTTGCCGTTAGGCCGATCTGTCGCAGTTTAGTATCAAGGCATGCCGTGAAGCCTCTTCTCAAGGGAAATGCAGAAGAACTCAACAGAGGAATACAAAAACTTTGAGTAGATATATTGTCAGCGGACGATGGCACTTCCATACAGAGAAATACAGAGAAAAGAAATCCAGCTGATATTGTTACAACCACCGTTGCAAGGGCGGTAACAATGTAATTCCAATACAGTCTGAAAAACAAATCTAAGAAGAATAAAATAATTCCTACCTGAAATCTCTGTTGTGAATTTAGCGTAAAAGGCTGTGTTGAAAAAGGTATCCAAGTGAATGCCTAATCATTGTGAACACCATTGTCTCACACTTTTGCCAGGCAGTGGGTTAATTTCTAAAGCTTTGTTTCACTGTAACATCATCTCTTTTGTGGTCTAAGGGAAATAAGTCTAAAGAAAAATGCTTTATGTACGAGAGTTACTGCCCTTGCAACGGTGGTTGTAACACTATCAACTAGATTTCTTTTCTCTCTATTTTCTTTGTATGGGAGTGCCATCGTCCACTGAAGGTATTTACTTGTAGTATTTGTATTCCTCTGTTGAGTTCTTCAGCATTTCCCTTGAGAAGAAGCTCCACGGCATCCGTTGTTACTGAATTCCGACAGATCGGCCTAACGGCAACACGAGACAAGTACATGTTCATATTCTTGAATAGATCTGGTTGTACAATGCCGATCACGGAGACGATGCTTGTGGAAGTTTTATAGCAAGAACTCAACGATTACTACGTTTTTGGCGCTTGAAGTGGCAAAGAAGGCAGGAGAAGTGATCGATTGATGGATTTGGATGGAGAAGACAGTGGACACCAAGTCTAATCCAGCCGATCCAGTGACTGCCACAGACTAGGTTTATTGGTGAAGAGACTGTGTCTGTCTAAGACTCTGTGATAACTCTGACCGATCAACCTTCTTGAATAATTGATCCAGTGGATGGCACCACCAACTTTGTTCATAGCATTGTGTGCTTTTCACTGGGTGTAACCATCAACCAGCAGATAATTTTGCACTCCACTTCAAGATCACTGATGTACACATTCTGACCTTGGGCCTGGTTCACTGTGCGGGCTTGACACACCTGACGTGACCTCTCATTATGGTTATCTTCATTGTTTTTCATTGTACTATTATTACTTTTTAACTGAGTTTTGTATCCTGGATACACAGTGGCGTAATTTTGCATTGTTTCCGTCCATTAATTGGAAACAACTTTATACCTTTGTGTAGGAGCTCTGTGTACTCACATTGTACCTAAGATACAGTACTCTGCGTGCTGTTCAGCCAACCTACTTCTCGCTGAGCAGTTCCACTATGCAACAGCCAGCGACTGCGGCCACAGTTGATTGTCTACACTCCTACAGCTGTTCGTGTAAGCTCCATTGTTGCTACACCAGGGATCAGTTGATTTTTACTGCAATCTCGAGCGGATATCCGACATTCCATCACTCCGTTTCAGATCAAGTACCGAGGCTGTCTCCTTTGCCTCCAACTTCCAGCATTGGTTCGTCGCTCTGTCGGACCCTCCATGATGTTGGCACACACTGTCGTCATCTCCCGTGCTTCCACTGTCCGACAAAGAAAGCGCACAGGGGGCGATGGTGGACACCCAGGCTTCGAAAATCTGCCACTCACCCATCTCCTAGAAGTCACAAAGCTCGTACTGACACTTCTGTTTCGTCTAGGATTTTAACGGGCCTTCATATCGCGCTCTTCAATGGCCAGTCAGTCTCCTCTGCCCAACAAGCTCTTCAACGCGCTGAGATCACGGAATACATCAGTGACAATGAGATTGACATTATGTTTCTCACGGAGACATGGTTGAGAGAAACTGGTGATGAAGTTATATGCCAAGATCTGACCCCACAGGGTTACTCTATTAGGTCCTTTCCCCATGCTACACGTGGTGGCGGAATTGCAGTTATCTACAAATGTTCTCTCTCAAACCGTGTTTCCTTCAGCAACACACTGCCTTTCCCACACCCGTCGTTCGAGTGTCTTCAGGTGACGCTTGCTGCGTCAAGCAAACCGGCGCATCTGCTTTGTTTATATAGACCACCCCCCAACAGAAAAAAACAAGCTGACAGACACGATGTTTCTTTCGGACTTCAGCAATTTACTGGATCATTACAACATTACTGGCGGATCTGCCGTAGTATTTGGTGATATGAATACGCACTTTGATGACTCTAAGAAATCCTTCTTTCAAGCACAGTTTGTCAACTATTCCTTGAGCAAAAAGCTGTTTGAAATCTGTAACAAACTAACAGGTCGAAACAAGAAATCGCCACTACCCACTGACGTTCCTGTCACACAGCTACCCGAGGCTTTCTCTCAGTACTTCCTGCGCAAAGTCGCGGATATTCGAGCTGAGCTGGACGAGATGGTGCTACTCTGTGGACCTCCAACCCTTGCTCACAACCTGCCATGTTGTTCATTTCAATCTCTCCAGCCCATATCTCAGTCAGATCTCAAGGCTGTGACATTAAAATCTAAACCTACTACCTGCCCTCTGGACCCCATACCATTCCACCTTCTCCTTGACTGCCTGGATGTTCTGCTCCCAACTCTCACTCAGATCGTAAACGACAGTCTGTCATCAGGAGTCTTTCCATCGCTGTTCAAGGCTACAATAGTCAAGCCTCTCCTCAAGAAACCCACCCTTGACGCAAACAGCCTCAAGAACTACCGCCCAGTTTCCAACCTACCCTTCCTCTCAAAAGTGGTTGAAAGGGTCGTTCTAAATCAACTTCTCGCCTACCTCAACTCAACCGACCTTATCTCTCACTCCCAGTCAGCATATCGGCCATTCCACAGCACGGAAACAGCTCTGACTACAGTTGTCAACGACATTTTGTCTGCTCTGGATGGAGGCGATGTGTCTTTTCTGACCCTCCTTGATCTTTTCGCAGCGTTTGATACGATCGACCATACCATCCTCCTCAATCGTCTCCATGATCTCTACGGCATCTGTGGGTCGGCGCTGGCGTGGTTCCAGTCCTACCTCTCTGGTAGAACTCAGTCTGTACTTGTCGCTGACCAGTTGTCACCCCAATCAGCATTGTCTCTCGGAGTCCCTCAGGGATCTGTCCTGGGCCCTATCCTTTTCATCCTATACATCAAACCACTATCATCACTCATTCATTCTCACACGGTCTCCACCCAGTCCTATGCAGACGACACCCAATTATACAGTTCTTGTCCTCCAGCTGATGTACATGCCAGCATCATGACCATGCAGACTTGCATATCCGGTGTCAAAGCATGGATGGTCCACAACAGACTAAAGTTGAACGACGAAAAAACAGAGGCTCTTCTCTTCAGTAAAAGAAATGCTGGAGTGACAAAATATCCCACAGCAGTTCGGATTGGTGATGTCGACATCCCTTTTGCTGACTCTGCAAGAAACCTCGGTGTTATTATTACCTCTATTATGACACTTGACAAACACATTTCCAACATCTGCAGATCCGCTTATTCAGCAGCTTCCATCACCTTCTGATCGGACGATCAGGTTGCAAACACATTTGTATGTGCCTACGTTCTGTCTAAACTCGACTACTGCAATTCCTTGCTGGCCGGCTGTCCTCTGTATCTGCTACAGAAGTTACAGAAACTTCAAAACTCGGCCGGCCGCCTTGTCCTGAAAGCGCGCAAAACAGACCATGCCACACCTCTCCTCCGCACTCTGCACTGGCTCCCCATTCAGGCTCGCATCGACTACAAGTTGTCTACTCTCTGTTTCAATTTCTTCACCGCTGCATGCCCCAGCTACTTTTCAGAACTTCTTACAATCTACACTCCAGTGAGACAGCTCCGCTCCTCTTCCGACGATCGCATTCTTTCAGTACCCCGCATCAGGACAAAAACATATGGACAGCGCATGTTCACCTTCTTGGCATCCAACCAATGGAACTCACTTCCCCACAACATTCGCCACTCCCCATCACTACAGACTTTCAAACGTAACTTAAAAACTTTTCTTTTCCGCAAGTACCTTGACTGACCTCACGATTGCCTGTCTGCATTAACCTACAACTTCCTCTATTATGATACTTTTCCACCCATCTGTGACTGAAGGACGATCTGTATCCCAAACTGTGTTTCATTCATCTCTCGCTCTGTGTGTTTGTTGCGTTCATCTCTCCCTGTGTGTGTTTCGTTTGTTTTTCACTGAGTATGTGCCTCGTCCGCGCGAAGTGTGCATGAAATGTGTTCTCGCATGTTACAAATCCACATTTATTTATTATTTATTATTATATATTATAAAATATGAGTTACTTTCCTTTCCATCGAACCAGCTTCTGTTGAGCTTTTTCAAAAGTTGTAAAATTTTCCCTGGCACGTTGGCATATATCATGTGTTAACCTGTTGCTAACACCTATTGTGAACACTAAACTAAGTGCTCTGTGCTGGTTTGGAGCCAGCAACAACAATTGTTCTCAATCTCTTCTTCAGCAAATTTGAATACAACATGTTTCTTCGGCTATTTTCACAGAACATGGGAATGCAGACTACTTGTTTTATGTATGGGATAACGATTGTTGCTCCTGGCTCCAAACAAGCATAGAGTGCATGCACTTCATGTGATGATTTGTAATGATTTGTTGACCACAGTCATTGCTGTCTGCTTCACACATAAAGATACAAATTTCTTAACTAAATTTGAGTTTCTTTAGCAATACTTAACATGACCCAAAGTGCTAATTCTCAAGTTAGCGAACCCTAACCGCACCTTCCAAACAAAAATTTTTGTATGCGAACCCTGGTAAGGCCCCCTCCACGCATGCGCACTCGAGTGCGTTACCCATGCGATGCACCCACTGGTCAATTCAAACTGACTTTCACAAGCCCGAAAAGGAACAGCGGGGAGGAGGGTGGGGCTATGATGGGTCATGGTAAGTATTGCTAAAGAAACTCAAATTTAGTTAAGAAATTTGTATTTTCTTGTCACAATACTGTACCATGACCCAAAGTGCTGATTAGCACAAAAAGGAGGTGGGTGAAAACCAAAAGAACTTACCAGGGTTAGGAGGTGGCGTGCAAGAGGTGCTGGGTGACCACAGCAGCACCCACCCAAAACGCCCATCCTCTCCAGAGGCTGAAATGTCCCGGATATAAAAATTGATAAACGGGTCTTCAGACCTCCAATAGGCTGCTGCTAACAGGCCTCTTTATGCAGTGGACTGTGACGCAGCAAGAAAGTGACCCACGCACGAACTTCGTGCGCTCTGGCCGTTGGTAAAGGGATGGAGGATAGCCATTCCCTCTTAGGTCTATAGTGGAGTATGCTCTGCGGATAACAGATTATACTCAGCGAGAAAAACTAGCTATCAAGCTGTCGTGGATGTGACCAGACCGCAAGGAAAAGAGTGAAACGTCTGTGAGTGTTGGTGCGCGAAGCTGATGTGCGGCACCTGACAATTTAACCAGGCAGGGTCTGACTGCTCGAATATCGCAGACAGGGTGTGAACTATCCCCCTGGCCTTGCACCAATACACCCACTGCCGCCAGTGTACGTCATAGACACGGGCGGTCGAGCTGCGTCTAGCTAAAGCCATGCAGAGAAGTGTAAGTTGTGATGGTGAGCCCACAACGAAAGGGTCTGGCTGGTAAGAACGGGTCGACTGAGTGTGTGCCTCCTAGATTCAGATAGGAAACCACTGTCGAGTTGTCCGAGTGTATCTGAATGTGGCCTCTCGGCAGAACCGGAAGAAATGCTCGAGGGCGAGTCGGACTGCTCACAGCTCCAGACAAAAGGTGTGGAGATGGGCTTCGCTCGCTGACCAGATGCCCTGGGCAACCTGTTGGTCGAGCCGGCAGGGCGAGGGGCGAGCTGTCCATAGCACCGTGTCGAATTCCATACCCAGAAGAAAAGGTCTGCTTGGGCAGAAAACCGACTTCTGTAGATTTATTGTAAACCCCAGAAGGCGTGCTTGGGACAGAGTCCGAGGGACAAAATGGAGATTGACAGACGGACGTTGTGGGACATAAGGACACCAATGTATGGCCAGCCTGGCCACTCAAATCGCCAACGTGTGAGCATGATATTGTCATGTCAACGTATGAGCATGATATTGTCATGTCAAAGGATGACGAATGATTAAAAGTCGGCATGCCTTGCTTCCATGTGATCTGGCAAGAACTATTTTATATAAACATGATCAGACAGATTTGCAGTTAATCCGATCATGTTAAATCCCTGTCCCGATACCAAGACTGACAGCCCGTCTCCCTAGCTGTCGAGCGCCGTCTGCGCCTGCTGGAATGCAGGAGGAAGCTAAACTCTCCTGAAAGCTGGGACTAGAGGCATGACACTTGGCCCTCCCTGACCAAAACGGCCAGGGGCTCTCAATTGGCAGATGAGAGTTCCTGAGCCATCTGAGGTGCAAAATTCCAAACAAGGAAGACGGGGAGAATGGAGCAACTCGCAAATTGGTGGCTGTGCAACAAGGAAGCTCAGGCACAGCCGCCAAAACAATATCTCGCTTGGCGAGAACAACCTTAACAAAGGAGTAGATGCAGAGCGAGCTACAGCCCTCAGTGCACCTGCTTATGGCCCTGAAAAGCAAAAACTTGAGGCACCAAAGTCTGCATCTCGGCGGAAAACCAGAGCCGCCTGAGATGTAAATTGCCTGGTCAAGTGCCATAACAGAAGAGTCCAACACTGTTCAAAGTTGAAAGTTGTTGTTTAACTGGAGCTTGCTGGATGCAAGATCAGACCGGCCTGTGGGACTCAAGGGCCAGCCACAAGAGCTGTGCACCGGACGGTGTACACAGGGTCGCCTGGGGGAAGGAAGACAAGACTTCCAGTGGCGAAGGAGTGACGCGTGCAGGTGGTGTGGACCCAAGCAGTCCCGCCACTTCTTCCTCAGAGAGGGACGCACCATCGGTAAAGCATGCAAGCAGAGGGCCGCGAGCATGGGGCCAGAAGGTGGAGGGAAGAGAACAAGGACAAGTCCTGTGCTGTTCCTGCGTCCCTGCACTGCGCACTGTGGCGCGGTCTCCCGCAGGAGAGCTGTCAACTTCAAAGGAATGGAGAAGCATGGCCAACTTCTCATCCGCCATAGCAAAGCCGAAGGCATTGGGGAACACAGCCCCCTTTTCACTCTGTTGACGTTGCCTCAGGGGAGGAAACAAGAGAGAGGTTTCTTTTTCTTTTTTTTCTTTTTTACAACGAAGCCGCCTCTGCCGGGTGCAATTGCGCAGTTTGCACCCTCGGCAACTGTGCACCCCTGCCGACTTAAGAGGTGGGCGAACGTTACCCCTACCGGAAAAACCGGACATGGGGTGAAAACAGGATGAGTGACAAGTGATGCCTCTGCCACTGGAAGCAAGCGAAAGGCACAGTGCACCAGTGACAAACTTGGCTTCTCTAATGTAAGAGAAGAGGGCAATAAACCAGAAAGCACAGTGTCGGAGAAGCAAAGTTCGAAGACACTTTTTTTTTTAAATAACAGCACAAGCTCTTATTAAGGGAAGTAACTGCTGCTTGAACATGCAGTAAGGCGAGCAGGAGTTCCGTCCCCTTCAGCGCGCTTGGAAACATTCATAGAGAGAAGATTGCGCTCCTTCCTGGCAGGAGGGGCCATGCTTATCTTCTCTGTATTGTTCCAATTTGGATATGTACTGCGTGAACAGTACATATTGTTCATGAAGAAAAACCTGCAGCCAATATGGGTATTGAACGTGGGACTTTTAACTGAAGAGCCACGTCTTGACCACTTAGCTACTGTATCACCATTGACAGAACCGGGAGGGCGATAGTCGTTAAAAGGACTTCAGCCCTCTCAATCAAGCGTTGTTCGATCTGGGTAACCAATGACCAGAACAGAACGGAAGTCTTATGCGAGGGCTTATGCGAAGTTTAAGCCCTCCCACTCTTGGCTGTGGCATTGCAGCGCAGCTACAACATAAGCGCAAGATGAGCGCAGATTGCGGTGTGTATCACACCTGAGAAAAAACACTTGGAAGTTATGGGAACTTCAGGTGGGTGGCCAGAAGGGAAACAGAGTCACCCTGAAAAAAACTGCCAGCGCTGGCAGAAAAAACAGGTGGCTTCTCACGTCTCAAGGAAGTGGGGAAGCCAACGCAAAAGATCTAAGTGCGATCATGAAAGCGTACCCGCCGTAAGTACACGCGCAGCAGACGGAAGTAGGCTAAGCTCGAACTGTGCAACCAGAAGTGGACCTACCGGAAGCAGAGAGTCGTAAAGTCATGACCGGTGGGGGCTACACCCTGGCTACAGGGAGGGAGGGTGGGGTACACCGGAAGCGACGAGAGAGGTGGCTCGGGGACTGCATGTTTGGCGGAAAAACGGCCGTCCTACCATGCCTCCCGTATTGCAGTACGAACCTAAGGAGATTCGCGAATGCAAACATCCGCCACCCACAGAACCGGAAGGTGGGATGAAGAAAGGTAGGAAAACGGCTCTTCCGTTTCCGGTACGCAAGTTCGTACGCAAAGGAGGGCGACAACCGCCAGCAGTGTCGCCATGTTTAGTACCGCCCGGAAGAGAGAAGCAGGTCTCTCAGCTGTCGGGTCCACCCCCTCTGGGTGTGACTCAGCCCCGACTTCCAGCACTTCCTCCCACTCCTCAGAGTAGGGCTGGAAAACCGGAAGTGCGAAACCCCCTCTTCCGGTGCACGCCGGAAGGAATGGGTGATTATCGCTTGACCGACCGCTATGACGTGGACCCGCCTCGTGGTCCGACGCATCAGCGGAAGGATGTACCTTTTGACCAATCGCGGAAGTGTGAGCATTTCCGTAGAGTGGGCAGGCGAGAAAATCGCACGCCAGAACTTTGCCACCTCATGATGGGTGTGGCGCAGCCCCGACTTCCGGTACTTCCTCCCACTCCTCAGAGTAGAGATGGAAAACCGGAAGTGCGAACCCCCCTCTTCCGGAGCACGCTGGAAGGAGTGGGTGGTTATCACTTGACCGACTGCTATGACGTGGACCCGCCTCGCGGTCCGACGCATCTGCGGAAGGTTGTGCTTGCAACCAATCGCGGAAATGTGGGCATTTCCGTGGAGTGGCCAGGCAGCCCGCCGGAACTTCGCCACCTCATGTGGGTGTGGCTCAGCCCCGATTTCCGGTACTTCCTCCCACTCCTCAGAGTAGAGATGGAAAACTGGAAGAGCGAAAACCCCCTTCTTCCGGTGCATGCCGGAGAAGAATGGGTGGTTATCGCTTGACCGAGCACTGTGACGTGGATCCGCGGCGCGGTTGACGGAACAGCGGAAGGTTTGTGCCTGTGTGATCAACCACGGAAGTGTGGGAGAGAAGCCGCCCGCCGGAACTTCGCCACCCCGCGGGGCGGAAGAAGAACCAGCAGAGACGTCCCGGCGTGCAAGGGAGCGTCTCATAAACGCGTCAACTCCCCCTCCATCACATCAGACACGCCAGCGAACGGGGAACATCTTACAGTGCGATCCCTCTTCCTCTCAACTCCGAGAGTAGTGGTAGGGGCGTCATCAGGACCGACCAGCGAACCCGCATTCAAGGCTGAATACCTGGCCGGGGGTATGGCGAGACCACCAACCCCCCGACTGCAGGTGTAGGACAGAGGAAAACAGTGGCGCGGTGAGTGCAATGTGCCGCTGTGTAACCTCCCCACAATGTCCTGTAAAAGAAGACACCAACAGAGGCGGCTCCGCATCCAGGGCTGTCGCAGATGGGCAGGGGGGAGGCCGGAACCGCTGGACAGACCGGCAGCCCCAACTGAATCCACCACAGACTGTCGTCATAAGCGCGGGACGAGATGGCGGAGCGAGTAGGCAAGGAGGACACGACAGCGAGGGACGCAGGACCGCAGGTGGAGGGCAATGCAAAAGGTGCCCGAAGAAGGACATCAGGAAAATCTGAAAAGAAATAACGGTGGCCGAGGGCCTCCGGTTATTATTGGAAGCACGCTCACGGTGCTTACGAACGGACGAACTCGTCCGTGCGCCCGACTCACCCGCACTATCTCGGGGCATAGTAGCGGTACTTTACTTCTTTTTATTGTCAAAATAAAATAACCGCACTAAACTGTAAGTTATAAGCAAAACTTTGCTTAAGTTAACTTAGAAAAAACGAAAAAGCGCGAAGAAAACACGACACACTTAACTGCGTAGTATAGACTTTAACTGCGTAGTAAGAGGTCGACAAGCGAGAACACGAAACCACACTCACTGCTTAAAATCTGTTTAACTAAAGATAACAGAGAGCAGATAGAGACTCAAAAGGGATAGAAATTCTCACTTCCCTTAAACAACGCAGAGGAGTGCAGTTGGAAGATTTGCGGTTGGAGAAACGCAACACCTAGGACGGAGCAGCGTAAAAACACGTCTGAACACCACCAAGGCGCTTGAGAAAGTCAGTTTGAATTGACCAGTGGGTGCATCGCATGGGTAACGCACTCGAGTGCGCATGCGTGGAGGGGGCCTTACCAGGGTTCCCATACAAAAATTTTTGTTTGGAAGGTGCGGTTAGGGTTCGCTAACTTGAGAATTAGCACTTTGGGTCATGGTACAGTATTGTAACAAGAAAAGCCAGTATAAAGTTTTGAATAGAAGCAAGCTGTTTTACTCCGAGTTCTGCACTTTCATGCAAAAGAGCCACCAGTCTCCTGCCAATCAGGGTATGCACTATAAACACATTGCAAAGTCCCCTTTGGAGTTCACACAGCATCGGTAGCCAAGCCCTGAACCCCATGGGAAGGCTACTCAATGTTTATTTTCATCGCAGTGTCCTGCCAGTTCAGCACCCATTTCAATATTTCTGCAGGTGCCCTTAAAACTATGCACCCATGTGAATAATTTTGCAGGAATCCCTCAAGGTTGCATCCTGGATCCCTCTCTGGCAAGTTTTCAGGTTGCTGTTCAAAGGGATAAGGCTAAAAAAAATGGATCAAGAGATATATTGCTATACCAAGGCCACCATGCTCACAAAATGGGTGCTTGTCTTTACTTGTCATGCTATTTTAGGTAATCTTTAAATAAAACAATAGCCACAATGAACTCTACCTTTATTCATCCATCACTGAAAACAAAATTTTAACAAATCAAGACTATCTTTACCTAAATGATCTATCAATTTAGTTCCCAAGTTTGTTGTGCCTTAATAATATTAAAGTTTGTGTTGTTTGTATGTTTTTTAATTCATCTACACTCACACAACTAAGTAAAGACCAGCAGCTTTTGTGACCTTCAACAACTCAAAGATATACATACAGAAACCATGACACTCACTGTTTTTCTTTTCCTGGCAATATTTTAGGAAACTCCGGAGGATAACATTGATGAGATCATGCTCTTTCACCAGCATTCTGGCCTGTAACAGTACACATCTTGATAGCCACAATATGAACAACACTGAACACCAATCATTATTTCCCTATCCTCACCTCTTTGTCAACATTCACTGTAATCTTATTCACAGACTTTTTAAGCAGACACTAATGTACAATCTTAGAATTTGTTAAAGAATCCAGTGTAGATTGTAAAGGAAGTCAGTGCAAATATATTTCATTCATTGAAAAACGTACTCTATATTTTTTTACCAGTTTCAGCAGACTTTAGTTTTTGTTCTTAATTTATATGGGGGAAACACAAGCAGTTTCATTTTAAACTGAATACAAAAGTCTATAATCGGTACCTAGTTTTGTTTTTATGATTTTGTTCCTTATTTTTCTCTTTCTGTCCCCCTATCTCTCATGAACGGATTTTACATAAGTACATAAATATATGGTCCCCAGTTCCAAATTAGGAGTGCCCGTGATGAAGGGCCACCTGTCATGTAGGGACACTTTTGGGTGGAACCAAGGGTAACAACTGGTAACAAGAATGTTTACACCTGCCATGTTCCTAAGGGTTTGGGGTTCCTCTCTAATGGATTTTCAAATGAATGATTAAAATATACAATTTGTACATGAGCCAGATACCGTACCAGAGTGATCAAGGGTCCTACATCAAAGTAAAGGATAATAAGTGTCACACTGTGAATCTGCCAAGGATGAAATTCTTTCACAAATTGTCTGCCTTAAGACCTACCAGACTTGGGACAGTGTATATTTGAACGGAAAGAGATGTGACTGAGACATCATGATCATGGTCGTCCTCAATAAAATCTTGCATCATCTGTGGATAATGCTGTAGAAACATTCAAAAAATGTTACATTAAGATTACTGCATGTAAGAATGCCTTTAAAAATTAACAGATTTATAAATATTTTCCCAAAGCACACTATTGACAGAGACTTAGATTTGTATATTTAATGTAAAACAGTAAGTAAACTTTGGTCGTATTAATACTAAAGAAAACATATACACATCATTGTAGAAATCATATAAAAGCAAGTGCAGAAAAAATGGCAAGTCATGTGAAGTGATAAGTGTTAAATAGTTAAATATATAATAACTAGACATTTGATTCAATTCCATAGTCCTGTCATCTCTACCTGGCTAAAGTTGCTGCATTTGGTGTAAATCTGCTTCAAAGTTGTATGTTCTAGAAAACAGCAACACTGGTTTTGAGTGGCTAAAGATAGTTTATTGCGCAGCAAATAAAGTCAAACAAGGAAACTGAATCAGGAAAATTGTGACATTTCTACCCTCTTTGTGCTTGGCATTATTGTGGTGCACATTCTTGATATATCAGCAGATTTTGACATGTTTAACAAATTTCCTTTAAATGCTGTAGCTCTGTTATTTTGTTCCCTACCATTATTTACAGAAGTAATTTTTTAACATAGGTTTCACAAAATTTTCTATAAGCAGAGAAACAATCTCAAAATGTGTACAGTATTTGAGGGTCTTTACCATAACTTCCTACACCATTATTGTCCAGTGAAGGTGTGTGTGAAGAATTTTGTTTACTAAAGTTTAACCTGATGTCATCCACCACTGCGATAGAAAGAATACTCTCTATCCCAGGCGATAAATCCATACATGGCATCTCGTTCTGTCTCACTGACACATTTCACAGTCACTCTCCGGACAAAAGGATAAGATTCCTTTGAAGAAAAACTCTTCTATATATTCAAGTGTAGAACATTTCAACAAGGTACTCAAGAAATTATCTAGCCAGTACTAGGTGACTATAAAAAGATTTTTGACTTAATACCTTTAGGCGGAACCACAATTCTTTCT
>SMGT01016482.1:146138-179855 GCA_004794575.1 Lanistes nyassanus | reverse complement strand
TACCCTTCCCTACCCACCTGGCGATTGGCTGCCCCTCTTTTTAACCCCGTTTACTCGCTGTCCCTTAGTCATTTTCCTGCTGTCCAGCCTATGCGCCACATCTACGGAAGCTAAGTCTTTTTCTTCTGTTTTCGTTGTTGTCGTTTTTTCGTCGTTTTTGTGTCGTCCTGATGAAGGGGTAGTGCCCCGAAACATGTAGATTGTCTTTGTCTTTGTCATGTCTTAGCTTGGTCCAGTTCCCTTGTTTTAAATTTACAATTCTTTCTACTAATTCCTTGAAAGAAGTTAGGCTTCAGCTGGCAGGGTAACAGAACAATAAATCATAACTAGATGCGATGGTGTCTGGCAAATTATTTTGCAGGTCTAGTGAACAATAATCTCAAAATATTCACTTATACAGTTACTGGGAGTTCTCTCACTCCCAAACAATGCAAACACTATGGCTAGATCATCTAAAGTAGTACAGCTGTCACTCAACCACCAAAATTCAATTCTATTAGTCTAGCACACACAAAAATCACTGACCTAGATATTTTATACAGGAGAATCCTTCTATTAGGATGCTCGCTATTACGACTCCCCTTCCATTCCAAATGACTTATTAATGGAACATTTTCTATTATATGGTTTATGCTGCTAACGTGACTTTTCCTCAGTTCCAACTTCCGACCTTCATTTGGATAATGAGTTGTGACTTTTAGACTGTCAGTTTCGAATTCCCAGAAGACCTGTGTGAATGGTGTCAAACTGGGCAGATGCACAGTCCCCATGACTACTCTCCTGTCATACAATATGCGTGCACGATCCCGATTGGTTGTTTGTTCTAGCATGTTGGGGCAAATGTAGGCCAGCAGTATGTATGCATGATCCCTATTGGTTGGTTCGCTCTAGCAAGCTGGGCGAATGTAAGCCAGCGGGGAGGAGGGGAGGCAGGGGAGGTGTCAGCCACGCATCACATGAGAGTAGAGAGGGGCCATGCATTCATCCCTCTTGACTATTTGACATGGCACAGCTGAAGTGTTGTCCAATAGCCTTGAGTTATGCAGAGTTTATGCAGGCCACACCTGTAAGTTTCGAAGCTCAAATTAAAGCAGCAATCAAGAAGGAAGTGATCATCCAGAAGTTGAAAAGTGGAGAAAAAAAGGAAACAAAAACTGGCAAAAGTATCCATTGTATCCAATGACACATGGCAGTGCTGAGTGGTGAGAGGGGGTTGTCATGAAGAGTGATATTGAGGACTGGATGAAAAGATTCTCAAATATTTGTGAAGAATGCCAACTCCCTTTCAGTTTCTAGCCTGCAGTCATCCAATGGCTCTTTCCTAATCTGTAGTGTTCAGTCTTGGCATTCTTCTGCTGCTGACAGGTGGTCTATCTGGGAGGGTATGAGCATTGGCTTTTATTGCTAGTGGGTGTTGCCCTCTGTTCGCAAAGAAAGTTCTAGTCTTGCTGCTTTTGTTTATGCTGCACAAGCAAATACCACTGTCAGACTTTAGCACGCCAGAAAGGACACATTTTTGGTGACAGGCATGTCATTACCAAGGGCTTAACTCAACAGATCATGCGACTGCATGTCAACATAATTGTTGTTGCTATCATTGTACCCGAATGCATGAAATTTGACTACTCCTTACACGTTTGTCCATTTGCGTTTCTTTTGGTTTTGAGTATATATTGATGCATTCTTGCTCAAAATTGGGGGCACATCCATCCTTCTACTACCTTCTTTCTCCTTGAAAATGGCATTGAACAAAAGCAACAAAAGCGAAGGAAATAAACTTAAACTTGAAGAGAGAGTTCAAATAGTAGAGAGGAGCAAGAATGAGAAATGGCAATCAGTATTGCGAAATCACTGAATATTGGAAAAATGCACATTCAAACAAATATTTGTGAGAAAAATATGATTACGGAGAGATGGGAGAAAGGTGAAAATAGACACAGGAAACTTTTAAAAGTGCAAAAAATGGTGTTTTCCGACACTGATGTTTAAAGTTAATAAAATTGTATGTACTTCAATTTTAATTTTATGATTTTAATTTTAAATTAAATTTCTGCACTTTACCATAATCTTGGATTTTTCAGTCTGTTTAAAACACAAAATACAAATATGTTGTAACCCTGCACACAGGTTACTACTGAAATGTTTGGCGGCTGGAACACAAGCTGCTAGCTTGGTGGGAGTCCTCTCCCCTAGAGTAGTGTCGCTGTTAAGGAAAACAAGCTAGGGTACAGCTGGGGGATTGAGAAAAGTAATCCCACGAAAATAAATTAAGTCTTTGTCTTTTGTAATAAACATAAAAGGTCAGTCAGAATTGTATACACCTGTGAACACACAAAACTGTATGAATTGAAATTGTATGAAAATCGTCCCATAGTAAAGTTCTCAAAGTACCGGTGATGCACACACATGGTGTAGGTGGCCAGGAGAAGAAAAAGATGCAGCGCAGCACAAATTTATTCTTTCCTTCTCATCTGTTTTCTCACCTGTTTAGTGACCTTGTTGTGCAAGGTAAGAACATCATTTATTTAAACTCTTTGATCATTAAAGGTAGTTTAATGTAGGCCAGTTTAATGCTAAACTTTGATCTTGTGAACCATGCAAGGAACTGCATGTACAGTAGGCGATTGTAAATATGACCGCCAGCAGTAATCACCATATGGCTTGTCACCCTATTCTGTGCCTTTTTGACGAAGCACAGCAGTTTATAAAATGAACTGAAATGAGCAATCTAGTTAAAATTATCTACTCTGCAGAGCTGTGCAGTGGAATGTGGTAAGCTTTCTGACTGATGATGTTACTGACAATGTTTGTGTGGTTTTGATCAATGAGATTTGATCTGGTCATGCTTTCTGCAATGTATTTAGTCTGCGATAGCATGTATTATTTTGCAGACTATTTGTATAATATATTCAGGCTGCTATAGCCTGTAATGTTTTGCAACCTATGATGTATCCAGGTGGCAAGAATGGGTAGTTTGGGGTAAAAGTGTAAAGTTTCACTATATTGTGTTATATAGTCGTTATCGTGGCCATATTTTTTTTACATGGTTTTGGCATCATTTTTAGGCCACCATTTTTCCCCTTTTCCTCTGTCTTCCTCACCTGTGTGTCTTTTCTTCTGTGTTTTTAGCCCCTTTACCGCCGTTTCCCTCTTCTCTGTTTACCTTTTTCTCTTTGTTCTGCATTTTTATCTCCTCCCCTCTCTTCACATTTTTTCACGTCAGTATTGCATTATGCCCTGGTCATTTTATTAGTGCATTTTTTGAGAGGGCAGGTACATTTTCGTATAGTAAGTTGTGTTGGGGTGGGGTGCATTTTTTTTGGCGTGGGATCATAATAGGGAGGGACTACTGATTAAAATAAGAAAAAAGAATGTTACGTTTTGTAAGCCCTCTGGCACGTTTACAACTGCATAATACAACAGTGTTTTATTATATCATTTAATGTACAGATGCTCGTCAGATGTTACTATGCCATATCATAAATTTTTATGTTTTCCCAATTTATCCCTTAGCAATTATGTATTAGAGGATGCTGTCTGAGACACACCATTATATTGCTGATCTATTCTTCTAAAGCAGAGGAAATCTGTCATTACCTTTGTAAATATCACTGCAAATTGCTTTTTGCATTCTGTATCTTTGAGAACCCTGTTCAACAAAACAATGTAAGCAATCAAAATTCATTGTTTACTATGACCCAAACAAACAACGAAACAAACAAGCAGCATGTTTTCCTTTTTGAAATGGTACCAAGCAGAGTTTTCTGTAAAGTAACATAATAATAAAGTGTGGTGTGTTACAGACAGTTCCTGACCATGTTTGTTCAATGTGTATGTTCAATAAATCATACTTACCCTGACTCATAGAGCTAAATTTCCCATTTAGCGAACCTTTACTGCACCTCAAAACAAAGATATAAATACCTATCCCTGGTAAGGTCTCTGTGCGCATCTGCACTGCCCTACTGGTGTATTCTACCATGCGCATGCTTACTTTGTCAGCTCAGCTGTCCTGGCGAGAGAGAAGCTGGGAGGTTAGGTGGGCCTTCCATCAGTTAGGTTAAGTATGACTTACTGAACACAAATTTAGGGCAAAAATTTTAATTTCAATGCTGTCATACTGCACCCTGACTCAAAGTGCTGAGTAGCACAAAAAGGAGAGTGAGTGTAGGTGTTTTACGCCGTGCCGGAAACCAAGGCTATATCAAGGCAGTAAAGGAGGAGACAACACTGAGGTCAAATGGAATGGACTAAAATGAAAAAGGATAGGTACAAATCAGAGAATGCTTAATACATTCGCGACGTGTGCGGACAATGTTCTGTGCAGCATAGGATACGCCTATGGCACATGCGAAAATGAGCCAAGCAACTTTGACGATTTATTTAAGGGGAATCACTAATCGTCTAAGGTAAAGAACTCTTACATTAGAAAGCTGAATCATTTCTTCACGAGTTGGCAGATCCTCAAAAAGATCTGCTATCCCTTTCTTTATAACGGCGCTATTCTTCACACAGCTAGCCCTCGTGTTTAGGTATGGTAAGCTCCCTTTGGGCACAGGCGTCTGCATACGGCTATGTGTGAGCGCTGCCACTATCTTTGTTGGAGTTATCTTTCGATAATTTAAGTGCTCTGTCCTCATTTGTTGTTTATTAATTATAATTTGCACCTTGAGGATTTCATGTATTTGTCGTATGTTGTGTTCGTCGTTGAATCCTAGTTGTCAACACACGCTTAGTGAGCGGGCTGACTTCATTAACATGGATTCTCTGTATGCACACGTTGTGCACCGAGGGCTAGCTGTGTGAAGAATAGTGCCGTTATAAAGAAAGGGATGGGAGATCTTTTTGAGGATCTGCCAAGTTCCTTTCTTTCAGCCCTCTCTTTGCTACGTGTTTAGGTACGGTAAGCTCCCTTTGGGCACAGGCGTCTGCATACAGCTATGTGTGAGCGCTGCCAGTATCTTTGTTGGAGTTATCTTTCGATAATTTAAGCGCTCTGTCCTCATTTGTTGTTTATTAATTATAATTGTCAGAGGGAAGTTTGGGGCTGTCTGTAAAGATGCGGCAGAAGCCAGGATAGTAGTTAGAGAGATGTTTGTGAAATTGCTGAAGATAAAGGAGATCAGAGATAGAAGACTTGGAGAAGATGAAGGCTGAGACCTGGCAGGGTCCGGGAAAAATCCGGAAAAGAGGGGAGGGGAGCAACTTGGTCAAGAGGAATAGCAGAGCCACACAGTGAGAAAAAGGTGAAGATCATACAAAAGGAGCAGGCTCAGGCCAGAAGATGGCAGAGTATGCAGGGTTATCCTGACATGCCTTCAGCTTTGTGACATACCTGAGCATGAGACTTAGGTGGCGCACAGAAAGAGGGGGCTTGCCACCTCATCATACAGGCTGTCAACCAGTGTGGTGTAAAAGGCCTTGAGAATACAAGGCCCATGGTGGTGGACAGTGTCAAGGAGTTTAAGGTAGGTGGGATTGGCGGAACCATAAACAAAGCAACCATAATCTAGTTTGGATCAAACCAAAGAACAGTATAAACGTAAATGAGCAGTGCTATCCATGTCCCATTGGGTGCACCCAACAACATGTAAAACATCCAGTGCCTTCATGGACAACGCACAAAGGCATACATGCCCTTGTGCTTTTACTCCCATGCCGTTACACCTTTACTGGCGGAATGTGCACCCATTTTCGACTGCCATTACTAAGCTGATGAACAACTTTTAATGATATCACATACACAGATTTTTCTACAAGTTCGTAATTGGCTGAAGGTAGGTCTTGCAAGAAATAGGGCTTTATTTGCATATTTTTAGTGAGGTGCAAGTTTTGAAATTTGAAAATGGAGGGCCACAAAGTGCGAGGAAAACAAAGGGATAGAAGTGACGTTCATTATGATGCAAATACTGGAAAGGAAGATGGAGAAGTGGTTAATGTACAAAATAATCGAGTGTATGACTCAGAAAATGACATAATTAACCAAGTTTTCTTAAGTGACGATGAGGATGACATAGCTGACTTCACTGGATTTGAAAATGGTTGACAGCAAAAACTTTCTGCCATGAACAAAGCGAGCCTACTAATGTTGGCAAGGTTTAAATCTAAACACACCAGAAACATAGAAAACATTTGGACTTTTATCTGTTTTAGGATGAGAAGATGTTTGATTATGGACAAAAACTTAATGTCTTGATTCTCAAATTCTCAAGTGCAACTCTCCCTGCCTTCCCCCGCCACTTTTTCACGATCACAATGGCATGACACAACCAACCAAGAGATGAAAACATTCATTTCTCTTTGCATTGCTTAAGTAATTATGTGGCTTCTGTCACACAATGACTTCTGGTGAACAAAAGCAGATTCTTGGCTGGTGCATACCAATTTTAGAAAGAGATTTCACGATATCAATTTTACCGACCGATCGATATTTGCACCTCCATAACAACACCATACTGTAACAGAGGGGCGAACGCTTCCGGTTCTGGCACCAGAGCAACCCAGTGTTGGAAAGCCTGGTCCCACCATGCTGCAAACGCCCGCTGGATGGGTTGCAGGAACACCACCCCGAGAGGGACCAGTGGAACCATCGACACCATTGTTCCCACCAGTGAGGCCAGCTGCCGCACAGTGAAGGGACCACCCGTCAATCAAATCACCAAATGTTGGAGACGGTCAATGCGTCGGGCCACAGGGCAGACTGTCCAGGTAATGGTGTCGAACTCCATGCTGAGAAAGGCAAACACGTTCGAAGGCAGGAGATGTAACTTGCTGAGATTCAGAGAGAATCCCAGTAGACATGCCTGGACATGACTTCCTGCATGTGCAAGTTGCACAGCCCAGCTTCCGCTGCGAGGATCGCCCAGTCATCCAGGTACGCATGAAAGCGTATCCCCCGCTCACGCAAAAGAGCACAAAGCTCCCGAGTCACCATGGTAAACACCCATGGTGCCAGAGAGAGGCTGAACGGCAGAGCTCGAAACTGGTAGACGTTTGTCCACCAGACAAAATGGAGCCACTTCCGATGCAACAGCCGAAACAGTATATGGAAGAACACATTGTGCAAGTCCAGAGACGTGACAAAATTGCCTGGTCAGAGAGCTTCTCGGAAAGAAGCTGGAGTCTCCAAATGGAAGTGCACTCTCCACAAGTAGCGGCAGAGTGGGGGATAGGTCCAGCACAGGGTGGGACCCACCAGTCACTTTTGGGACTGGAAAAACAGACGGCAGTAAAATCCAGGGCTGGAGGGGTGGTAAACCCGGTCCATCGCGCCGGACTGCAGTAGTCCAATGCCTCATATCCGCATCTGTCTGCTGGCAGACAGACCAGCTGAGGGCAATGCGCCAAAGGTAGGGAGTGGACTCCCACAACATAAGCTAACACATCTGTCACCTGTTGGGCGTACAGCCCGAACAAGGACGGGACAATCGCCCCACGCGCAATTTGGTGAACAGAGGTCTGGGAACATTTGTCAGGGTAGAGAGGAACGCATCCCTTCTGGCCAACACCGAGACCACTGCATATGCAGCACTGAGAACAGAAGCCTGCAACGTACCCACCAGCGTGCAGAAACAGACCCACAAACCTGTGAAGTCTGCGTCAGGGCGGAAAGCCATGCAGCCCTCGGTGAAGAGTGCAAAACACCTGACATGTCCATCATGTCATGGACAGCCATCTCCAAATAGACTACCATAGACCATCAGACACTCAGTGAGAAAGGAGGTCTGGCACAGGTGGAAGCAGGGCCAGGTCTTCCTGTGAGATCGGGAGAGGCTCGGATGGAAGTGACTCACAGGCCAGCCACGAAGTGCTGTAGCATGGTTTGGGTGCACATCCAGGTGCACAACACGACAAAAATGTTACAGTACGTTTAGCCAAAAGCATAAAAAGACGTGCTCTAGAGCCCCTTCCGTCAATGCCAACAGTCCCTCGAGTCCCTACAGCTTACAGTTGTAGTCTCCCCCACAACCTCTCCGAGAGCAGCGGAGGTGGGATCGATGACCGACGGATGCACTCTAGCTGCGAGGACGGTGACTTTGACTGCACAGAGGCAAGGCTCACTGGTGAGTGAGACACCTGTTTGCCTTGGGGGGACGTGTGAGCAAATCCACCCCCAATGGCAAGCGACCACAGGGAAGTCCAGCTCGAACCGGTGGAACCAGAGAATGCCCCTCCCCAGCGGGTCCTGCAAGAGTAGCCACCTCGCTATCATTCGCACTCTTCGAACCACCACCACCACGGAAAGGCTCACCGCAAGTGAGACACCTGCTTGCCCTGGGGGGCAGCAGACATGGACGTCAGGTCTCCTGTAGAGGCAGAAACTGCAGAGGGTAGTGGCAGAAGCGCAGACGCAGAACGGCCGGAAGTCGCACTACCCTTGCCACCACAGCAACTGACACCAAAGACGCTGAGTCAAGAAGAGGAAACGGCATCGAGATGACAGTACCATAAGTCACCATAAGTCTTTGTGCAGATTGTATATTACTTTGTAGACAAATAAATTCACTATTTCTGGTTATTTTGATATAAAATATTTAGTGTTACTGGGGTGTACAAGGTTCTTGGTTCTTTATTCAATCAACCAAATTAAATGATAGAGCAGGGTCAAAAACTTTTCAGATTTTGGGTGGCAATTTGAAAAAAACGATCTTACTAAAAATGAAGACTGTGTAAAAAGTTCTGGGCAGATTTTTTTCATTTTTATTTAACTGAAAAGGAAAATGATTTTAACACTTTTAATCAGCATATGTTCTGCATTCAATTTTCGTGGCTTATTTAGAAAAATGCACCTGAACTTAAGAAATTTGAAAAAATTTAATCCATTTTGCATTTAAATTATTTTTTGATGCACTGTGTGTAGAAATACAATTTTTAAATAGGTTAATAAAGAAATCATTTCTGAATATTATGATATGCATCTCTTCATGGTTTGTATGCATTTAATATGTTTACCTTTACTTTTAAACAACCAACCGAAAGCAGTCAGACCAGAATACTGTGCAGCCACAGGGGGGCATTTGGTGCTTTGTTAGCCACCATAGTGCCTAACACTACTGTGCAGCCTATAATGGGTTAAAAATGAAAGTTTACGGTCAAAAGTAGCACCTAAAATTTCAAATAATTGACCATCCGGAGTACCGAAACCTCAATACTGATGGTGGGCTCAGGAAAGTGGCCACTGAGTTGACAAATATAAACGCAAACAGACTTGGTAGCAGAAAATTTAAAACCACTGGAAGAAACCCAACATTGAACACTATTTACACAGAGCTGCATCTGATGCGAGGCAGGGAAGATACCTGCCACGGACACAAAGCAAACTCATAAATGTATAAAGACGCATCAGCTGCAGGAGGAACCAATTTCAAAATACCATCGATTTTAATACAGAAAAAGGTAGTGGACAAAATCCTTCCCCGAGGGCAACCCATTTCCTGAGGACAATAGTCTGAGAAAGCATTACCCACACGAAAAAAAACATTGGGGATGTGCTAAAAACAATAAAAATTGCCAGATAGCCATGAAAGCCATGGTTGTGAAGGTCTACCAGGATGCCATGCCTCCATGCCTCAAGATTAAAGACGACTCCCAATGTGTTCCTTTTGGACAACAGCACCCCGGATGAACACTTCAAAACAAACCAAGTGGTCGACAGTGCTCCAGTCATGTCTGAAACCACACTGCAGAGATGAGAGCAAACTCTTGGATTCGAGATGGCTATGGCAACCATTGTAACATGGCAGCCAACCTTGACATTCTCCCTGCCGCACTGTAGGATGTGGCAAGAATGACAGAGCATAGCAGTGTTGGCCACAGTCAGAGCTTGTGAATTGTTGATTCACCTGATATGAGAGCTGAGGTCACAAAGCAAAGATGGGGGGGGGGGTAATTGCTGCTTAACGTCCAGTCGCAAACTATGTGCCTATCAGGACGGTGTTGCTTAGACAAAGTTTATGTGCTGCCACATGTGGGACTGATGGTGCAACATGGGCCTCAGTCCCACCCAGTCACAGTATACTGACACCAGGCTAACCAATCCTAGTACTGTTCTCTATAGTGCCAGGCGTCTGGCAGGGCAGCTACTAGATTGCCAATATTTTTAAGTCTTAGGCATGACTCGGCCGGGATGTGAATCACCAACCTCCCACCTCGGAAGCGGACGCCTTAACCACTAGACCACCAAGGCAGTCATAAGGCAAAGTGTTTGGCAGACTCAGAGTCATTGACCACCCCACCCCACCCTGCCCCATGCTGCTGCCCAGATGTGCCATGATATGACCCAGCTCCAAGTGCTCTTCCCCCTGGGTCACAGGCTAGGTGCCAGGCACAGGCTGGAAGACCACCGGCCAGGTAAACACTATCAGAACCTGTAACAACCAAGGAAGGACAGGGACAACCCCTCCACAACTCCTGCCCTCGGGCTTGCAACCCCCACAGCTCAGCTTTCACGAAAGTAAACTCATGAAGACAACAGATAAGAGGTTACTAAACATGAGTAAACACCCTAATGCTTTATCGTGTATCCAACAAAAAAAGCAGGGAGGTCTAAGAGTACAATCACAGTGAGCAAAAACACATGTTAATAAGAACATGAAGCATGGGGTGCACAAGCATGATGTCACAGGCATGCATTTACTTGAAACACTTAGTCTCCAAAGCAGAAAGATGGGCGAGAACAAAAGTTTGCGAAGTCAGTCATGCTGCACACAGCTAATTTAAAAACAAAAAACATATAGCAAAAGCTGTAAAAGGTAGCAAATGTGTACTTCCCTGAACAACAGGTGCACAGAGAGGGGTAGTGGTCAGAGGAGAGAAGAGCATAAAGTTGCACATCTTACTAGCTCAGTGGTTTGCCAGTAAGCCAAGTTTAAAGACTAAGCATGGGCATTGTCAGACTGTGACAACAGGGCAGTACACTTGCACACAAGAGGCCTTACCAGGGATTGACATTTAGATCTTTGTTTTGAGGAATGCAAAGTGTTTGCAAAATGGAAAATGTAGCACTTTGAGTCAGGGTACAGAGTGATGACACTGAAGATAATATTTCTTTGTAAAAACATTCATAAGAACATTTGACACATGATAAATTCATGATAAATAGTCTTATTTATCTGAAACATTTGGTTAAAAATATTGTGTCAAAACTCCATCATATACATGAAAAACAGTCATAGCATTTTCAAATTTATTTGCTAAAGCACAGAAATTTACCCCCCACCACCACCACAACCCCGAAAAATGTAAAGAACAAAGTTCTAGCTTACCCAGACATCAACAGCTGATGACACATTACCCTGGCCACTGCAAAGTAAGGGGGGAAAAGATTTTGTAATAGAATATCAAAATGCTCTAAGAGCTAACTAAAACAAAAATTTTGGCAGTACAGTAAAAACTCCCTGTTTGGAAAATGCAACAAAATCAGGTCTTAACTGAGAAGGGTCTTAAAGTGTAGCTTTCAGATAGCCACCACGCTGGAGACTGCCGAAAACTTAGCAGGGAGCACAGCAGCCGCAGTGACGTCATCCACAGAAGGACAAGCTAGGCGTATTGTTGTTTAGTCTAGACCAGAGTGTATCTTTTTACAATGAGTTAATGAGAATCATGGTGCAACTCATTATCGGGTTGTTCATATTATGAGGAAATAGAAGACAGAGGAAAAGATTTAAATCCATTATATGTTTGAGACATTAGCTTCCCGGAATGGTGAGAAGAAACATACTTGCTGTCTAGCTCAAGACACCGATCGGCACAAACAACGCAATGAAAACACGAAGCACTGATATGATAGAGTTTTCGTTTTTGCTGTTAAAATGTTCTGATTTCATTAATAGTAATGTGACGGCCGGGCGTACCTTTACTTATTGGACTTCGACTTTCCAAAATTACTGGTCAACTTTTATGGTGATCTCGAAAAAATGTAGATTTAATTGAGCAATCGTCACCAAAACCTTTACTGCAACAGGTCAATGGTTTCTACACCAAAGGGTGACGATGCTGTGAAATAATGTGAACAACTAGAGACATCTACCGAGGGAAAAGATTCTCATACTTCGACACGTTCGCTCAGTCTCTCACAAGCAAAACACTACTAGCTCAAGAGCCCCCACCCTCGTAAAACACACAACTGCAGCGAACTGTTATTCAACATATATTTCAAACACTAACTGGCTCGACAACATCAAATATATCTACAAATTATTTACAGAGAATCACCGTGCTCGTGTCTAGGGTAAGACGCTGCCTGATGACGTCATACCACGTGCAACAGACAAAGGAAATAATCAAATCAATGCAAGAGGGAAATCAAACTGCAAAACCTGCCTATGATCCCACTCAATACACACGTACAGTAAGTGATGACCATAGAGCTCCTACTCTTGTCACCACTGCAACAACAACTTCTGCGATACACAATAACAAGCTATCAAACTGAATCAATAAGTGACCACCAAAAGAGCACCCACTCTTGTCACTATTGACACACTACTTTTCCGCGGAACACAGAGACGAGAAGTGACCGACGACAGAGCACCTACTCTGATCACTCCCGAAACTACTGCTTTACTGCAATACAAAGTTACGATACGTGACCGACACAAGAGCACCAACTCTGATCACTACCGAAACTACTGCTTAACTGCAATATGCGGCTCTAAAGCTATTCATCGACCAACACCGAAGCTATGACACTGTACGACCAGCACTACCTCTCTGAACCCTCTTTTGGCATACCCGCCCGGCCACTAGCTTATGACGTCACCTGACTCCGGCAGGATAAAATCACCTATCTTACATCAACTCGAGTCCCAGACTCTAAGATAAATATTTGGACAAGAGCAGTCTTACTTATAAGGCACAGTCACCAGTCACTTACTCCTTTGTCTCGTAGTCGGCGCAATACACTCCAATGTATTCGCGAGATCTGCTACTGAAGCTCTTTCCACGTCTTTGGCTAAAATGGCAAGGGTTAGAGGCTCGTGTGTCCTCCGATGTGTCCCTGGGTCAATGTGTCGATCCCGATCGCTCTCCTATCCTGTGTGCCAATCGCTCTGTGTGTCGATCTAACATTTTTTACCTCCTTATGTAGTAAGCGTTCTGACGCACTACCCTCAAGTAAACCGGTTCTAGCCAGACTAGGGGGAGCAGGGCAGCTTCCATGACCAATGGCGTAGCATTACCCCTAAGTGTTCAGAAAGGGCGGAGCGATTAACCTGGTGATGACGTATCTCTCCCCTACTAGCTGACGAAAGGGAGGAGCTAAAAGGCTTACCTAGGAGTGACAGGTAATAGCCTAGGGTGACATGTGACAAGTAATTGTCATTCTTTGCACTCCTTATGACCTTGTCATTATTGTTTGCACTCCTTATGATCTATCTAAATGACGCCTTAACAAACTGTCGATCAGAATCAGTGGAATAAAAATCATCGATCAGTCTATGGTAGACACTATCGGCAAATCATGTCAATCGCTTGTAACTGTGGGAAGAATATAAAGGAAGTATTTATAGGAATTTCCCACTCCTGTTTGGGAATCAACTCACCATAAATCAGTGAACCAATCTTGGGTTTAAATTGTTGCAGGGTAATTCAGTAAATGTGCAAGTGTGAAAATACTTAAATAATACTGGTAGTGGTAATATAGATTAAAAACAAATAATCATGCAAACGGCACCAGGTTCCAAATAGCAGAATATTTTAAAATATGCATGAGTGAGATATGGAAATACTGTGGCCTAAATTTTTTATCCTACTCCTTAAAACGTTCTGAACACACTAATATAGTTCTCCCGTGCCCTTTGTTGAAATCTTTTTTTCTCGTAGTTTTCAAAAATCAGTTCCATGGTCGCCAAGATTGTAAGAAAACAGTCAAGAGAAAAAAAAGTAAAGGAAATAAAGTTAAGGTAAAAGTCAACAGGAAAAAAGTGAATGTCTTTCACTATCCCCCCCACCCCCACCCCATCCATAATAAAAACAAGTCAAACACTTGTTTTAACTTTTCCCCTGTTACTTATCTTCTCAACCACCTTTACTCATGGTCTGTGTTCCGAACTGGTGACTTGAAATCAGAGGTCGATATCATTCGTGCTTCATTCCGTTCCTCTAAGATTTTGCACCAAACAGGTAAGCCGAGTACAGATTATTGTGCATGCACATGCAAAGAACGCTAAGTCTTCAAAATTGCACTCCGAGTATAAGTGATCACAACAATCGCATCACTGTTTCGGTGTGAGAAATGTGGAACTCATAATAACGTGGGAACTTATATAGCGCAATATCCCAGCAATATGCAGGGCGGCCTGCATTTTACACAATATGGATAAACAAAACAACTACAGTATAAAAACACTACACAAAACGTTTACAAAACACACGACAGAAAACGTATAAGTACAACCATAAACTATTAATGAGACAACAATAAAACAGAGGACATAAACACAAGTAAAACTTGTTCAGAAATACTATAAGCACAATAAACAACACCAACAATAGTACAGACTAAAATACTGAAACATAAGCGCAACAACCTTAATAGTTAATTGAACAGATGGATGCAGATGAAGTACTACATTTTCACTTTTAATGTTACTTCAGCTCCTCTAGAACAAACCCATGTACCCTCTTCTAGCTTCACTCGGGTCCGTTCTGTAGATGACGTCACACTCGGGATTTTCCAACTTTTCCGAAGATTTTATTTTTTGGGCGATAGTTTCAAACTTTACTTGCAAACGCTAAATCTGCTTATTAATAAATCTAAGTAGTGACAGATCAGAACTCCCTGATAGAAAAGTTGAGGGTTTACACCATAGATGTTAATAAAATATTTGAATTTGTGTGCTTTCATAAATGGAAGTTTCGTATCCAGAAGCTTCACTTTAACAGGGAGTATGGTAGCATAGTGTTACCCAGCACACAGATGTGAAGAGAGGAATGAGAAACGTTTGCAAATTCAAATTAATAGTTTAATGATGACATTTTAGTACATACATTTACGTACAGCTAATATACATATATTTACAAATGTTAATACGTGTAACATCCAAATTAAATTTAAAACAAGGAAACTGGACCAAGCTAGATAAGGACAAAGACAAACACAGTCTACATGTTTCAGGGCACTACCCCTTCATCAGGACAACACAAAAATGACGAAAAAATGAAAAAGACTTAGGTACAGTAGATGTGGCGCGTAGGGTGCATGGCAGGAGAATGATCAATGACCTACGCGCCAAATCTACTGCTGCTAAGTCTTTCTTTTTCGTTTTTTCGTCGTTTTTGTGTCGTCCTGATGAAGGGATAGTGCCCCGAAACATGTAGATTGTCTTCGTCTTTGTCCTTATCTAGCTTGGTCCAGTTCCCTTGTTTTATATTTAATTTGGACTTTCCTCCAAGCTGCAGTCACTTGTTTTTCTTTTACATGTAAATCCACATGCTTAAATTATTGTTGGTTGCATGTTATTTTCACATGAATTAGGCCCATCTTAGGATAAAAACTCTGAAATTGCGGATTTCTTTGTTTGTGCTTTTTTCTTCAAATGTTCCTTCTCGCCTTCTCGATTTCAGTCTGTATGTTGACAAGGTCCTCCACCCCACTGATGTGGGATAGCATGAACCTTTTAAGTTCTTTCCTGTATCTGGCTGCCAAAGTAAAAGACAGAGCTGGTTCCGACTCTTCAGTGTAAGCAGTGCTGGAGGATGCAGAATTTGCTGGGAAAATCTTCAGGACATCCTCCAAAGCTGCCACTTCCTCCAGCTGCAAGGAATCTGCCCCATCTGTCTGCTCCTCTGTCTCAGGTGCATTCAAAGCCAGTGCCATCTGAACATCTGAAACACACACAAACCCACTGTAACTAAACTGTTTTCCATGCATGTACAGGGAAAAAATATTTACAAAAGCAAAAGGAAGAATGTCAAAGTCCCCAAAACCTGGCCTCCATACACATACCATGTATTGAATCATTCAATAAATGTAATAACTGATGAATAAAGATTGAACCAATGGTTTTTAAAACCCTACCATTCTCAAGAAAAAATTCATGCTTCTGAAAACATCTGCGACTGTGCCTAGGTTCCAGCAGATTCAATGCCTTTTTCAGCCACTGTATGGCATTTAAAACTGTTACTGATCTGACCAGCAGCTTCTGCACGTCACATTCATTTAATCAACAATGTACTTTCTCCAAGGCGTTATCAAAATCACTCACACACAAGTTTATTCCAACAAATTTAGAAAAGTTACATGTACCTGAGCACTTGTGGTCTTATCCTGCTCCATCACAAATAGCCGACGGCAAAGGAAAAATTTTCTATAATGAAGCTTGACTGTCTGTGTGATGTCACCATCACATGGCTGAAGATGTGAGGTGGCATTTGGTAGCAGCATTACAAACTTCTCACGCGATGGCTGCATGGGACAATGGGCTGAGCAGTCGATAAACATCAGGATCTTTCTCTGTAGAACAGTCATCTTGTTTTCAGCTTCCTGGCCCATTCTGTAAAATTTGAAGTTGTCATCCATTTTTTTCTTATTATGATGGTAATAAACACCAATGTTGATTATGTCCATCTCCTTGAACCATCTTGGTTTGATACTTTTTGCGATAACAAGTGGTTTCAGTTTTTTGCCAGCAGCAGTGACACAGAGCAACACGGTGATTCTTTGTTTGGCAATTTTGATTCCATCTGTGTCCTGACCTTTGATGACCATTGATTTCACTCTGAAGAGAATCCCAGTTTCACCTCCATTAAAAATGTCTGTAGTTCTTGCACAGATATGGCAAATGTTTTGTCCAGTCTTCAACCACTTCAGGGCTTACGTCTCATTTTTTTTAACCACTGAAACTTGACTCATTCTCCACTCTCGCCATGTTCCCACCTTGATAGAATTGATTCTCTTTTATGATGCTCTGAATTTGTAGTTTGCCAACTTTTAGGGACTTACCAATAGAGATTGCAGTCTTGCCTTTCTCGCTTCTCTGTATCATTTTGCCTTTTTCTTTTCTGTCTCATACTCTGCATAACAGCTAGATTTATATCTGTCATTCTGAAAACACTCTTTTGCAAAGAAAATCTATAAAAGTTGATTATTGAATTGTTGATGAAGATCACTGATTCAGTAGAACACTGTCCAAACTGTCCCTTGATTGCTGAGCAGACAACATAACCTCGTATAGATCGAAAATGGCAAAACATGACAGCTGAACCATATCACAGTCAAGCAGGATAGATGCAGTCCCTCCCCCATCTACTCTCCTGTGGTGGGTGACAGACATGTCTCCCCCTCAACCCTGCTTGCCTACATTTCCCCAAACTTGCTAAAGCAAACCTACCAATCAGGTTCATGAACACACTGCAAGACACGAGAGAATGGGGGTGCACCCTCCCTGCTCAATCTGTGATCAGACCTTAGCAGTGCTCTTGACTGAGTATGCCTGACTGCATGACAAGACTGGTCTTTTCCATTTTTTACCCAGCAACGTAAGTTTCATGGGTATGCCTTGTTTCAGATTCATAGGCTATGGTCATAATAGAACATAATTAGCTGGTCGTAAGTTGGGTTGTGGAGGTAGTCCTAATAGAGAAGTAATTTATGTAACAAAATAGGAGAGCGAAAAAAATTTTGGTCTTATCTATGAGGGGGTCATAATAGGGAAGGTCTTAATAGGGAGGTTTTACTGTACTCATATTAATCTCTTCCAGTATTGTTAAGAATATATTTTGTTTGCTTTTTGATATGGGTACCTTTAGGCACTCCACTTTCAAAAATTCATCAGTAATTCATAAACTAATAGTAAACTGCTTTTAACGCTCACTTTTCCAGAGCTGTGTGTCCACCATTATCAAGTGCTCCATCAGAGAATCACCTATATGCCTTGGCTGCATTGAAATAAGGCAAAACAGATGGCGTAGCCCTCCTGGAAACAAAAACAAAAATAAATTAGTACTTAAACAACATTACCTTTTCTGCTCCCACCTTCAATAAGCAATGGTAACAAGTGCCAATGAAGTGCAACTCCCAAGCTGTGCTGGTTCTCTGCATTTATAGTCATGGTCCAGCAATGCGTACAAATAATTTTTCAGATAATAATAATAATAAATGTGGATTTGTAACGCGCGAGAACACATTTCATGCACACTTCGCGCGGACGAGGCACATACACACACACACACAGAGGGAGAGATGAACGCAACAAACACACAGAGGGAGAGATGAACGAAACACAGTTTGGGATACAGATCGTCCTTCAGTCACAGATGGGTGGAAAAGTATCTTAATAGAGGAAGTTGTAGGTTAATGCAGACAGGCAATCGTGACGTCAGTCAAGGTACTTGCGGAAAAGAAAAGTTTTTAAGTTACGTTTGAAAGTATGTAGTGATGGGGAGTGGCGAATGTTGTGGGGAAGTGAGTTCCATTGGGTGGATGCCGAGAAGGTGAACATGCGCTGTCCATATGTTTTTGTCCTGATGCGGGGTACTGAGAGAATGCGATCGTCGGAAGAGGAGCGGAGCTGTCTCACTGGGGTGTAGATTGTAAGAAGTTCTTAAAAGTAGCTGGGGCATGCAGCGGTGAAGAAATTGAAACAGAGAGTAGACAACTTGTAGTCGATGCGAGCCTGAATGGGGAGCCAGTGCAGAGTGCGGAGGAGAGGTGTGGCATGGTCTGTTTTGCGTGCTTTCAGGACAAGGCGAGCGGCCGAGTTTTGAAGTTTCTGTAACTTCTGTAGCAGATACAGAGGACAGCCGGCCAGCAAGGAATTGCAGTAGTCGAGTTTAGACAGAACGTAGGCACATACAAATGTGTTTGCAACCTGATCGTCCGATCAGAAGGTGACGGAAGCTGCTGAATAAGCGGATCTGCAGATGTTGGAAATGTGTTTGTCAAGTGTCATGTTAGAGGTAATAATAACATTTAGATTTCTTGCCGAGTCGGCGAAAGGGATGTCGACATCACCAATCCGAACTGCTGTGGGATATTCTGTCACTCCAGCATTTCTTTTACTGAAGAGAAGAGCCTCTGTTTTTTCGTCGTTCAACTTTAGTCTGTTGTGGACCATCCATGCTTTGACACCGGATATGCAAGTCTGCATGGTCATGATGCTGGCATGTACATCAGCTGGAGGACAAGAACTGTATAATTGGGTGTCGTCTGCATAGGACTGGGTGGAGACCGTGTGAGAATGAATGAGTGATGATAGTGGTTTGATGTATAGGATGAAAAGGATAGGGCCCAGGACAGATCCCTGAGGGACTCCGAGAGACAATGCTAATGGGGGTGACAACTGGTCAGCGACAAGTACAGACTGAGTTCTACAAAAAAGATACAAAAAAGGGAAATGGCCAATGGGTAAAAATCTAAAAAACGAAGTTATATCTGTGTATAAAGATGAACAGCTTGTAAAAAGTCTATGGCAGGGATGTAAAGGTCATAAAATGAAGGGATAGAAAAATCATTCTGATGGATGCAGCCAAAATGTGTACAATAAAGCAAGATGTTTTGGATGGTAAGGGGCGAGTGATAGAGATCACATGTAAGGGGTGCAAGAGTGAGTTTTAGTGTTTTATGCCATTACAGCAGCGAAAGCTACATCAAGGAGGTACGGGAGGATAGAGAATGGAGGTAAAATAGCAAAGGAAGGTGCAAAAAGGGAATGGACTAAAATGAAAAAGGACAAGTAAAAATCAGAGCATGCTTTAATACAATAAAAATGGATCACATGTAAAAAGTCCAGAAGCACAGAAGGATGGTACAACGAAAAACAACAGTACACAAGTTCAGAGACAGAAGGAATAATGGAGTGAGCTTATTAGTAAGAAAGAGTATCCCAGTGGGCTTGCCAGAGAGAGTGGATGCAAAAAGAGATGAGGGGCTAAAAGTCAACAAAAGGCATGGAAGAGAGGATGATGGGGCCCTGAAGAGCCTGCTTGGCAGCCCGGTCAGCACGCATGCTTCCTTGAATGCCAGAATGGCCTGGGGCAGAGATAAAGACATTCTCTATGTTCCAAGAATGAAGGAAAGAGAGTTAAGACTGAATCTGAAGCAGAAAAGGGTGGTCAAGGTGGTGAAAGTTAAAGTTTTGGTATTTTACTCCAAGTCAGTGCCAGAGGCTATATCATGGAGGTGAAAGGGCAAAGGAAGGTGCAAAAAGGAATGGACTAAAAGGAAAAAGGACAAGTAAAAATCAGAGCATGCTTAAATGTGAAAATAAAAATGGATCGCACATAAAAAGTCCAGAAGTGCAGGAGGGGTGGGATGAAGAATGTCAGAAAAGGTGAGGGCATAAAAATGATGCAGATGGACCTGGCTTAAACAAGAACAAGAAAACAATAGGTGTCAGACCGTGAAAGGCACACTGAAATAATCACAGGTGGAGGTGGGGGAGTATGTCCCAACAAAAAGGTGTGTCAGGACATCGTCTCTCCGTGTAAGCCCCATACAGTAAACATGAGTGTAGGCCCCAATTGCCATTCTTGTCAAAACTCACAGAAAAAGTAGTACTTAACCAGCTGTTTGGCTACTTAAACACCCATTCCCTCCTGTCATGAAAACACCCCCTCTCCATTGTGTTTCCCTTACAAGAAAATGGCTACATGTCATAGTTCCATCACCCACACACCACTGGGGCAGATACGCTGTTGCTACATGCCATTCACTGAATTTCAACAACATGACTAGACACAAACCTTCACTGCATGCTAGAGTTTAATGATATTTTCTCACTTCCAATCAACAACCAAACATATCTTTATTCAATAATAAAATTTAGAATTTGCATTCTTTGCACAGTCAACACAAATGCATGCATACATGACCCAAATCTTGATTTCCCACCAATTCTGAGTGCATGAAGGTTGACATCACTTATTTTCCTGCCTTCTGAATCTAAAATTACACACACTACATCGACCACTAAAAAGCAACACCTATAGTGGACAAGGTCGGGCGATTTTACCCTTACTTTGACACCAGATTCCACCAATCTACAGATTTCTTTCTTAACCTTTTTGGTGAAAAGAGTCCTTTTACCAATCCAATTCTTAATACTTTCTATGTGACCAAGGGATGCTGACCCAAATTTAGTTTTTCTGTTCACATTCCGGGAGCATAGAGTGATGGATGCACGTCTAGTTGTCTCACAAAGAATTTGACTGGTCTAGACTCCAGCCAGTTTGCTGTGGCCTCTGCTGTCTGAAGCTGTTGTAGATTCCCAGGAAGAGAAAAGCTAGCTGACAGAAAGTTTTTTGCCATGCTTCTTCACGTGTTAGGTCAAAAACATGCAGGTTTAAGGACAGAGAGCTTTTGCCTCATATGCTGACTGGCTCAACCCTGAGTGGCTTGAATACCAGTCGAAAAGTTCAAGAACTTTCCTTACGCATTGCAATCTGTCTCATCACTGGACTGGTCTCTTCCTCCTTTGTGTCTCCCGGAGATGACATAGATCTGAAAGTGGGCCGTTGATAACTGGGATCGGATTCCTCTTTGTGCCTGGAGTATTTGAGTCAAGGTCATCTGCCCCACCATCCTGTCCCCTGGACCAGGGGAAAATATCAGGTACTTTACCATAGTTACTATTATTTCCCATGTTCACAGAATGACTGAAAGGAACTGTTCCCCCTGCATCAGTCACAGACCCATGACTAGTAAGAAGAACACTGAGAATCGTTCTCAAGGCGTACAGCGCAAAGCTACTAGCCTTGGACTATTCACGATAAAATGACTCCAGTAGTCGTAACTTGCACTGATAGCTGAGTGACAAACCCTGGTTTTGTCTGGCCATCTGGAACTGCTGCTAAAACGTCTTGTCTGACTGTAACGTTTCTGTCACCATCCCTCCCTTTCATGCACCCTAGCTCATTCAGTCCTACGGACGACCAACTAGGAGTGCACATCTCAAACTTTATTAAACGGGAATATCCCGTTGCAACTGGTGGCTGGCTTAACCATGCAATCTATTCCTTCTAAATTTGTCTAGTGGCTATAATTGGACCTCTTCTCTCTCTCTCTACTGTCTACCCCTATTGGTGACTCACACGGGAGCCTGTCCTTGTACTACTCTTTAACATTTCCTGGCAGCTAAAGGCAGTGGCTTCTTCCAGCCTGATCCTCGGTTGTGCAGCTGCAGCGGAGGTGCACGAAAAAAAGGCAGCCCTGTGGCTCACCCCCTACTTTGCCCCTCAGTCTTCTAACCTGCTACATCCTGCCTTGGTCCTTTGTGGTCAAAACGTCCGACAGCCGATAAGCATAGCCCCAAGGGCTTGGTATAAGCCTGAGCAAGCTTCTCCCTTCTTTTCGGTCTGTTTTCCTTTCTCCTTTTTTTGTCCAGGCTCCAAGTTCCCCTTTTTTATTTCTCCCTCTTGCAGCACCCTCTACATCATGTGATCTATCCCCCCTCACGTGCCCCTACCCTCACAGCCAGCATCATGTGGGTATCCAACTTATGACCTGTTGACAGGGGCTAGTTCCAATGTTTGGGGTTCCCGAGTTCACCAACCGCTTGTTGCTGATGCAGCCGTGCTTGGCTGACATCATGCTGTCTCCCTAATGAGACTCTCATCTTTGGCACCTGGGTGGGCAAGGTTGGTTAACCCTCCAGTATGTGTCGCTCCCTGTGTGAGAACATCATTTCCTTTTTTGTACGGACCAGGCTACCCCCCGGTCCATGAGTCACCCACAGGTTTATTAACTAAGCAAACAATGCTGGTCTTACACATGCCAGCTCTCATTTTGTTATACTGACCTTTTGTTAAATCCCCCGAGGTTAATGGGCAATTAGGATGAATTGTAAAATGTATTGCATCTAACAGATCTAGTTAACTCTTATTTGAGCTTGATTCATTCCCCCTCCCTCTACTTGATGCACTGTTGATTACATGTCCAGAAATTTTGAACTTCCTTGCATGCTCTGCTGAATGTTTACCAGGAGAGGTTGAGTGAATAAACCTTAAAACAAGGGAACTGGACCAAGCTAAAAAAGGACAAAAACAAAGACAATCTACATGTTTCGGGGCACTACCCCTTCATCAGGATGACACAAAAACTTTTTTTTCGTTTTTGTGTCGTCCTGATGAAGGGGTAGTGCCTGAGCTACAACCATAGTTTCCTCCCATTACAAAGTATATTGGCAGAACCAGAAATTCCCAAAAGTGGTCACATAAATATAAGCTCGTGGCCAACAACGGTAAGCTCCCTTGGTCGCATGTGTCTCCATACGGTCACTTTGAGCGTTTCAAGTACTTCTTGTTGTATTGTTAAATTAAGTGCTCAGTCCTCGTTTGTTATTATTAAAAATTTGCATTGTGACGGTTTCATGTAATTGTCCTATGTTGTGTTTGTCTTGGATCCTAGTTGTCAGCACTAGCTAGCTTAGTGAGCGGGCTGATCACATTTACTAGAGATCCTCTGTATGCACACGTTATGTACCGAGGGTTAGCTGTGTGAAGACTAGCGTCATTATAAAGAAAGGGATGGCAGATCTTTTTTGAGGATCTGCATTGTCCCTTTCTTTTGACCCTCTCTTTGCTACGTGTTTGGGTACAGTAAGCTCCCTTGGTCGCATGCATCTGCATATGGTTACTTTGGGCGTTTCAAGTACTTCTTGTTGTATTGCACTATTGATTCACAACCATAAATCACCTCACTCATTGTCTCTGCCTCATTTTATTCTTGTTGGTGATTCACACATTCTGTTTACTTCTTCTGCTTGAAACCTGTGCTATTTCCTGTCGGATGATTTGTCCATTGACAATCATATCCACCACCTCTGCCGCTCTGCCTATGCCGCCATCTGCCAAATCAGTTCCATCCATCAATTTCTCACTGTTGAACCCACTAAAGTTCTTGTCGGTGACTTTTTTCCTCCCACCTCGACTACTGCAATGCCCTGCTTGCCAGCTGTCCAAAACATTCCATTGGGAAACTCAAGAAAATTCAAAACACTGCTGCATAATTGGTACTTAAGGCTAAGAAACATGACGTCACCCTACTCCTGTACACACTTCATTGGCTCCCAGTTCAAGCACACATTGAGTATAAACTGTTTTTAAGATTTACTATGCTATTTTTAGTTCATTATTTCTTTATCAAAATTGCATTTCTCTTTTTACTCCTTGAACTCTTGTACCAATTTCAATTATTTTGGTTGTCCAAACTTTCGCATTTAGACAATCTTCTATTGTCATGGCAGGTTTCACCTTAATTTAACTTTTCATTCTTTTGAAATACTTGGTGGTTCCACCACTCGTTTTGCAGTTACTCGCCATGGTGGAATGTCAAATTGTTAGTGTAATTTGTAATGTGGTTTTAGTGGTGCTCATGAAGATTTCTCTCTTTTTTTTATCCAATTTTTGTCAGTCATTGATTCCCATTTTTTTATTGGTTGTTGTAAAGCGTGGTGTGCCCACTTTGTCATGATGCTGCGCTATATAAGTCTCCATTTATTATTATTAGGATCAGAGGGATCCTTACTGGCTTTGGGAATAGGGACAACTAGGGGCTCCCTCCACGTGGAAGGAAAATCCCCAGAAGTCCAAATGTAGTTAAAGAGGTGGAGGAAGAGAGACAGAGTTTCTTCACGAAGATGAGTCAGAAATTGGTAGTGGACAGAGTTAAAACAAGGGGCAAAAGAATAACACTGGCAGAGAGCTTGTTTAAGTTCAGAGAGGGAAAAGAGGAGATTATAAGACTCAGAGGAAAAAAAGTCACAAGGCATGGACTCGCAAAAGTGCTGGAGCCGCTGAAAAGAAAAGATAGTGAGAGGAAGAAAAGTCGGTGTGCGCAAGACTATTAGTCACATTGCGCATCTCCATCTCAAAGGTACCAACGAAACTTCTTATAAAATGCAGCGGATGGTTGCCCAGACCACCAAATAAGGGCCATGGGCAGACAAAGCAGATACGAAATTCTGCCAAGTCTGTTTACGCTGCTGCTTAAAAATATGCCTCACATGAGCTCGTAGATCTTTAAATGTCAGGATGTTGCCCTGGGTGGGGCAGCGAAACACAAGACTTTGCGGGTTTCTTCTGTGTTAAACCAGGGAACGCAAAGCCCACAACTCTGTTCGATACTGTTTACACCATGTGCTCGCTTGTTTTTCTCTTTGTAATCACTCTCCTGGGTTTTTAGGCACAAATACTCTTGTCTTCAACCACTTTATCATAGTTAATTTGCAAAAACAATGTCATTTTCCTCATCAGCGTGTAATTTGAAGAGTAAATTTAGCATTTCACAAGTGACAGAGCAAGTGTGGATACGCACTTAGACATTTTTCATTCCCTTGGAATTGTGGTCAAAAACCAGTTTAAACACAGTATACGGGAAGCAACTCACGAAGAAATGATTCAGCTTTCGAATGTAAGAGTTCTCTACCTTAGACTATTAGCCATTCCCTGGAAATAAATCATCAAAAGTCACAAGTGGTGTTCGCCATGTGGCATCCAGACCTGTGCATGCCGTGGTGCGTTTGCGCTCCATGCGGCATCTTTGAGTTAAAAGGTCGTACCGACTTTGCCCTTAGGGGGACAATCTGGCCAGGGGCAACCTCTAGAAGCTGCACAAGGAGGAGAGGGAGATGAGGGCTGGGAATCCCTGACCCAGAGTGGCAAATATTTTTTTGAACAATGTCAATTTTTATATATTTTTGCCAATAGGAAATTAGCTGACCTCCTACTTAAAATGCTCCCCTAGTGCCTAAAGAATATCCACTGATGTCTTTAACTTATTCAGATTCTTTTTCATGACCACTTTTTCCCACTGTGTATATAAACATTAAGCACAAAGAGATCTGATACAAATTCCAAAACATACCGCTTTTGTTTATAATAGTCTGCAGCCAATCAATGCAGCGTAGCACAAAGGTTTGGTGAGCCACTACTAAGTTGTGTATCACCATGACTTTCAGTGGCTTGCTACCATGGCGAGAAGTACTCCGCTGCAACATAAAAGTGCCGATATAATGCAAAATTAAATAATATAAAGCTTTCTAACTCAAAGAGTGGTGATGTGGATGTGGATTCAAATGATTTATTCCCATCAACAGCACTGTGGATGTGGATTCAAATGATTTATTCCCATCAACAGCACTGGGTTAGTTAAGTAACCAAAAAAGTCCCAAGATTGTTTTTGAACATTCATCCGAGACGTGCAGCAAAATATGAGACCTTAGCACATTTACTTTTCTTCCTCAACTCATTCACTCCCTCCCTCCATCATGTTTAGATGAATGCACAAATATGCATGCAATCTCAATCACATAAATACTGCTATAATTTATTCATGTTTATCCTTTCCCTTTATTCGGTGGGGGAGGGGGGTGCTAGGTCAGGATTTTAATAAATTTTTATGAACCCTGAAAATACTGCAGAAAAATACCTTTCACAAACTACCTGCTTAGGGAACTGTTGTTTACTGCTCGCACAACACATGCATCAAGCTAAACAACACGGATGCTAGAGCTAAACATAACTTTGCCTACACTCCGAGCCAGCCGCTGGTTACAGTAACACTACACCTAAGAGGTGTAAAGCACAGCCAGGTATTAGGTACTTAACTGAGAGACACTGCGCTGCCCTTTGTGATATGGAGACAGAAATTCCTCGGCCGGAGACTCACAGGTCCTGACACTGCACAGATTCTGCTCTTCTCTCACTTGTTCCTATACTGTTCACACAGAACAGGGTCCACTGCTTGACCAGTCAGAACTACAACCGAAGACTTGGTACACAAAGGGACAAGCGGCCACAATGTTGCAATAAGCCAAGTTCCAGAGTTGCTCATAGAGAGGGAATTCCTGTTCCTGAACCACCAGACAAAATTTGTCTAGATTTTGATGACGAGCCAGAAACCAAAGCCAGCTCTCTCCTTTAACCGTGTGCCAGTACAAGCAATGATCGTGATCCAGAATTCCTTCCAGCTGATCCGCCATCTACAATGCCACTCTTAATTAATCAGAAGACCTGTTCAGGACCTCTAATTGCCTAAGAGTAAAGCAGAATTTTTGGGGTCAAGGCCCCAGCAGTAGAATCTTCTGCAGGACAATGTTTCAGTGACTGTATTTTGGAATCGGCAGCAGCATTTTGAACCCTTCTTTAGAAGGAAGGGTCACTTGGTCTTCAGTTGCGATGTTGACAGTCTGTTAGAAGCACTCGGCGTCAAACATGAGCCAGAAGAATTTTAACTCTTTATAGAATCATCAAAAGTGAGTCTCAAAGCAGTGTTGCTGCACAATGGAAACCGACTGCCTTCCATTCCAGTTGGACATGCAGCACACATGAAAGGAGACATACAACAATATGAAGGAATTACTGAACTATCTTCAATACACCAAATATTCCTCCCCGATTTGTGGAGACCTAAAAGTACTCGCCCTCATGATGGGCCAGAAGCTTGGGTACACAATGAACTGCTGTTTCAATGCAAATGGGACAGTCATGCAAGAGATCTACATTACAAGAAGGTAGACAAGACCCTGCTACCATCTCTGTACATCAAACTTGAACTTACAAAGAACTTTGTCAAAGTTATTGAGAAGACTATGGTCGCCTTCGAGTATTTGGCAGAAAAATTTCCAGCACTCTGCACAGCTAAAATCAAAGGTGTAATTGTTGGTCCTCAGATATGAGAGCTCTTCAAGGATGACAGACTTGATACACTGCTCAAGGGAAAAGAGAAACAAGCTTTGAACACATTTTGGCTGGTTGCAAATAATTTCTTGGTAACATCAGGGCTGAAAACTACAGAGATCTGAGGAAGAACATGGTTTAAATGTACGATGAATTTGGGTGTAACATGTCTCTGAAAATTCATTTCCTCCACTCTCACCTCGATTTCTTTCCAGACCATTGCAGCGCCGTTAATGACCAACATGGTGAATGTTTCCATCAAGACATTTCAGCATTGGAGAAAAAGATACCAGGTACAACAAAGAGAACTTAGCCAAGCGAGACTTACACAGGAAGCCAACGTTTCGGGGCATGGCCCCTTCCTTTAGATGACACAAACAGAGAGGGTAAGAGAAATTGGTGTGCAGGTTACAATGGAAACAGGAGAGGGAGTAGGGGAGAGAAAAAGTGGATGGAGGAAAGGTTAGTGTTTTAAGTTCAGTCCTGTGGGGGATATGGTGCTGAATCAGGAAATTAAGTGAGATTTCATGTTCTTGCGGTCTATGGAGTCTCCAGAAATTTGCCAGAATGCATAGATTTTCATGTTGTTCAGAGTATGAAGTGGAATCATGCAACTGGGGTGTTTCTCTTGTGTCTTGTGTCAGTGGGGTGTTCCTTGAAGCAATGTATAGCCAAGTGGGGTAGACAGTGCATGAGATGGCATAAATGACGTTTTTGTTCCACTTCAAGGAACACCTCGCTGACACGAGACACAAGAGAAACATCCCAGCTGCAAGACACTTCAACATTCCATCACGCACTCTGGACAACATGAAAATCTGTGCATTCTGGCAAATTTCTGGAGACTCCATAGATCACAAGAACATGGAGTCTCATTTCATTTCTCATTTCAGCACCATATCCCCCACACTCTCTCCTCCACCCACTTCTTCTCTGCCCTCCCCCATCTGTTTCTCTTGGTAATACCCCCCCCCCACACACACATACACATCTTTTCCGTTACTGATGTTTATTTGTTCTGTTATTATCTGTTCTGTTCTGTTTCTTTTCTCTTTAAAAGATACCAGGGAAAGTGGTCAACAGGAATGTTGAATGATTACTGCTGGGCAATTGCCAGGGATGCTCCTAAACTGGTTTACAAACGGAAACCTAAGCGGTGTAGTGACCAGATGTTAACTTGTAATTTTTTCCATAAACTATAATAAGCATTGATGCACTATACAGAGGTCAATATTTCTAAAACTAGAGCCTATCTTCCCTTTTGGTTATGATATCCTAGTTCATCAATAAAAATTGCATATAAATCAGCTTATTTTCAGAAAAAAAATTGTCACAAGCATTTGCTGTCCAGTGTAATATGCCCTTATGATAAGGGTGCGCACACTAAAACCAAAAGACAGCTCATAATGCAACCAGAAGTCTACATGCATTGTTTCAGTAAGATGACAAAGGGAGCTACTCTTTCCTGCTGACTTTGAATGTTGTCTGCTATCGTTTATCACCGATCTGCTTTGGGCAAAAACAGACAAAAAAATCCCTTAAACTTCTGCATCACATGTATGTACCCTAAATACATCACTGAAGAAGATGAAAAATGTGTGGAAATATAAAAACGCTGGTCCTCTGTCCAAAGCTGTGTGCAGGCTGAGTTTTTACATCTGTTTCTGGAGAAGGCTATGAGGACATCAAATGATCATGGGTTTGATGATTTTAAAGCTAATGTTTCTCATTTTGGAGGACAACATAAATGGACAGTAGAAGCAACCCAGAAAAAGATATTTGACTTTTTTCCCCTCAGCACATTTTATGTTTTAAGATAGTTTAACCTTGTTTGAGGTGATCAAGTGTACTTTGGTGTGGAGAGAAGGGTGTGTATGCATGCATGGGAGTGAAAGAGGTTTTGATAGTTGACATTGTTTCTAATGATAATGCTGCATTGTTGGCAGCGTGGATATAAATACTGGCTTTGTTTCAAAAATAAACATCAAATAGGAAATAATTTTTATATTTTATTTGAAGAGAGAAGCATTTTTTGGTGTGAAAAGGAGTCCGTTCTTTGCCTGTATGACCCCTACCTGGGAGGAGAGACCACCTGCAAGGAGAGACCACTTTTATGCTTTCCCAAAGATGGTCACTCTTCACAGGTTTTACTGTAGTCAAAATTCGTTAAAATCCATCAGCAATGAGATTAATGAAATCTGATATCCAGAGAATGCTGATTATTTTACCCTAACGCCATTTTGAAATTTATGGGTGCATGCAAAGCCATACGTTTCTACAAAACCAACTTTAATTCATGATCAAAGGGAAATAAAATCATAATTGGAAATGCCTAAGCTACACATTAAACTAAATTTTATCCCTTTAAGTGGTCTGTAAGAATGGAATTCCCGCAACTCGTCGCTTCATGGGAAGCAACTGGCACTCAACGGTGCAAAGACATGTTGGTTAAACAATGTAACAGATCAGACAAGCCTACTCTAAGCTGACTACTGGTGCCCACTTTTCCTTTGTATTTCAAAAGCAATTTGACACTAAACTATCAAAGCTTTCCTGTTATCATCTGAGGCAAATAAATTGCAATAAAATTAAACAAACCTTTATCAGCTCGCTTACTCTTTCACATTCAGCAGCACTTCCTTGCTTCACAGATGATCGACCCTAAAGATCACAGCAAAATACCATTTTAAAACATTCAAAGGACAGACAAACTCTAACAGTGCAATAATAAACCGGTCATCAATAAAATCACATTTTATGACATATAATGAACCTCAAAGCTGGTTGGCTGGTTGCTGGTCATTAGAGTTTTATGCCTTGTCAGCAGTCACAATGGTGACAATTAGCAACACAGAAAACCCAGGTAACCACATAAACATGGGTGGCTCTGTGTAATTCTGGAGAAAAAACCCAGAAAGGTGATGGCGTACTGTGGGGGGGGGGGGAATGATTTTACACACTTTTTTCTTGTGTTTTACCTGGGAGTGTATGTGAAGTGTCCGTGGACTGGATGAAACAAGACACCATGTAAAGATTTATCAGCTGGGACAGAGAGTACTCTTTCTATCACAGCAGGTCGGTTTCAGAGTGACCCACAACATGGACGACATCACAGATAATATAAATACATGCACCCCTGTTTCTTCACACCACGAGTAAATGGATTTTTGGACAACATGATTGCTTATATGGTACTTGGTCATATCTCAATCCTTTATCTGCATAATAAAACTTTAATAGTTACTGATTCAGAGTTGTTGATGTTTTCTACATCCCTGGCTCAGTGACCTAGAGGTAACATGTCAGGTTTTTTTTAAATATAAAAAATAAATATGAGCAAGGACCTATGGCAAGGCTGCAACCTGGCATGGTCTGCCAGTGCTTCCTGAAAACTACCTGTGGTGAAAAATAAGGAAGGCAGGCTGGTGCTCCACATAGATGGATATGAACTCCTTCGCAGCTTGAGGGGCACAAGGAGCAAGGAGGAACCACCCCCTCCCCCTCCCCCAGTTGGTAGCCAGGTGTGTGGGAACACCAAAAGGGAAGCCAGAAAAAGGCTTCCACGTGGCTAACATAACAGGGAGGTAAGCAAATACTGCATTCCGGACGGAAGCTAACAACTCACCCTACACCCAGTCATGACAGAAACCTATGCTGTCCTCAATATATATGGACCTCTCCAGAGCAGCAGAGTCCAAAACAGAACAATGCAAGTTGGTGCTGTGTGGCCAAGTCGAACAATAATGATACAACTTCACAATACCAACAGGCTGCTGTCGACTTGAAGGTACTTGGCAAGATCATTACTCTGACGAATAATCACAGGTCTCTCTCACAACACAATGTCCTTTGGCTCGCCCACAGTTCATGTATTCATCGATGACCTTGTGTTTTTATGTTAACCTCGCTGTTCTGCTGTGTGCTACTGAAGACACTCACTTCACTCGTGGCACCCTGACAGTCTTAAGTCTTCACTCTGTCTTGATGCCTGTCCTCTTGATGCTGAGCTGATATGGTCAAGCCTGACACTCCTAGTGACAACCTTTGGCAGCTAACCCTAAGCTGCTGGTTTTTCTATGTGGCACTCTCTATCCACTATTTTGGTAGGACTCTGAGTTACTCCTGTGTACAGCTGTCGCATTTAGCATGTATTGCATCCAGCTCACTGCCTCCAGCGTGGACTGCTCCTAGCTTACACCACATCCAGCGTACTGCACCCAGCTTACTGCCTCCAGCAACATGGCTACTCAGACTGCCTCCATTTACATGCAGCCCTAGGTGTAAATGACAGGACGGCACGGCACTAGAGGACAAATGTCCAGGCGACCTTAAACCTCCACCTGCCCCACAGTTCTCCCATCTACTGAAGATGAAGTAGCGCATGACCAGCTGACTGCTTACCTACTCTACTTTTCAGATGCAGCGAATGGCAATGGCCTTCTTAAATAGCCAATCACTTATTTTGTCATACCACTTTAGTAAGTGAGGTTAGCAACTCGCTTCAAATATCTGAACATTTTTTTCTGAAATTTACCTGACTCAAATCTCATCCCAGATCAGGACCTGGCTGCACTGCTTGGATATAACTTGCTAGTTAAAATGTAAGATACGACTTGAACCTATATGTATGACCACTGCACTGTTGCTGAGAAAGAATATGTTAATAATAATACAAAATATTTATAAAGCGCTGTGAGGTCTCGACCTCTAAACCAGATAACTGCGACTCCATTGACCGTAAGAATATGGAGTCCTACTTCATTACCCATTCTGGCACCATGGCACCCACAGGACTCAACCTTAAACACTGACTCTCCCCCTCCCTCCTTTTCCCTGAACCCCCTCACCCCTCCTTCTCTTTTACTTTTTCTCTCACCTCCATCCCACTCTCTCTTACACACTGACACCCCCTTATCTGCGCTTTTCTCTCTCTCTCTCTCCCCTGCCCACTCACCACCCCCACCCTTCTCTACCCTTTCCTACCCACCTTGCGATTGGCTGCCCCTCCTTGACCCCTCTTACTCACTGTCCTTTGGTCATTTTCCTGCTATCCAGCCCACGTGCCACATCTACTGCAGCTAAGTCTTTTTCTTTTTCGCTTTTTCGTCGTTTTTGTGTTGTCCTGATGAAGGGATAGTGCCCCGAAACATGTAGATTGTCTTCGTCTTTGTCCTGTTCTAGCTTGGTCCAGTTCACTTGTTTTAAATTTAATTTGGATTTTCCTCCAAGCAGCAGTCACTTGTTTTTCTTTTATATTCCAGATAACTGCATTTTGGAATTTATCAGAAAATTACTGAAGGTGGCCGAACAACAGTTCAGCTGACTTTGCAGGAATAAAACCACCAGCCTGGCATCATTCACAGACCTAGCACACATTTTCATTTCCATATTTTTGGTCCTGGTAAATCAGACTTCAAAACAAGAAACCTCATTTCTGAAATTTTTTTTAAATCCCAAAAATACCTACAGTAGAATATCATGGGTGCACAGGTCTGTCACCATTGCTGTCATACACTCTACTCCTTGTTTTAACACTCTTGTGGATGCATATGTAAATGCTTCCTGTTTTCAAATCTGTATGCTGTTCTTTTGCTGCTAAGTCACTTCAATTTCCCCCCCCCATCCTCTTTCCCCACACCCTTCATTGCCTAACACCCTCCCACCCTTATTGTTAGAAGTTTTGGTTGGTGAAATAATTTTTTTTAATGAGATGCCAGGGAAATGAAAGGGGAGGGTGTTTTTTTTTAAGAGAAAGACAGGGAAAAGGATTAAATCTTGCATATCTGCATCAGGAAGGGGGGAGGAAATTGGAGTACCCAGAGAAAACATGCACAAGTGCATGCACACCTACTTTCTCTACCTCCTCCCTCCCCAAAAACAAAATACAAGCCACACTTCTGCATACCCAATATCTCAGACAACCTTTCTTATGTTTTCATTAAAATATACAAAAATTGTGATGGTCATCCTGCAACCTATATGCACTGAGCAGCTTCAGTTAAAAACCTACTAGCAGTCAGCAGAAATCCTGACCCCCAAATTCCTGCTTGCATGCCATGGGACGAAACATGCTAAACTCTGGTAAACTGTTACCCCCCCCCC
>SMGT01016482.1:108764-146120 GCA_004794575.1 Lanistes nyassanus | reverse complement strand
CCCCCCCCCAACATGAAAGTAAACAAAATCCTTTCATATAAAAACAACTCTCTCAATTACTTACTACATATATCAGAGCAGCCAGATTTCAATGTAACAAAAATACAACCACAATGAACAACTTTGTTTTTAAAAATAAACTGTAAAATAATAAAAGAGACAATAACTTACCTCACGATCAACAATGGTAGCCAAGTCAACAGCCTGCCGTTTAGTGCAGTCAATAGCTCTCTGTAATGTTGTTATGACCTAAACAGAAAAGAAACAAAATTACAGTGTAAGGGTAATGGCAGGTGCATAGTAAAGTAGGAGTGTTGCATAGTGTTATACCCCTCAGCGGATATTTCAAGGGCATCTATAAAGATTACTCCAAATAAAGATAAAGCTTGTCCTGTGACCTGTTTAGGTCGTACAGAATTGGTTTGGTTAATTAACGTCCCATTGCAAACTAGGTGTATAGCAGCAAGGTGTTGTTCAAGACACTTTAACAAGACCTCCTACCGCACATGCTACTGCAGAAGAAATTTGCTACTGTGGTTGTCGTAGCGCATAGGGTGTTGTGGAGACTTTTACACATTTTTTAAACCATTTCCTTGCCTTAGACCACACAATACACGACTGTGATCTCGAAATCCTATTTGGTAGTTTGCAAGATGATCATGCCACCATTTTGCTCCATTCACTTGGATACCCTTTTCAACTCGGCGTTTTACACAGAATTCACACTAGATGGATTTCAGGGAGGAATCATTTCATAGTTTTTTAATTTTTCTTTCACCCCATATTGGAATTATATTTTTATCGGTGATAGGTTTTTTTTACATTTTTATAAGATACATAGGACCACAGGGAGAGTCATGGCGGAAAATCCTACGACATCTTTGAGTTAATATGCTGCCACACTGGGACTGTTTAAATTATACTGACACCAGGCCAACAAGTCCGAGTCCTGTCCCCTATAGCGCCAGGCGTCTGGCAGGGCAGCTACTAGATTGCCAAATTTTCAAGTCTTAGGTATGACACAGCCAGGGCACAAACCGACCTCCCGCCTCTGAAGCAGATACTTTGACCATGAGACCACCAATGCAGGCTAGGTTGTAAAAGAGCGGGGATGTATGAGACCCCTACTTTTCTGCAAAAGTGCCTCTTCCTCACTGCCTTACCTTCTCTGATCCATGGATCAGGTACCCCTTCCCACCTGGGTGAACCGGGTAAGTGGGCTGCGGTGCACGGGTATCAAAACCATACCTAAGACTTGAAAAGACCAGCACTCAATCATCCGCCTCCCTTTTATTCCAAGGCAAAGTAAGATATTCTTGAATTGCAGCTAAGCACCTAAACTTCTACACAACACATACGTGCATACAAAATCTAGTTTATCTTGGGAATCCATATCCCAATGATCCTCCAGACCACTTCAAATGGATGGACAGCTTGTCAGAACTGTAACTGGCATACATAAGACTCGGGCTGTTGATAAATGGGGAAAATCCAGAACTAATTTTCAGAGCCCCAAAGCTGCATTACAGCTCAATGAACAAGCACACTCTAACTTGGGAGATGAGCTCAAGTGAGTGTACACAGCAGCCCAGTTTTGCTCACTTTTTACAGCACCTTTACACTTTTATTATGTGCACCTGCATCATTTTAACATTTGTCAACTTTCTGGACATTATAATCATTGGGTGACCGACCCCTCAACACCACTATTCAACTCTGACCAACTCACAGGCATATCTACTACTTTTTCACCCCCACCTACCTTATACAGCACACCTGTGAGTCAGTTACAAGTTGGAAGGAATCAAATGGAGTTTCCAAGAAAAGCATGTTGATGACAGCAGCCTAAAGGCTAAAGAACCCTGGCAAGTTCAGTTTTACCACTGTTTTCACTATGGCTGATTCTGCCTGAATCACTTAGCTTCTCGTTGAGATGGCATGCTACTCATAGCTTGCATCTGTCAAGTTTAGACAAAGCTACAACATTCTCTGCAATTTTAATGAAATTTCTGTGCTCTGTTAAAACCTTTAACTGAACTCACAGTCAGCATAATGAATACAATTCTCTCTCCAAGATCAGACACCCTACCTAACCCCTAAAGTTTTATTCTTAGAGAATTTTATGAAATACAGGATTTCTTTTTTAGATCATTCTTTGTTACAGATTTACAGGGTGCTTCTTTCCTGCAAGAATTTTGTGACATGAGAATTTGCTGATGCTCCAACACACAGCGTATATCACTGGAATATTGTCATACTACCTCAAATTGGCTTCGCAATTTGAACACAATTTGAGTGATTTCTGGATGTTAAGCAGTTTAAAGAAAGGATGTGAATAACACCAAAACTTAAGTTTTAGGAGTGCAGGACACACATACTTTTTGGTTTTGATGATTTGCTAATGTTACACCAAAATGCAAGACCGGAAAATTTGTGCTATGTCAAAAATACATTTACAATTTAGACAATGTTTATTGGTCTACACAAACCTGTTCATAAGTGTGTACTTCATCATTAAAAAGCATGCAGTGGTAGTCATCACCCATTTCACCATCTGGCCGAAGATCATCAGGAAGAATGGTGCCATCATTCCATGTCAGCAAGTCTACAACGTATTTTAACACAACTGAGAACACCTCTGATATTCGCCTCTTCAGATCCTCTGGAAGTGAAGCCAGTGAGTCCTGCACATCATGTAATTATAAATGTTTTATTTCATTCTTGAACCAAGATGAAACATGCAAGTGCGCCATAAATGACACTGAAAGTCAGTCTATATCCAGAACAAGCAGAGCCCCTTGTTTCCTTTTACAAATCTAGTAAATATCTGCTGTTAAAAATTATAACTAAGGGTATGATTCACTTCAGTGGGTAGAAAAGATACTCAAAATTCATCATAAGAAATTAAACTCTGGCAACAATTTGCCAATAAAAATGTTTAACAGCAGACTGACAGCCAAGGCAGAAGAACTGCTGAAAACAGAACAAGCCAGCTTCAGACTTGGGAGATGCAGAGTGGAACAAATCTTTGAGTCATTATTGAAGAACATCTGCAACATCAGAAAGACCTCTTCCACAAAACCATCAGCTTTAAGAAGGCATTTAACAGAGGATGGCACAAAGGTTTTTGGCTGTACTGCAGTCTTTCAACATTGAAGAAGGCTGGGTGCAAGTCACTGGAACAGGCTATGAAAACTTCAGTATTGCTGTAACTCTAAACCATGAAGGCAACTTCTTCCCAAATACAGACTGGGTCTGACAAGGTTGCTTGCTGTCATCAGTCCTCTTCAACCCCTTCGGTTAAATAAATATTTGTAAGACCCTCCATCTCAGCAGGAGAAAGAGTTATCTCCATTCAGTGCTGAAAGATGTAGTACAGGTGTGTCCAGATATCTTGGGTCTGCTATGACTAGAGATGGAGGGTCCACTGCAGAATTCAAGATTAGACAAACCCTTGCCACACCAGCACTTTAAGATTTCAGCTAATTATGGAGAAGCAGTAATATCAGCTTTCCCACCAAGCTAGATGCTCAACAAAGACCTAGTTGTCTCCATCCTGCTTGTTGTCTATGAAGGCTAGCCACTGACAGTTAGAAAAGATTTGAGCCTTTGTTACATATGGTAAGAACTACTGCCTTACTAAAGGCTGGAACTGTTTGATTGAGTAATTTTAGTAACAGGGTGCCTGTTTCTCTTTATTACATTACTGCATGGTCTGCTAATCCTGATTTGTTTCAGTTTTCCTGTCCCTTTGTTCTTAATAATTATTCAACTATAACTTGTATTTGAACAGTTATGTAGACAAAAGAGAAAATAGTGTGCTTCATACTTTCACAATTAGATATACAATTCCGTCTTTGTAATGTCAGATTGTTCCTCCTTTTACAAATTCTAATTTTATCAATATGTCATTTTCAAAGCTTTTCGAGACTGGTTCTGCTTTACATTTTTTTTTAATCTTGTCATTTTCCTGTGGTTTTATGTGAAAGTAGAAAGACTTCTTATCCTGCTGACCTTGTAAAACATTTATGAACCACCTCCCCAATCATAAGCCACAGAAATCTCAGAATGAGAAGGCATTTTTGACAAGCAATATCTGAGGTACTTGAGAGAAAAGAATGTAATAAGATAAGGATATTTTATACAGAATTCTACGGACGTTCAGAAGCATCAGAACTGACATAAGTTTTATTTTTTGAGGGCTTTGGTAATACAATTTTCTCTGGTAATTTAATTAGCAATATTTATTTCCGATTTTGTCTTCTTTTTTTTTACTATATCAAAAGTACATTCAATTTCCTTTAGTTTGATTATTACAAGTTCTGGTCAATCATTCTTTTCATCTTGAAAACAAATATTTGGTTACAACTTCATTCCAACCAAGTAATACACTGAGACCTGTAAAGAGTTAAATAAATTGCAGACACTGTACATAAAACATTAGGAAGCAGTAAGATTAACACAATGCTATCTTATCACATGCCCCATTGCAGAAGAAATTTGCTACTGTGGCCGCTGTATCGCAATGGCGCTGCGGAGACATTTTACAAAGTCAACAACGGATGTAACTGCTGTTTTCTCATTGAATTATTTTTCTATTGAGTTCCTTCTCTTAGACCACACAATACACAACTGTGATCTCGAAATCCTATTTGGTAGTTTGCGAGATGATCACACCACCATTTTGCTGCATTTACTTGGATACATTTTTCAATCCAGGGTTTTACACAGAATTCACACTGGATGGATTTCAGGTAGGAATCATTTTATAGTTTTTACATTTCTCTTGCAGCCTGAGTTGGAATTTTTATCGGTGATAGATTTTTTTTTTTACATTTTTATAAGATATATGGAACCACAGGGAAAGTCATGGCAGAAAATTCTACATCTTTAAGTTAATAGTATCCATAGTTCCCATAGCATCTTGCATGCATACCTCATCCTTTTTACAAGCTGAGTTAGCTTTGTGCTCTTCACAAGCTGGTTCTGATTTCCATGCTTCTGGATCTCCACAGTCACAGTATCCACCACCTCCAGATGTGCTCATCTGAAAGTGTATATAAAGTTATTCCCCTCTACTACAACCTTTTTGAAAAAAAGGAATGAAAAAAAGGTCTTATTACAGAACCAAGTGAGACAGATCGAACAATCAAACAATGTTTATGAACTCTGCGAACACTGCAAACTACACAACACAATTTTATTGTCCATACTACAGCCAGAAATTCATTAAAAACAAAAAACTAAAAAAGGTAAATATGCAATAAAAAAGTGAGTTGGCATCCTTCAAAAATGCTTGGCAATCTTTTCATCCAGTCCTATTGGTGACATTCCCCAACACTCAACACTGCCATGTGTCCAATGACCCCATATCCTAACCATTTGATGCCATAAAGTTGTCATAGCCATATTCTATCACTGCACACAATGCTTTTTCTTGAATCAGCTTTCTGGTCACAGGAATGTTCCTCACTCTGGCATCACAAAACCAGTACAAGACTTTCTGGTCTATCATCTTTGTTGATGTTTGGCAGACTTTTGCCAGTCTTCAATTCTCATTTCTCCACTTTCTTACCTCTGGATAATTCCTTCTACTTAGTTATTGTCAGAGTTTTCTCTAGTGATCAATATTGCAATTTGCAGTTTCTGCTCTCTTACACTTCTTCAAAAACAAAATCTCTCTCTTGCATGTATGCACACACACACACACACACTCTTAAAGCAGGGGGGTGGGAGAGAGAGACAAACATGCCTTACACAATCACACAGATGCATATAAAATACAAAGCATATGCATGGACACAAATGTGATAGTGCTGTGGTTAGGCAATCCTTTTACTCTTTCTCTTTTCCTCTCTCTTTCTGGACATCACCTATGTTACAAGTGCTCTCTCTCTCTCTTCTCTCTCTGATTCTGATTCTCTCATTTCTCTCTCTGAACCCACTTGTGAAAGGCTCACCACTTGGCGGTAGCAGCAGCTGGTTGGCAAAACCACGGAACGTACAATATTTGTTTGCAGGTATAGAAAATTCCATCCACAAAAAAAAATCAAAGAATGTACAAAGAAGGAAATGGAAACATGTGACATATGGAGTGTGTTTTGCTCTCCCTGTTAGTAACATAGTTTAGCAAAGTGAGATAAAGATAATTCTGTTGAAATGCACTTTTACTAGCTAAGGTGAATGGATATAGATAAGAAATCTGCCTAGAAACTGATCTAATCCATTAAGATGTTTGTTGAATTTACTATCAAAACAAAGCGTAGAGCGAACAAAATGACAGCACGTTAGTTGTTAGTATCTGCAACTATCCTAATAGAAGATACAGACATTTAAAGAGAGTGAACATAGCACAACGCACTATAAAGGATGGCAGAGCACATCACTGCTACAGTTTGCTAACAGCGTTCAGCATGTGATATGATATGCGTGCCAGCTGCTGCTTTGGCAGCTGATACCTCGTTGACACAAAACACAAGAGAAACACCCTGGTTGCAAGACACTTCAACATTCCACCACACACTCTGGACAACATGAAAATCTGTGCATTCTGGCAAATTTCTGGAGACTCCATAGATTGCAAGAACATGGAATCTCACTTTATCTCCCTTTTAGGCACTATGACCCCCACAGGACTCAACTTGAAACATTGGCCTTTCCTCCACCCATTTTTTCTCTCCCCCTCCCCTGTTCTCCATTGTAATGATCCCCACACCCCCTTTTCCCTTGCATCCCCCCCCTCCCATTTCACCAGCCCCGATGGGACATGCCTCTCTATTGGCTGTAGTACTCCTTGCCACTGATTGGTTTAAGACACTCTATTTCCTCTGCTCTGCCTCTCTTCCCCACACTCTCCTCTTGCCCATCGACCGTGCATGACCAGCACCCTTGTCAGCTAAGTCATTTTTATTTATCTAGAATCTGTTTGTGCCATCCTGAAGAAGGGGCTATGCCCTGAAACATCGACTTCCTGTTTAAGTCTCGTTTGACCAAGTTCTCTTTGTTGTACCTTTATCACTCCAAGCCGCAGTCACCTGTTTCTTTTCTCTTCACAAAGATCAGCAACCTCACTTTCAGTTTACACACATCTGGTGTTGCAAAAACTAGGACATGGTCATTCCGACAGCCACCAGAGTTTCCAATCTGTCACTTTCTCACCTCTTACCTCTGTTACATCACAATAAAGTGACTGTCAACTAACAATTTCTCTCTTTCCTGTCTCTTTCTCACACACAACTCCCTGGGCCCAGCATGTCTGAGCACGTCTTGAGAAGTAGTCTATGATCATGGGTGGAAAAGGTGTGCAAAATGACTTAAGCGAGCAAAATTATAGATGATGTGGCCAAACTTTTGGGTGAAATGACCGGCCCCCTAGCTACATTCCTCCAACATCAGTCTGTATACATATAATGATGTAGGCTGTTGAGAAAATAATATGGCATATGGGCTTAACAGGAAGAACCAAGTTAAAAAAAGTGTATGCTGGAGTATGCAAGACTCAGTTTTGTTTTAATACTCTAGAAATGGTTTGTGACTGGGAATCCTGGAGCATCCAAGATGGCAGACAGTGTTTCCAAGATGGTGGGCAGTATTTCTGAGTTAGAGGTCAAGATTTGACAACGTAGCTTCTTGTGGCTAGAATGAACACACATTTCCAATGCAGTTTGTAGCTGAATGGCTAAAGCATTTATATTTTTTAAGCAGCTGAAGATTAAATGGTTTGAGTCTCACAATTTCATCTCCTCCCCAGTATTACAAAGATAGTGAGAGGCAAAGTAATGCTCAAGAGAATATTTTTATCCAAAATGAGGAACAACATGAATATTTTATCCCTTTAAATAGATATAAATCAGGAAGAGATGATAGGGGGAAGGCTGAGAGACTTTTCTAAAAGGCAAAAACCCTTCATGCCCACTTGGACGACTTTGTGGAAGTGACTGTGCCAAGTTATATGTCAGGCCAATTCAAACGCCAGTTCTGTATGAGGCACAATGTATTTGAGGTATGAGAGACATAAGTGTTTTTATCATTATTAAGTATAATTTTTTTATCCATGCCAAGATCCGTGTGTCAACATTAATGCATGGATCTAAGTCCATGCGAGTCCAAAGAATCCAGAGATACAGACAACCCCTTCTTTTCCCCAGCAAACTACACAAGATCCTACAATTCAACTCCAGTTTGCTTGGTACCCCTGCACAAGGTAAGCATACAAACATCTGCATATTAAGCAAAATGCTAGCAGACAAAACAAAAATTGCTTTGGAATAATGAGCATCCACTAACTTTGGCTCCTTACCCTGTACTTATGACTTCTGTGCTTGCTCTTTTGGAAGCAGCTGATACATAGGACGCAGGTAGGATCATTCGCACAGTCCCTACACAGAAACAAAGACAAATCAGATAAGATACAAAGAGACCACAGGGGAAGTCATGGTGGAAAAACCATGCAGGCGCATAAAGTGCATACAGTGACTTCATTTAACACCTAATAGTAAGTACTATTTAACACTTTTTCAGTACAATTCTGCAATTATTTTGATGTTCAAAAAATGATCTTTCGAAATACGTAAAGTTGATTATTGCAAACATGGTAGCTTGCAAGCAGCATTTATTTCAATCGTGACAAAATCTATGTGTGCCCATGCATATGCAATGATAGTCAATAATCTAAAACCTCTGTTATCAGTGTGTCAGTGCCCGCTTGTTTCTGGGCAGTGTAAATTTCGCTAGAGAACAGAGCAAGGCAGCGTGCCAGGAGGAAAAAGCACCACCTGGAGAACCACGCAAGGGACACACACCATACGTTTGTCAAAAGACTTCATACTTTATAATTGTGTTCCATGCTTGTCGAGGACATCTCCAATTCTCTTTATGTTGCAAGTTAGCTATTTTCAGCTGTTTTCATTATTTTTGCTTAATGAGGTATTGAAAAATAAAGGTTTCACAGAGGAAACCTTTAATGATAGAAGAATGAAGTACCTACAAAAGTCAGCAAAGAAATGGAAGACATTTTCCAAAAAAACTGTCCATTCCTTCAATATTTTTTTTGCCTTTGTGAAATTTTTTTCATAATTTAAAGCTGTAATGTCTTTCAGGGAGAATATAACACTAAGGACTAGGAATCTCTCTGGGTTCCATTTAATCTGTAGGTGAGGCATATAGCGTGTTGAGCATCTTTTGGTTATGCCAATCCATACCGCAACAGTTTTCTCATAATTTATATTTAAGCCTGAAAGCAAAGCAAATTTTTCTAGCTCTTATATGGTCATTTCAAAAGATTTCTTAGAGCCGTTTAGAAAAAGCGACGTCCTTGGTAAATTGTGAAATTAAGAATTCTCTATTTTCAATTTCTATACCCTTGATATCTGTTTTGTTTCTTTAAATGATGGCAAGAAATTCTACCCCTATTAACAAAATATATGGTGATAGAGGATCACCCTGTCGGCAACCATGCTCCACAGGAAAATGGCAAGAGAGTGGACATTTTACAAGGCAAGATTCGATATTGTTATAAATTACGCTGATCCACCTACAAATATTCGGCTCAAAATTAAACAGTTTTAGTGCTTTCTGGATAAAAGAGTGTGCAAACTGTGCCAAGGGCTTTTTCAAAGTCTACCAACAGTAATGGTCCTTGGTTTTTAAAATTCTGCTGGAAAGCCGTCGTTACCTGGGCTTCTATCATTTTCATTTAAGTGCTCTAGCAGCTTCTTTTTCTGTTAATGGACCTTCTAAACCCTTTTTTTTCCATCTTTTGTTAATATGGGGAAGTTGAAGTCTGTAAATGACTCAATTTCAAAGTTTTGCAGCTCGGCCTTTATACTCTTGTATAAGTCTCTGGAATATGTTTCACATTCCTCCATAATTAGTTTTTGATCAGATAAGATCTCCCCATCTTCTTTTTCTATATACTCCATTAGTTTACTTACAAAGTGCCCTTTCTCTAAATTACAAAAGTATTTTGAATTCTTTCTCCCTCAAATACCCATCCTGCTTTTGCCCTTACCCTAACACCTTCCATTTTCTTCTCCCTAATAGTTCATTGGTAAGTGCCTCAAGGTGTAATATATTATCATTGATCAGGTTTCCTCAAGTTCTTTTATTTGGGTTTTAAGGTCTCTTTCTTGTTCATCTTGTTCTTATTTGATGCATATGTGATGCTACCTCCCCATATTTGCAGAATGTTTAAAAAAAATCTGGTCTCTAATCTCCAAATGGAGGTCGAAAGTAGGAATTTCTTTAAGTGCTTCTAAACAATAAGTATAATGCGTATTGTCCTTTGGTTTCAGTAATAACTTTATATATGCTTCATCTTTCAACAGAGATTTGTTACATTTCCAGAATGGCCTATTTTTTGTTTTCGACCTAATTTAAGAGAGCTCATTATGGGGAAATGATTGGATCTATAGGATGATTCAATCATCGGTGAAGTAACCGTGTCTAATAAATCTGATAATAGAAAAAAGTCAAGTCCAACCTGTGTAAAGGATTTCGCTTTCTCCGGGTGAACCCTTTGATATCGGGATGCATCTCTCGTCAAATGTCACTTAAGTTAAAGTCTTTGATAATGTCAGCTGCCGCTTTCTGTGCGTTTGGATTGTTTATTCGTTTATAGTTGTGATAATCGATGATGAGGTTCAATATCAAGTTCCAGTTGCCTCATATGATTATATAACCTTTCTCAAGTGTACTGCAAAGTTGATTAAAAACACACCTTTTTGATATATAACTATAATGGTCGTGTGCTGTATAAAATACTATTTGCTGAACAGCGCACACCAAAGTACCTCCCATGCAGATGTTATCAGGATCAACACTTGATGCGATGCAGGCAGAACCATCCTCGCTTATTATATAGCAGTGTGCGTGGAAAGATTGATCTATCTGATTGATCTTTGGTCTTTTTCATCTGACATGAGAAATGTTTTCCCTGAATACCCCCCCCCCCCCCAAGAAAAAAGGGAGCATGCATAAACAAAAGATGTAATGTTTCTGACAAATACATAAGCACAAAACATGCTCTGAAGTACTATACAAAAACATGTGGGTGAGAACGCGAAGAAACTATCCTGAATCTAATTCTATGATCATATGAATGCTCTGACACAGCACATTTCCTAACGCAAGGCAAGAACAAAACTAAACAGACTGCTGAAATGCATTTTTAAATGAAATGTATTTGCAGTTTAAAAATTAAAAATTAATTCTAAGATAGCACATTATAGGGCACATGTTCTGTAAAGCATGTGCACTGTACATGTGGAAATGGTGACATCAATGTATGACCATTACATGGGAAGCAAATGGGAACTTGCTTGCAGAAAAAATGTCCAAAAAAATTTCAACAAAGTTATAAACTGAATAAACTACACATTTTCAGGTCTAATATATTTATGATAGTTGGCACACACAGCCAGCCTTGCAGTATCTTCCGTTTGGGCCGAGTGGAACAGATAGGCCAGGGCCACAACCTCGCTGGTTGTTGCACTTGGTGGCCATCTATCCCTGCTTGGAGGGAGACAGCAGTGGTGTGCCAGCAGAAGACTTCCACTTCCTGTCAGACAGGAAAGGGAGTCGAGCTGGTGCTTGGGAGAGGTGTTATGAATTCAATTCTGTTTGTAAGCAGCCTATGGCGCTGACGTGAAGGGTCATGCGGGCTGACGCCAAAGGTCAAACGGGTTGACGTTAGCGCGTCCTCGCTGTGATGGCTGACGTAATTGTTTAGAGGCTTCCAGAAGAGGATAGTGTTTGATGTTCGTAACCTTCTAGATCTTTCTGTTGCTAGAAGGCTTTTCTATAAAAAGGGGAGAGTTAGTGAAAATCCAGTGAGAAGAAAAAGAAAGTCGCCAATCGAGTCAGTGCAGAGCAGAGGATAGTTGCATTTATGACTAGTGTATTGAAGTGAGAATAACTACAGTTTTAGTTTTTCTTGTGATTCTCAGTTCAACGCTGAATAAGCAACACTTCACTGAGATTCATGGGATTGTTGTGGTCACTGCATTTGGATGGTTGAGACTATTAGATTGGGGAGGGGGGGGGGCCCAACACTGTAAGCTTACGCCCGGTGTTTGACACATAGTGAGGTTACAGTCCCATATACACACGCACACCCTGTGAGAAAAGTGTCTACAGTGTAGTGTGAATGTAGCATAAACATCGTGTGTCAGTGCTGGAGGCGTAACAAGAGGCAAATGCCAACGCCTGCAAGCCTGGGAGGACACAAGGTCCAAACAGCGTTAGGTGAAACAAAGTCTACCTGCAAGGTGGATGCAATGTGTACAGGTATACCAGGCACCACAGAAATCCATCGAGCTTGGCAAGCACTGCACTGACAAACAAGGTGGCAGCCAGGCGAGCTGACACATCCACTTCTCCGTCATGTCATCGCGAGATAAACAGTAAGTAGGGTACACTCATGGGCTGGAGCTGTGGAGGGTTCGTGTGTGCACTCTTCTCACCATTCATCCCCATCTTCTGTTTCTTGTGTGTAAACAAAGTCCTGGGATTCTAAGGTGACACATGGCAGTTCTTCATCTCCGGTGGCGGGTCGGGGAGGTCGGAGGGGCTCCTGTGGTGCCACTCTGAAGGTAGCAGGGGATACAACCAATGATAGAGCTTTCCATTAAGATCAGTATAAGTTCCCTTTCACTGTTAAATGTGTCTGCAGGATTTTTTAAAAACTGTTGAAACCTTTTGACCAGACAAGAAGGGTAATTGCGACCACTGAAACTGACATTTTGATGTGAATGCAAAGAGTTAAACATCTCTTCTTCGTCCGGGTAGAGGGAACCCCAGACTGTTGGGCAACTGTGGTGTTTCATGAAGCAACAACTCAAAAAATGTGATTTATGCATGGAAATGCATCCATATTCATGACAGATCATGATTTTGGACAAGAATCATAAGGAGGCAGGTGTTGCAAGTGCTGGTCACATGCTAGAACATGTGGGAGCAGAACTGCTGTGGCTTAGGCAAACACACTAATTACTCATTATCCATTCAACTGCATAACAAAGGTGCATGTACATGCACATAAACAAGTGGTTTTTAACCTTACCTCAATTCAGACCCCTTCCAGACATTGAATACATGACTGAAATCAGCCTTTACCACCACCCTCTTCTCCCTGCCTTCAGAAATTATGTGGGACATTCTTATGGCTTTAAAGTCCTAAATTTATCAACTACCAGAATACATAAGTTTTTACATATTTATGCATTCGTATCCTAATTACTGTAAAGAAAGAAAATTTTCAAAGGTTTATGGTTGCTCTTAATCCTGTCCTTAATGATGCTTCCCTTGCCCTGTTTTAACATAATTTCCTGAAATACGCTCTGATTTTAACTCATTCCTCATGATCTATTGACAACTGTTCCATACATATAAACATAGGGACGTATAGATTTTGGCAAGTTTGAAATAAATTCTGCTTACAAACTATCACACATGCAGTAATCTACTTTACACATTTCGAAAGATCAATTTTTGAACATCAATTATAGAATTTTACTAAAAAAATGTTAAATAGTACTTACTAGTTGGTGTGCACCTACGTGGTTTAGCTGCATGTAAGAAAGTTGCATTGAAAAAGATATCCAAGTGAATGCAACAACATGGTGGGCCCCATTGTCCTACACTTTTGCCAGGTATGGTGGTCATTGCAAATGCTTTGTCTTCCCATAGCATCATCTCTTTTGTGGGAGATAACTCCAAAGAAAATAGCTAGCATTGTCTGTTTCAGTGCTTCCATCACTCTGATGGTTCTGAACATTGGGTGTTTCACTGCTTCTATCACTCTGGTAGTTATGTCTACTGTCTCAGTGGTCCAAGGCAGGAATGAATGGTTTGCGCCCTGGCAGCGTCATACCTAAGACTTAAAAATTGGTAACCAGAAGCTGTCCTACCATATGGTTGCTAGGACTGGTTGGCCTAGTATCAGCATGATGTGACTTGGTGGTACTGAATGTCTATGTTGCCACAAAAGTCCCAGTGTTAGGGCACACTGACTTGTCTCACAATCAACACCAGATATGCACCTAGTTTGCAACTGGACTTTAACTCTTCAAGACAACTTTTGGTTTCTTCTTCCTTTTATATCAATCTTATACTGGTGCTTACATCTATCCTCAGGTCTGTTGACAGGAAGATTGTGTTTATGAGATGTTAAGGCTTTCAACGTGCTTCTGGAATGTTTTTAAATGAAGGGTCAAGATGACCCTCTACCCTGAAATCTGACCACCATTTGTAAAAGAAGTGGTCCACCTGGAAATCTGTGTCATTCTTGAACTTTTGTGCATAAACTACCCCTAGCTATGCATTATCAGGAGCTCTGCCAATGTAACAGACAATTCAATGGTTGGGTGCTAGGTTAACATCATATTACCACCAGACTTTCTCACATTAAGGGTAGGAGGAAAAAGCAATATGGTTGTTGAAAAGGAAGAGAAGCAAGAAGTACCTGCAAAGAAATCCCAATGGTCAGCCATGTAACAGATGCCATATCCAGAAAGTATATCCTAAATCTGAACCCTGAACCCTGCTGATGACATTACATTATGGGTCCCCACTCAATTTTAAATTACTGCATGCCTATCACAGTATTAGCATGATGGAGAGGACAGAAAACATCCCTCTCTTCAATTTCACAAGTTTTTTATTATTTCAATTTTACATCATAATGAATTTTACTAAATGAAAACATACCGACAAGAGTATGTTGGCTCTCCACTCCTGAACACATGTCCACAAATCTGGGATGGATTATCCCTATCTCTGAGCTCTTGAAAAATAGTTCCAGGGTCTCCACCACAAACAAATGTCTCTAAGGGATGAAATAGTAGTGTGCTTGCTCGACGTTGCTCCTTTTCAGAATCATGACCACATGAGAAAACTAAAGGTACGTATTGGGCCCAGTGAGTTCTCAGCACTTTTGCAAACTCTCCTCTTTCATATGCAGCACTCCATTCCTGTAACACAAAACGAAATTACCATAAATCATAAATATTATTTATATTCTTAGTCACTGGATGAAGCGGACAGCCTATTGGTTAGACTGCTGGCCTCCTAACCTGAAGGTACTGGTTTGATACCTGTGCGCTGCAACACACTTCTCCCAGCTCACCCAGCTAAGAATGGATGCATGGCCCATGGGTATTAAGAAAAAAGTATGGCTGCAAGAGACAGGAGATGGACACTTGTCCTCACAATGCTGGCCCATTGAAAATTGGGGGGGGGGGGGCCTTGTACACCCCCACTTCCTTACGACCTAAAAACAGGTCACAGAACAGCCTTTACCTTTACCTCTTAGGTACAAAGTCTGTGCAATAATCTGTCTAGTGTTTAAAAACATGGCTAAAGATAATACAATAGAAGTCATTGTATCAATATCCGTGGCTGCTATTGGCTGAAAATGAGAATAATTGAAAGTAAACCTGGCTATGTATAAGTGCAATGCCCCATTCTTCTGGTAGAGAATGTGAATAAGTCTTTTCTATAATGTAAAACAATAATGTTAACAGTAAGTGTTTAAAGAAATATGCATTATTTTAGAGTTTTATAAGGAGAAATTTCAACTGTTTTTCATGCTGATGAATACTGTATGTCAGCATTACTAAGGGATGGAAAACTCAGACATGAGGGGAACACCATTTAAGGGTTGACAGATTCAAAATCTAGCTTCTCATCTTCCTAGGCCTATCTGCTGGCTTTGATACCATTGATAACTCCAATTTCCATCCCTCTCACCAGACTTCAGCACTTCTTTGGTATCACTGAAACTACCCTTCTATATTTAACTTGTATCTTTCCAACAGACTGCAAACTGTCTCTATCAATCACTTCCACTCTGACCCCATCTACTTTTCCTGTGGAGTTCCTCAAGAGTCCATCCTGGGAGTCGCAAATACATGTGCACATGACTTGTATCTTACTTTCCAGCCAATTGTAAGTGCACTAAGACTTAACCTCACTTTTTTCAAGCCATTTGAATCTATTTTTTTATTAACCACGGTTAAGCATCACCTATAGTGAGGTAGCCTCAGGTAGGTCAGGCGATCTTTTGCCTTCGTTTACCAACAGTTTCCACCAATCTACACATTTCTTTCATAATTCATTTTGTACATAGCACCCATCAACCAACCTGAAATCTAAAAATTTATCACATGATGCCGTCACAAGCTCAGATTCCTACCAGACGGGATTCAGAAGCGAAGGGAGAAAGACATGTTTCTGTGAGCTCCTTCAGGATTTGACTAGGCCCCTTTATTTGCTTTTTTCATTGGGCTCTGTTTGACAGAAGTTGATTCGTTTTATGAAGTTTAATCCCTGTCAGTGACAGATATGAGTTTCTGACACGTTTTTGATTAATGCCAAGCTAGGAGAGTACAGAGCTGAAAGGCCAGAGAGGTTACACCTTCACCATCAAATTTAATGACCTTGTGTGACCTTGGTGCTGACGGAATCGTTAGAGAGCATTCAAGGTGCATCACACCCTGAGTCTGATCCCTGGACTGGTTTACTCTCTCTCCCAGGTGTCTCCCAGTGATCAAGACTGTTCCACGATCTGGTAGCAAGTGTTGACTGAAAGTATTCTGTATTTCACATCTAGGAAATGGTCTATCTAAGGACGTGTGTCCAACCACCTTTCCTCTGGGCCAGGGGAACATCCAGGTACTGTGCTTTTATCTGACCCATGTTCACGGGAAGAACTGTCTCTCCACTTATATCTTGGACCGGAGACTTGTGAATTAATGACATTTATCATTCATAAGCAAAAAACACATTGTGATCAACCCTGGACTCTTCACGCATTAACGATTCTTCTGAGGTATTAACAGCTTGTATATAGTCGTTTCCACTGTTGTAAGCCGAACAACAAACCGTGGTTTTGTCCGGCCAAAAGCTATTGGTTTTTAAGAGTCCAGTTGGACCTACATTTTGTGTCAAATAGCAAATGGTTGATTTTAATTTTACCATAAACCGCATTAATTCTCCTTAATCTAAATGACTACTGTGCAAGCATTGATTCACCCCTTCTCTTCTTAGGGCTCATTCATTTCTGGAATATTGGTCATCTTATGCCTGTATTGTTAATTATTGAACTGGTGAGGTTATGTGGATGAATCAACTTGACTGCTGAATTGTAAAAGTGAAAGAGGATTTTATATTACTGTGTATGAATGATTGTTGCATTTTTTTGCGCTAGAGCTTTAACTTTATTAAATTGTCGTACTATTCTTTGACAAAATCTCTAGCTGAAATCCCGCCAGCAAAAACTGAATTATTTTTCTGACAAAGATAGAAAATTTAATTGCAAAGATACCCACTTTCATAACTCAGGTTATGTTTGGCTTCTTTTCTCAAAACATGAGAAAATTGTTAGGATGGCAGAATTTGTTATTCCACCCAAAGGAATGAATACAGAAACAGGTCTGTAATCAATCCAGTATTGGGAAAGATCAATTTTAGTTGTCTTGTGAATATTCTTCTCTTGACAATTATAAAAAGGAGCTTTACAGCAGTGGGATTTTGATTTCACTTGAGCAGGAGAGTAAAAGTAAGGAGTCTCAGCGGGATGGGACAAGACGAGACGACACAAAGATTTATCGGCTGGGATAAAGAGTGTACTTTCAATCAGTCGTAAGTCTCTGGTGGACCCTTTAACAAAGTGTCCCACTATATGGCAACATGCATTCCATATTCAAAAAAGTTACATCCTTCACATCACTAAACATAAGTAATCTCCTGTCAAATCCCCTAGTGTGGGCTGTGACAGCCTCCCAAAGTTGCTAAATATAAGGAACCTACTGTAATATCACCTAGTCTAGGTTGTGACAGCCTTGTTCACATTTGGGAAGGGGGGAATGCTTTTGATCCTCCCTGCTATTCTATAAACTCTGCAAGTGCAAACCGCAGACAAGATGTTGCTTCTCTGATCAATATCCATAGAATAATGTGATGATCACCTATGCATAATAAAATGGTGCACCAGTCAGAATCTTTTTCTCTTGTCCTTCGGGGGCCTGGATAGCTCAGTTGGTCAAGCTGCAGAATCGCAGGTGGAAGGTTGCTGGTTAGAATCGTGTGGCCAACTCCATTTGGCTATTCCTCCCATATGAAACTGCCTCTCCACACTGGCCATCTTACTGCAGCTATCTGTCTGGTAGTTCTTTCTGTGCATAGCTTACTAATAGGACCCCATCCCTTCTATAGTCCATTATCCTGATATGCACCTAGTTTGTGGAACGTTAACCAACCAACCAGATCTCTTGTCCTTGTTCTCACCGATGCTTTGACACCAAAGTAGCTATGAGTGTCTGGGAATGTGATGGCTTGAATGTCGGTCATGTTAGTTATTGTAACCATCTCCTGTGCATCTAAATGACCCTATCAATAATCCTGCATGACAGACATGGAAATGGCACTAGTTAAAGCTAAGAAGAATGTTCAACTTATACACCCCAGAAGGAAAAGCAGGATTCCATACCTGTAAACCCCTGGACCATCTTAGCCCTTACAATCAGCTAAAGTTGCCCTTACAAACCGATGTGAACCTTTACACAGCCAAACTGTCTTGTTGCAGTGCTTAAAAAATATATATATTTTTTGTGTATGAGATCAATTTTTCACAAGCTCTATATCTGTGTATATCATCATAAAGACCATGATGAAAATACAAGTCTTAACTCTACGATGAAATACTTCAAATAAAAGTATCTTAGCGGTGTTAAACATTTGGCAAGCCAAAACTATGTTTTAAAAACTGTTATAAACACTACAGGGGACACAACTGATGCAGCTTTTGAATAATATAAAGGTTTCTTCCCTTATACAGTGGGGGCTGTGACAGCTCAGTTGGTAGAGCTGGGACTAAAAGGTAAAAGGTTGCTGGTTAGAATCCTGGTGTTACCAAAGATTCTTTCCTGTTATCCATTGTTCAAACTCCATTCAGCCATCTCCCCGCATATTCAGCAGCCTGTTCGCACTAGCCATCTTACTGCAGCGATCAGTCTGGTGGTTGTTTCAGTGCACAGCTTCGTAATACTATAATAGGATCCCATTTCCCCATATACTCCACCTTCCTGATATGCACCCAGTTTGCACCGGGGCGTTAAGCAACAAATAACCACACAAGAAGCACAAGAAGAACTAGCAGTGTTCTAAAAAAAACTCAATTTGGTATTACTCTATTATTTTACTATTTTGCATGAAAAAGGATGATGGAAGATTGAAACTGACAGGCAAATGGAAGTAAATGGCCTTTGGCCAATTATTCTGTATAGGCCAAAAATGTGTTGTGGCTAAAGTTACCCAACCTTGCAAAATTTTAATTTTGTCACCTGTTCAAACAAAAAAGTGCCTGTTGTCCATTCACAAACTAATAAGAAGCTAACAAGGGATGTAATTTTACACTAGGTTTATATGGATAGCTTCCTTTTCTTTCCATAAGCCCCCTCCCACACATACAAACACACAAATCTAGACTACCTAGGTCTGGTGGTTAAGTCTGAGGTGGGAGATCAGTGGTTCACACCCTGCCAAGTCATCTCTAAGACTTAAAAACTGGTAATTTAGTAGCTACCCTGTCAGATGCCTGGCACTACAAGGAACAGTAATAGGACTGGCTGGTCCGGTGTCAGTGTAATATGACTAGGTGGGACTGTAGCCTGTTGGCAATGGCAGTCTCACGTGTGGCAGCTTGTGAACTTTGTCTAAGCAACAGCATCCTGATATGCAGTTAGTTTGTGGCAGGATGTTAAGCAACAAACATCCACACCCCCAAAAAATCTATGGATCTACCTACCTTTTATTTTTAATTGGGGGAGGGGTTGGTCATGCATCCTCTACTACAACAGCTGCTCTTTTGGCTTATGAAGATGAGCAAAGACAGCTAACTTTTTGTAGACTGCTAAGATGGAAGCCCCAGTGTGAAAGCAAATTTAACGCTTGCTTAAAGTCTTCCTGCCAGCAGATGCGATTCAGTTTCCTTGCTCAGGACTATCCACGATCGTGTTTGATACAGGACTGTCTTAGTGTCTAAGACTAGTAAGAGTACTACTACAATTGGCAGGCACTATTCACCATGCTCAAGTCAGCCTCCATTGTAAAATATTTTAATGGCTATAGAAAACAAAGACAAAGTGTAATTTTACAAGTCTTGAAAATCATGTGTAAAAATAGCTTTAGTGGGCTTTAGTTTGAAGCTAACATTTTATTTAAAGTATCATATAAACCATTAATAAATACTGCACCTGCTATAAAAGAATGGACAATGGAATTCGAAGGATTGGAAACAATGTGAAAATAAACAATGTTCTCTTCGCTTTGGCCTGCTTTTTATTTTAATTTTCTTTAAATCTGCAGCACATGGTTAGAGAATTAGGCACAACATATAAACCCAAAGCCCCATGCCTCGATTACCATTAAGCTACAGGATGTTTTTTAGGTGTTGATTTCATCAGAATGTTATAGGTAAAAGGGGAATGGATTTTCTACAGCCACTAGTAAACCCAGTCTTTAAGCAAGTACTTATGCACAACAAACTTGTATGAAATCCTTGCTCACACAATTTTAAAAGGGCAGCCCAAATGGATAAGTATTTTAGTTTAAATAGTTTGAAGCCAATATTTTATTTAAACTTTTATATAAACCATTTGCAAATATTGCTTCTGCCATACAAGAATGAGTAGCAATCTGGGTATATTATGTGGCAAGAGGAAGACTCACTATCGACAATACTATGCATTTCTTATTATTGTAACTGTACATCCAAGCTTGCAGTCATAATATGGAGAGTGTAGACAGCTCTGGGTATTATCCAATTAAGAGTAACTTGTGAAATGCTTGTTAAAAACTGAGTGCCTTCATGATTCAACAAGGTGAACTATGAAACAGTTAACAAAGACTATAACATGTATGAATATAACCACTTAACTAAGCTTCTGATTTTCATCAGATACAGCACATTAATTTAATGATAAAATGAGCAACTGCCAGCGCCCTAAACTTGTACATAAACCAATGATACAACAATGAGAATAATTCGTAAGCAGATCTGAGTACACTACAAATGCAGACGAAGGAAGGGCACACAGTTAACAAATCTGAATTTTACCTCAACTGTTTCTATATATCAAACAAGTTCGTGTTATGTAAAAAAAATGTAGACTACTCTAGTCTTACCATTGCATTAGGAATAGGATGTATTATCTGTGCAGATCAGAAGACCTTATCTAACAACCCGCCGATATTGATCCTTCTCAGACTTACGGTAGTCTGTTTAATAATGGTAAATCACTAAATCCGTTGTATTTATAGTCTATACAATTAATATGAATTAATGAAATACACTAGATCTATAGGGTTTCAGTCGCAATGCCCTTCATCTTTCATCAACTCATGTAATCCTTTACTCATTACTGAACTCAGTATTAAGGGTAGTACAGAAGATTTTGCGCATTGTTGATTTAATTTACATACGGACAAAACACACACAGACACAGACTGAAAGAGTACATGAAGATGACTGACTTACCTCCATAACGGTCTCCATTCGAAAAGCTGGTGCCTGAATGAAAAATACGTTCCTCGCCTGCGCCATACTGATCTGTACTGAGTACTATAAATATCTGAATATTCACAATATGTCAGTTCATACACGACGACTGGCCCAAGTATGACACAGGATTCTAGTCTTCCTGTATACAATTCTTCTGCGACGCACGTTATCTGGTAAGGTCTAGATGCCTACTTGGTTAAGTTTTTATTGGACACAAAATTGCACAGTATCCAACATTTTTGTTTTTTGGTTGGGTAGAGGGGAGGGAACTGCCTTCCTATGCGTCAACCGGAAGGGGTCATACGAAAACCCGAACAGCACACCCGAACAGCACGAACAGCACGCAAAATTTATGGTTTTAGGTCATAAATAAAGGGTTTTAAAGGTATATCCAGCATCAGAATGCACTTTCTGAATTATCCGATGCAAAATATTTCAAAAATATGCATTCGTACATTTTACAGATTTGTGTCGGTACGGTTATCGTCTGCTCGTGTGCCGTGTATGCGAAATGCCGAACAGCACGAACAGCACGCAAAATTTATGGTTTTAGGTCATAAATAAAGGGTTTTAAAGGTATATCCAGCATCAGAATGCACTTTCTGAATTCTTTGATGCAAAATATTTCAAAAATATATTTTTTTATTCGTACATTTTACAGATTTGTGTCGGTACGTAAGGTTATCGTCTGCTCGTGTGCCGTGTATGCGAAATGCCGAACAGCACGCAAAATTTATGGTTTTAGGTCATAAATAAAAGGTTTTAAAGGTATATCCAGCATCAGAATGCCCTTTCTGAATTATCTGATGCATAATATGCCCAAAATCGACAGTTGAGTACGTATATTTTACAGATTTTACAGATCTGCTCATTTTACAGATCTGCTCTTCTGCTGTGTATCATTCCCATTTCGAAACCCCGAATAGCCACAATTCGACCGGTATAGCACGCACTAGAACGGATAAGCTATTGTCAAAAGATACTTTTACAAGTTTCTGGTGCCTGCTCCTCTGGCACGAAACGCCTCCATTTCGAAACATAATTCGTCTCCACTTCACAAAATATCATGAAACCATAATGACGATTTTTAGTATGGAAATGTGCTATAAAAATCCACCGGTGTCACCAAGTAACCCATAATGTATACTTATGTACAAACATTTTGAATATATGTTTGAAAATAGCAGTGTGTGAGCCTGTGTCGCGAAGTACCACGTCCGTTTCGAAACATGGCGCACAATAAATTGATCTCGATATGATGCCGAACTATACCTTATACCGGGCAAGGACCTTGATCAGCGTTAAGTTGCCAAACATGCTATACACAAATGAAATGTAAGAGTTAAACAGAACAATAATGGAAGCAGACACGCAATGTCACCTGTGACCGAGATGACCCAACATTTCTGCTCTCATGCCGTTACATCGCATGTACAGACCTTGGTGACACGTGCAAACAGAAATAACAGCCACGCACATACATTACCATATGTAGACGTGCGCACACGACCACACCCACGTGTACACAAACACACCACACGAATTATCACAAAAATGCACCCACATAAGCTCCTACATGCAGACATGCAGACACATATGCACGCGCACATATGCACGCTTACACGCGAATACACACTAATGTGGACAACTATGTATGTACCGAAAAACCCACAACTGTTTATGCCCAACCACTTCGCACTTCTGGCGAAGAAACCCGCAGCGACGTCACCGATTGTAATTTCGTTGTTAGATGATGATAGTAACGACGCGCCAACTAAAAAAATGACGACAAAGAGAATAGTTCTGACGATGACGACAACGACATTGACGTCGAAAACTTCCAGGTAACTTCTACGCCAGAGCGGGCCCGTCGCCAAGCCATGAATGTCACTTATTGCTTAGGGAGACGAGTAGAAGATGGACCAAGTAGAAATACTAGGGATGAATTCAGTCCGCAAGAAGGTGTAGGTCAAGATTCTGTTGTGTCTACGGAAAGCCACATTAAAGGGCTTCCTACACTTGCAATGCTCTCAACGTTGAGCGAAAACATTTTCCGAGCATTCTCCGTACACGGGCGCATGACACCTGCAACATTTTACCCGCCAGATCGTCACATGATCATCACGTGTTCGCTCTAGGGGCTGACAATAGTAACACTATGGATGATCACGAACAATTTATTCTGACCGCTGCAGCTTCTGCGACTGCATTTATTGTCGCCCAGCAGTCTGAGAAAACAAAATGGAAAAGACGAATGTGGGTTCCACAGTGCATTGCTCGTCGAAACCAGTTGGGAGCATACGCGTATACGTGTCTTCTACAAGAATATCAGCACACGACTCCACCGAAAGCAGACGCTTCTTGCGAATGTCGCACGACAGTTTCGTGACCCAGCCGTCTCGCAATCGACGGAGAGCCTTCCCGTACTAAATCTCTGTTTGAATAGTCAGGGGATGTGTTTTCGTATATGCTGGGATGGTGCTGCAAGAGATCAATTAACTGGAAAATCGTTTTTTCTGACCAGATGACTATCAATCGAAGGCCTAACATGATCACGACCAGCGCTAGACCACACCGCACTAAATAGCAGGCTTGTTTCTGATTGGCTGACACGCTGCAACATTTTGAGCCCCTGCTGGAAAATAGCGCGGCGTGTGATCCCCTAAAATGTTGGGGACCCAAGGGGCAGAAGGAGCGGACTTTCATTCCGCTTGAACCGCAACCTGCACGGGAAGACGTGATTGCAGTACGTCGGTATTATTCTAAGCTCAAGGGCAAACCAACTTATAAACGCCGTGTGACATACCTTGAACAGGGTGGGATAGCATGTGTGGAGTATATAGGAGAATATTCTAGGCAGTTCGCTTTGCACGGGAATGCAAAGAATAAGAAGGATCCGTATGTTCGAACAGCAGGGGAAGTTATGGAAAAGGTTGGGCAAGAATGTAGGCACCAACCACCGCGTGGAGTGTATAACAAATTAAAATCTGAAGCTAAGTTTTCAGAAATGGCAAAAGATTTAAAACAAGTACAGGATAAAAAGTATAAGGATTGCCGTAAAGAAAGATGTAGAGATGGCATTCCAGCAGGAAGAGGTCTAGCAGACGCCCTCGCTAGATTTGTGAGCAACATCCACGAAGACTTATTTCTCCGAGATATCAGGCATTCTAATAGTAAAGTTCCAAGTTTCATCTTTTTTACAAATGATCAAATTCAGGATATCAAAAGGTTTTGCTGTTCAGGACCAGGGTTTCTGATCACTGTCTTGGGTGTGGACAAAACCTATAATTTAAGCGAGTTGCACCTAACAACAGCAGTGTTCAAACACTTGGGTTTGGTTAGGAGGGACACAAATCAGCACCCACTGTTTTTAGGTCCGGTTCTCTTACACGGCAACTCAGACGTTTCCACGTTTGCTCATTTCTTTAGCACGTTAAATATTGAATTAGGGAGCAGGGAGGCAGATCCACTTTTTGGCTCCGATGCAGAGCAAGCCTTGCGCCAGGGTATTTATTGCCATTGCGTTTCCAAACGCATCTCTTCTTTCTTGCGTTAGGCATATGCGAAATTATGCCTTGAACTTTCTGCAGGACAAGGTCGGTTGTCCAGCGGCAACTCGAGACAGAATTCTCGACAAATATTTGGTCTAAGGGCGAGCGGCAACCGTTCAGGTGGGCTACTCCGGGCTGATACTGCTGTGCAGTATGAAATATTGCGCAATGAGACCGAGCAGCTCATCCGAGAGAGTGCTCCAAAGTTTTTGGACTACTTTCAAAATACAATGAAGCCTCTTCTGGATCAAAATCACCGAACTGCTTTGATTCGACCTGAGGCAACCCCAGATTGGACCAATAACAACTGTGAGTCCATGAATCATGTACTCAAGATGGCTGTTGCCTGGCAACCTCAAGCCATATAGAAGTTAAAGACTACCATTCGCAATGTAGTCCGAGGTCACTATATAGATGCCGAAAGGGCCTTTATGGGTATGGGGGAGTACCGGCTGGTACCTTCCCTCGCACACACATTTCGGCGGCATCCGACTGTGTGGGCTGAAAAGAGACCAGAGCAGCGTAACCTGCATTGGCAGAACTTCATGAAAGCCAGAATATCTGCCACAGCTCAGGCTACGTCAACTACCGCTGACGGTCAGATGACTGTCTTGCGCTCTGCATCTGCAGGCAAGAAGCCCTGTCAGAGAAAGAGAAAGCGCAACTTGAAGACGACGACACCCACACGGGCTAAACGTTCGCTGTTTTCGCCAGTGGAGCCAATGTCGGCTTTGATAGAAACCTATTCAGAGCATGATGAATAGTGTGGAACCAGTTTCTCGTTACGTGGCTTTTGGCACCCAGAGCATGCACATTACTGCGGCAAGGTGTATTGCGTGGTAGTATGTGGTACTTTTCGTGTCGCCACAGCGATGGCGATTTGCTCTGATAAATTCCGACCTCGGTATTCTTGGGAAAAGATTGGTCAGGTAGAACTAACTGAAGTCATACTAGATGGTTTGGAGTTTTAGATATGTGTTCATATAGGTGCTGGGTATAGGTCAAGGAGGGGAAACATGTGAAGGACGCGTGCGATGTTACAGACATTGTATTAGTCATACAGCAGCTTGTCGGGAAGTTGGCCTGGCCAGCTGCATTGTAAGCGTTGCAAGTATTGCAGGTGCACGTTGGTCTACACTTGGAGCGGGTGTTGTCGGCGGAGGTGGGAAATGAGTGAGGAACGCGCGCGATGTTGCAGTAAATATATTACTGCTCTCGACTCACCTCCGGACGTCTGCGTATCAAGCAGCATTGCATTTAATGTTGAATGTATAGGAGAGGAGCACATGGATCGGTATAATTGACACAGACGTCTGTTTACCCAGCAGTTGAGTGGGTCGTTCAGTTAATGTGGTGGAGTGGGTGTGTAAGAAAGGGCAAGGAAGAGAAGAGAGGAACCCGCACGTTATTACAATACTTGTATTCGTCCCACAGCAGCTCCTCGGGAAGTTGGCCTGATAGCTGTACTGCATGTGAGGGTACATTTATATCATCTTGATTACATGGATTGATATGATTTCACAACCACTTTTTTTCTGGTAATCATATATCAGCTTGCAGGAAGTTTGCCTGTCAGGACGGTACCACAGTGACATTGGGAACGCGCGCGTGCGTTGGTAGCTATATAGGTATTTCGTTGGTTGCGAGTAGCAGCTAGGTATTTCGTTGGTTGCGAGTTGGTAGCTAGGTATTCCGTATTTTTTTTTTATAAATTTTTGTAATACAAGCGTTATATGGAAGGGCTGACCAGGTATGTTGAGTGTTTCAGATAAGCCAAGGGCTGCAGACGATGGATCAAGTGATGTTTTCAACGCTGTTTGTTCTCCTAAAGAGGTTTATATTACTGTAGTGTGATGCGTACGTAATGTGCAGTTGATGTATATATTGTATATATCGTGTGTGTATATATATATCGTTTTATGTAATGTATATATGATGTATATAGTGTATATATGGTATCGATGTATATAATGTAAAAAAAATTATGTGTTTGGTGTACACTTGGTGTCTTGGTATATAATGTAAATAAAGTTGGACTAAATAGCCTTAGTAAAAACAATTTTAATAATGCACCTTAGATTTTTACACTTCCTCTTCATAATGCCGATATCCAGTTAACGTTCTAAAATCGTAGCCTCTCCTATCGTCAATCGCCACATGCGTGTTAAAAGCAGCATTTCTTCGAAAGATGTGACGTGCCACTGGTGAGAAAACACCGCGCCTAGAGATTTGTGTGTGTGTTGGTGTGTTGGTGTGCTCCAAATCAGCATTCGCAATTGATGCCCCATGATGGTTGGATGCACGGTGACTAAAAAAAAGACACACACACAAACAAATGTCTGGCATTGCTGGCCTGAGCATTGGGAAAATCCTACCTCCCTTTCCAGAAAAAAATTTAACTGGAGGAGTTAGGGTTGGGTAGCCGGCTCCTAGCAGAGTGGCACAAATTCCAAATTCTAGGTAACTAAACCCCCAGTGTATAAATAAAGAGTGGCACAAATTCTAGGTAACTAAACCCCCAGTGTATAAATAAAGACTTTAAAATGTTTTCCATGTGTCCTGCCTTCTGTTATCGGCTGTATGATGGATGCAGACACTTTCCTGCTACATGCACCAAGAGCGCGTCAGTAAATGCATCCAGTACTAAACCCACATTGTGCATTTACATGCATGCAGCCCCCGTAACACAACACGCACATACCCAGTCGCAGGTTTTACGTACCAGCTATATACCAGTCATATACCAGTTAGTTAGCAGCTATAGCTTATAACAAAACAACCCCTCTCCTTGCTACCACCTTCCTTCACGCATGCGTCATGCCATAGATCAACTAGTACACGTCCTCTAAGAAGCATAAGGCGTGCGTCGATGGACTGCTGCTCCGCCCAGGAGCCAGCGGCAGCGGGGTAACCGTCGCGGTCAGCAGCACGCGCGGCGATTACAGGCGATTGCGTCAAGGCTGAACGCCCGCCAAGTACTTGCGCCGGCTACTGCAGCGCCAATGGTGTGGCCACTGGCTGCTACCGTATCCCTTCGTTTACGTGCAGGCGGCATGTCTTTGACTCCTTGTGGGCTGCGTTCGCTCTAAAACGTTCCAGGTACTGCCTGAGTGGCCACCTGGGTTTGCCTAAATATCTCCCGCATACATTAGAGTTTTAGAAATTAGAAATAAGAAATTTCCTAAAGAGGAACAAATATTTGGTCCCCATTATTTTAGCATTTGAGCGAACACGTGCGTGTATGAGTGTGATAAGAAATTTTTTAAACGCGCGAGACGAGGCACACAGACACTCTAGAGAAAACAACGAACACACACACACACACACAAATATACACCCACACAGAGGGAGTGATGGACACAACACTGACCAACAGGTTAGGATACAGATCGTCCGTCATTCACAGGTGGGTAGAAAAGTATCATAAGAGAGGATGAACAGAGAAAGTTGTAAGTTAATGCAGACAGCAGTCGCGACGTCAGTCAAGGTACTAATTGAAAAGATAAGTTTTTAAGTTTCGTTTGAAAGTCTGTAGTGAGTTCTATTGGGTGGATGCCGAGAAGGTGAGCATGCGCTGTCCGTATGTTCTTGTCCTGATGCGGGGTACTTAAGAGCATACGATCGTCTGAAGAGGAGCGGAGCTGTCTCACTGGAGTGTAGATTGTAAGAAGTTCTGAAAAGTAGCTGGGGCATGCTCCGGTGAAGAAATTAAAACAGAGAGTAGACAACTTGTACTCGATGCGAGCCTGAATGGGGAGCCAGTGCAGAGTGCGGAGGAGAGGTGTGGCATGGTCTGTTTTGCGCGCTTTCGGGACAAGGCGAGCGGCCGAGTTTTTAAGTTTCTGTAGCAGGTATAGAGGACAGCCGGCCAGCAAGGAATTGCAGTATTCGAGTTTAGATAGTACGTAGGCACATACAAACGTGTTCGCAACCTGGTAGGTGACGGAAGCTGCTGATTTTTCTGAGTTCAAAATAAGCGGATCTGCAGATGTTGGATATGTGTTTGTCTAGTGTCATGTTAGAGGTAATAATAACCCCGAGGTTTCTTGCTGGATATACCTTTAAAACCTTTTATTTAGACCTAAAACCATGGATTTCGGTGGTTGTTCCTGGCTGTTCGGCATTTCGCATACACGGCACACGAGCAGACGATAACCGTACCGACACAAATCTGTAAAATGTACGTACACAAATGTCGAATTTGGACATATTACGCATCAGATAATTCAGAAAGTGCATTCTGATGCTGGATATACCTTTAAAACCCTTTATTTATGACCTAAAACCATAAATTTTGCGTGCTGTTCGTGCTGTTCGGGTGTGCTGTTCGTGCTGTTCGGGTTTTCGTATGACCGACCGGAAGCTTTCACTTCTGAACACCCTTGATCTGCATGCTGAGTTTACTGGTGAAGTGAGCTCACATTACCTCCCAAGATTTTTTTTAAACCACAATATGCGCACTTCTCTGTCTCCCGTACGCGAAAATTTTTGTCCTACATGTACTCTGAGGTGAGTCCCAGCTTGGTACGTACTGGGGAGCCGATTTGGAATCAGATTGTAAACATCCTGTTTGACCCCAAAACACACTTAGACTTACACAGAGTCAGACTTTATACAGGCAAACAGAACCCCCTGCCTAATACCTAACCCTAATAGCCCTGATCCCAAACCTGAAAAAATTAAAAGTTACTATGAGGATCAAACCTCTAAAATTCAATGGTGAAAAGCTAGTGTTTTTACCACAGGGGTATCATCACTTTGGATTTGGTTGGTTCAGTGTAGCTATAAGAATTTGCATGTTCCGATAGGTACCGATCGAACGTCGCCTCAACATGCCGGACCGTATTACCATTTTTTTAAATAGCGAACAGTTTTCAGGGTGGCGAGCCCATGTTACCCATACATTTTTTACTCAAGCATGCGCACCATTACTATTGATAAATATATGTACAGATAGGTTGTAAAAACTCTCAGGATTTGCTTCAACATTACTCAAAGTTTGAGTCCACCATCTTTGCTCGCCTACGAAGTCCGTTCGCTCCTTACGGCCAACGTTTGATCATTTGACGCCTTCGTTTTACGTTCAAGTCATCAAAACAGGCGAAAGCACCTTGCAAACGTTTAGCGGCCCTGAACGCGCCTCTTGTTTTGAGCAATGTTTTGACTGGGGAACCGGGAGTGCATGCATATTGGCAATGTTTTGGCTAGTAGTAGGGAATAGTCTGCGGGTGGTCATGGCTCCTTGTTTCTGCCACATGATTCTAACTATATGGCATCTAAATAAGGAATTTTGTAAACCCCCCCCCCGTACCCTTTGAATGGTTACAGAGTTCTCTACGTCATTTCCCTCCTCCCACCCCCACCCCGAAACACGAGCAGTCACCCCCATCTGCAAGAAGGTCAAATTTATAGTTCCTAAGTAACATCGACTAATCAGAACATATAGATTGTCACTTGACGTTTCTTTAATACAGAACGAAAGCATGGTTCAAACTAGTTCAGGCTCTGGTTCTAGTCAGATGTGTTTCTCGGGCTCTGAATTCCACCTGTCATGGGAATTTTGGCGAGCAATCTTTAGAACAACTTTTAATTTGCATACAAAAATACTCATATCCATAAGAAACGCAAATTGACACTAGGGCACGGAGTAGTCAAATTTCATGCATTCGGGTACAATGATAGCAACAACAATTAGGTTGACATGCGGTCGCATGGTCTGTTGAGTGTAGGCCTTGATAATGACGTGCCTGGCACAAACAAAAAAAAAGTGTCCCTTCTGGCACGCTGAAGTTAGTGGTTTTCGCTAGTGCAACATTAACAAAAGTAGCAAGACTAGAACTTTCTTTTCGAACAAAGGGCAACACCCACTGGCAATAAAAGCCGATGCTTGTATGCTCCCAGACAGACCACCTGTCAGCAGCAGAAGAATGCCAAGACTGAACACAATATACACCTGGCGGGCATGGAACGGACCATGCAGATGGTTCACCACCATCATAGGCACGTTTGCGCAGATCTGCATGAGGGCCTGCTCCAGCTGGGCTCTGCTGGACAGCGTTTAGCTTTCTCTGCAGATGGTCCCATAGGTGCTCGATTAGGTTGAGGCCTCGGCTCATGGAAGCCCAGGCATCACCTAAACAGTTTTCTGCTGCAGAAAGGCAGTGGTGAACCTTGCCGTGTGTGGGCAGGCATTGTCATGCTGAAATGGGAGGTTGCCGTGCTGCTGGAAGTATGACACGACGTGGGGCCTCACCACCTGTTTCACATGGCCTTTTGCTGACATGCTGTTTCCTCGTCCAGGGCCGATGTTCTGGAAGACAACGGGACCCACAAGTTGGTTGAAGCCAACTCCACTCCAAATCATAATGCTGGGGCTTCCCCAACAGTCCTGACGCAGGATGTTGATGGCGTAACTTTCGTTCCGCCTCCTCCCAATACTCTGATGGAGCCGTCGGCATGGCTGACGCAAAAGTGGTTTTCATCAAAGAAGAGGATGGCTCGCCATCGCCACCATGTCCAGTTCAGGTGCTGCTGGGCCCACTGCATTCACTGCTACTGATGTCGTGCAGTCAGCGTTGACCGCCGTGCAGGAGAGGGGCAGTATAGCTGTCGCTCAACCTGCAAAGCGTAGCCTACTGGCTTCATGACTACTGACAGTGGCTCGACTCGGGCCGTCTTTGCGGCAGGGAGGAATGGTTGGCGCAGATGGTCTCGGTAGATCTGCAAGTCCTCTTGCGCAGTCGTGACACACGAGGTCGTCCACTTCTGGCTCCATCCCGTGCTGACATTGTACTAAAAACCACTCACTGGTGGGCAAAAAAGCAACGCTTAAGACATATAAAATATAAGCTAAACTGGCGGAATGCTAGAAACAAGTCATAATAATATGAACGTATTTCGTGTTGATTGTGCCAGGAAAGTAAATTTTAAATGCTGTCTTTAAATAAAGGAATGTTTGATTGGCGAGTGCATGTAAGTGAAAGAATGCTGGTGAACTCTTGTGAACAGTATAGATTTTGATCTGACAGGGTTGGTATAGTTCACTTGAAAGCGAGATGCAGGAGTGTTTCTATCAAACCCAACCATAACTGCAAATGTTGCAAAATGATGCCAACCACTTTGTCAGGGAAATGCTCAATGGGTAGGCGTTTCAGTGACAACAGTCTCTAAAAGATACGCAGATCATCATATGTACATCATGTACACTTAATTTATTTGCCAGAAAGAGAACATCTGTGAGCACGCATGGCACCCGAGCTTGTGGAAGCTTTGAAAATTTAAATTCATCTGCTAGAAAGAGAACATCTGTGAGCATGCATGGCACACCAGTTTGTGGAAGCCTTTGGAAATTTAAATTGCAGTCGTCGTAGACTTTTTTGAGATATACATTTATCAAAAGGCCTTCAAATCTGACAGGCAGCACAGAAACTTTCAAACTTTTGTGCATTTCAGGATGGTAAGACAAAACGTGCTGCCACACGTACGTGTAGGACTACGTACTGTCAGTGTCACAACACACGGTCTTCAGTCCCACCCATCGTCCCATGTGATCAGTTGCATTATACTACGTCTGTTTTTACTGTTCCCTATAGTGCCAGGTGTGTGGCAGGCCAGCTACTATATGCCAGTCTTAGTTATGACAGCCGGGCAGCGAACTCGCTCGGCTGTTTCTTTTGTTGTACTCTACTACAAGTCGCAGTCATGTTTTTTTCTCGATACTCCTTTGACCAACGACGTCTATATTTAGATATCTAGGCCCTTGCCTTTGACCCTAAGGATGTCATGTGACAGCCATGTGAATGAGTCATCCAATCGGCACTCTCCGAAAATTCTGACCGAACAGTCGCAGAAAATACTTCAGTTCGCAAATCAGACATGCACCGAACCATACACAAAAGCACTATGCTACGGAGCTCTCACGTTCGAGAAACAATTGAATTACTATGTGCCATACTTGAAGAAAACGGAACTTCACCAATCAGACCAGAAGTGCTGCGAAAAGCGAAGTTTGACAGCTTGGAGGAGGTAAGAGTTCATTGTAAACTATAATTCATTAATTCAATAATTGTCAAGACCAGACTTTATTATAGGCTATAGCTGTGGTAGGGAAATCTTGAAATTCCCCCAGTTGTATTAAAGGATTTAGTTAAACTTGTTACAGTAATATGAGTAAATTATGACAATAATAGCATAAACAGAAAGTTGGAGTTATCGATTCAGTGTCATGTACGTGGTAGCATCCATCAACGATTTTGAAAACGGAACGCCATGACCATGTTAATTTTAGTGTTCATTGGCAACAGCCAATCGGCGTTCGCTCCATCATCCTAACCAGAGACCGTATGTAGAAAGGACTGCCAACTGTGAGCGCTTTATAAGTGTTCTCTGCATTAATGGAAATTTCTTGGTTGTTAAATTAAAAATTGTGTCAAATGTTAAAAACCTGCTCTTCAGTCTTTCACCTTTACAATTTAGGTCAGAGAGGGGGTGCACAGCGTGCGAAACTCTTGTGAGAATTTGAAGCCAAGTTTTTTCACAAGTGCTTTAGGGTACCAAATATTTTTATTATACGTGAAATATTTACTTTAAAAAAATCCTCCAAACGATGATAATCAGTAATTGTTCTTATTGTTAAAACTTCTCTTTCCAGTTTTTTTGTAAGTCCACTAGCTTGGAGCAGGCCAAAATAGATGCTCCCAGAAACAACCTTGTGATACAGAAGCTAAGTAACCAGTAACATAAACTATTGAATAACTGGACTAATTAAGCATTTTTGATTGCATCTTCTTAATTTTATGAGGTTTCAATCCCTGCCTTTTTAATTCAATTTTCAAGAGTCCTGTCTGCTTAGAAAAAAAAGGTATAGTAAGTGTTAAAATCCCGACACATCTGTTACGTCATGTCATCCGGGCTCACACTCTTCAGACAACCGAGCCGAGGGCGACGAAAAAGTTCTAAGAGTTTTTTATTTACTACCTGGCTGGCCAAGAGCATAAAACATAACTGAGTGGCAACACGTCTAGTTACTTCTTGCTATATAGGACCTCTGCTCATTGTTTCTATTCTAGCCCTAACTTCTTCTCCCTCCTCATAACCGTTGGAGCTGTATCAGTCGCTAGCTCCAACAAAAGGCATCAAAGGTTTAGCCTTCCATCCTAGCTCGCAGCTTCGCCTAGTTCTAAGGCATTCTCTCTGAGTCGCTGGCACAGCCTGGTTAAATGCAGGCGATCGTACGCTAGGCATTCTGATTTACGGCACCAGGTGCTGGTCTGACTGCTGACTAGACAGACTTAGGACGTCCTCTGGGGTTACTCGAGCTGAGCGCTTCCCTGAGTTCCCCTCTCATGCAACTAGCCCGACAGCTGTTGATTGCAGGCGGCTGATTGCCCACCAGTTATTAGAGGAGCTCGTCGTAAAACTAATGTCCATTGCAGGGTCAGGCCGCTGTATCACCTTTCGGACGTATCACCCAGCACCCATGGCTGGTCCTGAAAGGCTAGCCCCATTATGCAGCTGCTGCCTCTAGTCATGCGAGGGTAGGAGTATAGGGACAATAGCAATATTGTTACAACATCTAATCGAAAAATAACCTAGTCTAAAATCTGATTGCTGTAAACTCATTATTTTTTTCCTTTGGTAGAAGAATTATTTTTAGTTCAGTGTCACACATAATCTTGGAAATCTAAGGTTTGCGGATTTTGCTGTGAACTGAGAAATGGAGTAGGTATACTGATAGCGTTCTTTTTCCAATTTCCATAGCGAGCCACAAGATCTCGTCAAGTGACTGAAAAGCTGAAAAGATTGCCAACTATTGTTTATACTTATTTATTGATGATAACCTTCACCACGTAGGCCTTTAAAATTCTTGACATACTTCTGTTATATGAGAGACTGGCGGTGTTCGAGTAGAGAGATCAAAATGGGGAAAATGTGCGCAGTGTTTGGGTGCGGAACAAACACCAGTAAAAAGGTGGCCAAGGTGATTCGGCCATTTAATGCGTCTTCCTTATGCAGCTGGTCACATGCGACTATATGGCAGGCGGTCTTCCAAAGATGGTTGACGGAAATGAGTCAAATGACAGCACGTGCATGATTTTTTTTCTTCAAATTTATCTACAAAGTACTTTTTACTTTTTGCATAGTTTTCAAAAACTACTTCGTTACAAAGTAACAAAAATTACGAAAAAAGTAATGAAAGAAAAGTAAAAGTACAGACTTGCAATAATACTTCGTTACTTTACAAAGTACTCAAATTGTACTTAGTTACAACCTGGCCCTGCCTAAATGTTGCATTAATGACTGAACTGGGTGGTGTTTGTGCAGAAATGTCTTGGGCAATACTTATGTTCTTTGTGCTCTCTGTACATGTACACACAGAAACAAAGATTTTGTGCAGGCAACTGCAGGATAGATAGCAAACCAATGCCGATAAATAAAAAGCAGCAGCTTTAGTACATTGACTTGACACTAACTCCATGTGTATTGACTAGAAATTAACTACCCACTGCAACATAAACATCAAATGGCTATTTTTTAACGCTGGGAAGCACTGAGATGCTATTATAAAGCTTTATGACACTGTAATGAACCATGTAAGAGAAAGTGCTGTATTACTAACAAGTTGCTCAAATTTCAGCATTTACTGTCACTTCTAATCATACCTGTACAAAAGTGTAAGCAAGTCAGTTTTCTTTATTCCCATGGCTAAAGAACTTGATACTGTGGAGAAGAATATATACATTTACAGAATTTTAAAAAAAATCTAGATCCCTATATGTCCATCAGACCAGGTATTTACCCACACATATAATATACATTCACTGCATGCTTACAGTTTTTCATACACCAATATATGCATCGCCAGCACATGTGTAGCATGTGCAAAGAGCAGCTTCTGCCATTAGTTCGGATCACCGACAACATACACTTAGTGAGCACAGCAATTAAGTCTACATTTGCCATAAAATCTGCCACGGTGAAAAACTTAATGTTTTTTTATCCTTGTCATCGGGCTGCTATTGGTTGGTGGCTCTGGGGTAAACAGCTCAGTCTGTTAAAATGGAAACAGGAAATTAAAACATCAGCTGGTGATTCGGTGACTTAAGGAAATGATGCATATGAAATAAATACATCACACACAACATGGTCATCACGGTGTATGCATGTATTTGCTACTTGTGCTAGGACCAGTAACACTAACGGAATACAGTACTATAAACATAGGTAAAAATAATATACAAATTGTTATATATCTATGTGTCTATTATTTATAATTATTAATTATACTGATTAATGAGTTTTACATGTCTTATAAAACTGAAACTCATAAAACAATGCTTGTGCACATTATAGTGTTGTGAAAATCACTATACATGTACTTTCTGCTCCAACCAAAACACTACAGTCACATTGTGCCATACAAGAAATGTTACTGTGATAACTGAAAGTTTAAAAAATTGATCTCTGAGATAGGACTCGGAGAAAAACTGTGACACTTCTAACCGTTAGGTCTATACAAAGACAGTAGCAAAATATTCTAATATACTTGCACTGCCTCTGATCTAGACATTGAGTGAGTAACACTAACACTATTACTATTAGGTTGCGAGCGAAAATTATTTAGAATTTGTTTAGTACATACGAGACATTTAAATAATGGAAAGATAAGCAGTTTAACTTTTTGTTAAATAAGTAGCCACAACATTTGTATCAATTACCTCTATTGTAACATTCGGGTTTTAAATACCTGGAGCAAATTGCACGTTCGATATCGAAACTTGAATCACAGCTGTTCACTGCTCTGACAAGAGCTTTCTCCCACTGGGTTATCTGGTTGTAGAATCCGGAAGAAAGACAATCCTCTGTGTCATTGTTTACATTCAGGACAACCAACAACTGCACAGTTGGTGTGCGGCATTGGACAAAAAATCAACACCAAATAACGCTCTCCACAGATCAGCGCGACCGGAAAAGACCGTCTCTTATACGGTCTCTGTCCTAACATAGAAGTGAGTTGAGATATGCGTAATCCAGCGGGGAGTTATGGGATTGTCCAGAAGAGAAAGCGAAAGTATGTCTGTACAAAATATGGGATTGGAACAGTTGGTCAACTTTACTTGAATAAATGGCTCCAGGTGTGCTTTGCTCTGTGATAGACTGTGCTAATGCTTCTCGCAACAGCAGACATGAGAAAATTGACAGTGGAATAAGTTTTTAGCGAATCCCAAAAGTGGGGGGGGGGGGGGG
>SMGT01016482.1:85957-108748 GCA_004794575.1 Lanistes nyassanus | reverse complement strand
GGGGGGGGGGGGGGAGGAAACGAATGGAGGACCCCAAGTAAAACACCATGGTTGTGCCAAGCTTGGCTGGCAGGCCTATCACAAGCTTGGCTGTTGGGCCTGTCACAAGCTTGGCTGCCATCCTTGGCATGATCTTGTACCCCTGTCCTTGCTTGCTTTTAAATTTTTTATCATTCAAAATTAAATACATATTGCTTTGTTTCTGGGAAGGTGGTGGTGAATTGTACTCTGTTCACTCTGCATTCTTACAAGTACACCCACAAATAAAATTGGTAAACTTTATTCTTTTATTGAAAAGCAAGATAATTCAACAAGTGAAAAACAAATAATGACAATGGAAATAAAAATAGTTGGATGTGGGTAAATCACCTGTAAGTCATCCTGTCCACAAAAAGTATAAAAAATCTGCTTATTGCTAACATACTACACAAATCACTATATACACTATGTATATAATTATACACTATCGGCTTGACAGCCCACCAAACATGAAAAGTTTATAAGGACATAAAGGTAGGAGGCGCTGGAAATATTAAGCATTCTCCCTAAGTTTTTTTTTATTTCAGACTGGAAAAACGCCCCAGTAACATAGGAAGGTACGTTTAGAGAACAAGAACCAGATACATTAGTAATGCGCTAAGTATATGGCAAAAACTAGAGCCATATCTCAGAAAAGTCCAGCACACCACCAGGCTCCTAACCCCAACTACATGACCCATAAAAAATGGGGACCAACAAGTTAAAAGAAAATTTAAAAAAGGCAGGCAATTGGAGCAGAAGTTGAGAAACGAGATGAAAGAAAAGAGAAATAAAAGAGATAATGGATAGAAAAGTGTAACCAGTGGTTACAGTCAGATGGGAGAACATCAGCAAACCCCCTCACTTTGGCATCTGCATGGGAAGGGCAAAATCCAATTTACAGAGTTGATAAAAAAGTAAAGATTAACTCATTGAATAAAAACTGCAGAATGACAAAGCAAAAGGCTTGCCAGGAAATTTGAAAACAAGGGTACAAAAACAGGAAACTCACTGACAACTTACATCGCCATTATCAACTACTAGAACAAACTACACTGTAATAATAAACACCAAAAATACAGACCTGAGCTCCCCTAAACAAAGATTTTCACCACTTCCATGACTTTCTTCAATAATTTGTTACTGAGCTTCATTCGGAAGATCCCATTCATTCAAAATCCCATTCTCACTCTCATATCTCTCTTCTTCTCTTTAATGATCAACAGCACACCTAGTGACCTAGCCTAAAGAATGAACACAATCATATTCCAAAACACTGTAAATGATTATAAACAGTACACCTAGACTAAAGAATATACAAAATCCTGTTCCAGAACAGTTGCAATGATTTATAAAAGCACACCCAGCCTAAAGAATACAAAAATTCAAAATTTCCGGAACAGTCTCAATGAGCAGTATTTAGGAGGGAGTCGTAAATAGGAGGTCATTTATACTGTAAATGGTCTGTCAGAAAGTTTTGGGTCGTATGCTGGAGGAGGTCGTATATGGGAAGGTCTTCTAAGGGAGGTTTTACTGTCGTTAAATTTTTTCTTTAACCACCACCACCCCTGCCCCACCTGGGTGCCTGCTGCAGAAGCCAGCACTCACTATATATATAACTCAAGTGCCTTGTTACTATAGTTACCTGGTTTGCAGGTCTTGTTTTGTTAGTGTTAATTTTTGTTCCATCCTGGGTCGTCATTGAAAGGGGTTGTGCTGATGTCGTTCTCATCTAGAGGGTCTGTCTGAAGAGGGTGGAGAGGTTTTATGAATGATGTATTATACCTGTCGTTGGGAGATACACCAGAGGGTTTATTTATGGTGTGTTCTTTACCATGTTTTATAATAGATTAAACACCCCATAGGTTTCCCCAAATGTCCCCGATGGAGTTGTGGTTGGTTATTGGTGTGTATTGATGAGGGGCACGAGAGGTATGTGAGTTGAGGGTCTCTGTGTGTGTGTGTGTGTGTGGTGTCGGTGTGGATGGGGGTGTAGAAATGTGTAAGGTTAGTATGGGAAGAGGGTGGGGATAATAAAGGAAGTTTAAATCACAGAATTTAAATCTGTCACTACTGACATTAATTAGCAGATTTTGGATTTACAATTAAAACTTGAAAGTATTGCCCAAAGTATCAAATCATTGTTGGTTGTTATTTGTGCTAAGTTATAGTTTTTACTGTTTCTAAACAGGTTTTACTCATGTTTTTATTCATTGTTTTATTGTCTTGTTTTTATGGTTGTACTTTTGTACTTTCGCTTTTCCCTCCTTGTGATGTGTGTGTTTTTTTTTTAAAAGAATAAAGAAGGGACTGCTGCTTGAAGTAAAACGTTAGGTGACAACTGCCCCACTGCTGTATTCACTCACCACCCCACAACCTGCCTGGACATAGAGTCCTCCTCCAACTGGCACCTACTATCCAAATCTGAGCCACATCTCTTCAGCAAACCCTCCTCTCTTGGCATCTCGGGAAGATAAAACCTACAATACCTTCTAGTTCAAACTGAAAACATCCATCCCATCCCCTCTGTCCTCTGGCACCACCCCATGCAACATTGCCCATTGTTACTTTCCCAACTCAACAAAGCCACACAGCTCCACACACCCAAAACCACTTTCAACATTAATTCAATTGCTGCCAGACATATAATCATTCGTTAGGAGGACAAATAAGGGTGTATGTTTAAAAATCCTAAGAAATAACTGTAAGTGCCACAGACAAGAAATAAACTCATGTGATGAAGCGGGTTCGCTCCGCAAACTTTCCTCTCTCTCTCTCTCCGTAAACAGAGGCAGGCCTTTTGTGGAAGCTCGCTCTGCATACTTTATTGAGTGCCGCCGCTGTTGCTGCCCAACACTGTTCATCGGCCCACGGCTCACTGCCCTTTGTCCGGCACACACCCCGCTTTTACCAGGTGGGAGCGGGCCACAACGGAGGCATTGCCAGCTACAGCAGAAGCTGGCGTGTGGAAACCTCATTTTGTGTTTCTTACATGTACAACATTTAGAATAAAAAGTGAAAGAATATACCTACAAGGACATGAAAATATACAGTGAGTAGAGTGCGCTTTGCTCTTCCTGTTAGTGTTAAGGAAAGTTAAGTAGAGTGAGAAGGAAATAAAGATAATTACGTTAAAAGGCAATTAAACTAGCTAATGTAAATAGATAAAGATAAGAAATATGCCTACAAACTAACCTAATCTATTAAGATGTTTGATGAATTTACTATCTAAAGAAAGAGTATATCGAGTGGAATCCGAATATGTTAGTTGTTAGTATCTATAACTATTCTAGAAGGAGATAGAAGCATTTAAAGAGAGTGAGCCTAGCACAGCACGTATGAGATGCCACAGCGCGTCACAGTCACGTGTCGCTGGCGGTACCCAGCTTTGTAACCTGATACCGCCCACTGTGAGCGGGTGGTGGCAAAACGTCTCCGTGATGGCTGCGTCCATCACACTCATTTTTAAATGTAAGCATAAGTTGAATGAATCTGTATTACTTTAATCTTTGCTGTCTTCTTAAAATTAGTTGAAATCCAGCAGCAGTGGGGTAACTGAGATTTGTCTTTCACAGAATGTGCCTTATGTATTGCTGCTTATCTGTGATTTTGAAACCTAAGAATGCTTGCGAAAGCCCATGTTTCTCTCAACCAGCTTTAATTCCTGGTCAAAGGAAAACAAACTTATAAACAGCAGATCCTAAGCTGTATATTAAACCTTCTTTACTGTAACAAATCTATGGGAGAAGTCAGGAATTCTCACAAGTCGTTGCTTAAATGTTCGCTACTTACTCGCCATAGCTCAAAAGCCATTGCTCACATCTGTGCTAATGGCACAGATTCAGTTAAGTACCCAGTTTTAGTTGGTATTTTTGTTATTTTTGTTGGCCTGATTGTTGCGTTACGCAAGATTTTCTTTAAGCGCGACTGTTCTAAACACTGTATCATATCTTTACATAGTATTGCATCTTTTCATTTATAGAATTGTTGACACGTTAGTGACGCATAAAGTTGCGTAGAGGAAAGACGTCATTTGTTCTTTAACAAAATCGCGTATGACTCAGGCTTCCGGGAACCAATGGGAAAATACTAATTCGGGGGTGCATGGAAACGAAGAAAACATTGGAGCAGATTAAACGGATTTTGGCATTTCTGGTCTGGAGATACGGAAGAGTAAGACCTGTTACTAGTCTGCGAGACTTGTTAACGGTTTTCCAACAGTTCAAGACGCGCTGTTAATGTAGGATCATTGTTCAGCGGTCACTGGAAGGAGTTAGTCTTCGCGTATAGACCTAACTCATTCAGAAAAATAGCGTTGTGGAAAGAAAGTGTCGAGAAACGAAATAATAGCTGTCTCGTCGTGAATCCATCATCGACGGTTAGCCGTACGCTATACGTTCTACTAAGAAGGCTGCATCCGTGTAGCTATATAGTAAGATATGGTAGTGATTCATTACTAAGCCGGGAGAAGTACTTTATGCTTCTGCAGCAAGTATGTGTCAACATTTCTCTGTCTTATGAAGAAACGTAAGATAATGTTAAATCTTCAGTGGTGTAAGATTTAACGGACGTGTTACCAGTATTCATCACCGTGAACCTGTCTCTCATGTAAACAGTCTAATAGTAGGCTGAGAGTGTACAGTCAAACGGACCCCGTCACTTGTGGAAGTGAACTTTCTTCATAGATCAAAAAAATCTATGGGGCATCAATTGCGTTACCTTGTGACAGTTAAGCAAGGACATCTCAAGGTCTAACGGACTATCAGTACGATACATTGTTCGTAACCAGTGTTCCTGACACCTTTGGACAAGCTCCATCTCCTGAGTTCTTCTGGCACGGTACGACTGGAGTCACAGATCACCTTTGACCCTGCTACAGACTTTTCTCGGATCTACGCTCGTCAGTCAGAACATTTGCACTTCTACGAACTGCATCTTACGTGTCAACCATCCCATCTTGTTCGGACTACTTCTGCGGGCCATTACCTGATGAGAACGATTAATGGATTAACTGTTCTATTCCGGTTTTGGATTAATTCATTTCCCCGCAAGTAGTCTCTTTGCGTTATCACGCTATTTCATATGAATTTAATTGTACGCTAGTTACATCATACCTTGTTCAGACAATTGTTTTGTGTAACAAACTGTTGCTATCACGCACATATACACACACGCACTGTTACGTATTTGTTCAACTACATTCTTTCCTCAGCTTTCATTTCTAATGTTCATAGTTCAATAAATGTGTTAAGTTATCTGGACGTGTACCTTTTGATTGAAAAGGTGAGGGTCTGCACTAGGCGTATGTTTTTTTCGTATTTCTTCCCTAGAATTTCCGCACACCCCACAAAACATTACACTGATAAAGGGGTAATGGCCTGAAATGTAGATGTGTCCATGTTAGATATTTTACTTGTTTTGTAAGGTTTCAACTTTTTAGAGTTTTAATACTTAAGTTGTTGTTTTATTAATCCATGTACTGTTAAAAGCAGTGTGCTCTGCATATTGCCAGGATATCATTCTATTTGATTTTCTATATTATTCCGCATTTCTCACACCGAAACAGCGATGTGATGTGATGTTCATGATAACATTGAAAGGTCAGAGTTCTCTACATATGCAGGTATACAGTGTGTACTCTGAGTACCAATATGATTGCAAACTTTTCTAGTGACAGGATAATGCATGAATGATAACCTCTTATTCCAAATATCCTATTCCCAGAATGGACGAAACAGTAATAGGGAAAATAAGTCAAAAGTCTTTACACTACATTACTTTACACTACAGATGGATGTGGGGGGAGGGGGAGTCAACACTGAAAGTCCTTTCCTTTGACTTTTTCAGACTTGTTTCTATGTTTTACTTTGTTTTCGCTACACTCTTTCCAAGTGCAGGACAGTTTGTGCAAACCAGAAGAAAAGATTGCAACAACAGAGATGCAAGAACTATTGCGTGTACATAGCATTTAATATGAGGATAAGAATTTAGGCCAGAATGCTTCCATATCTCACTTATGCATACTTAAAAATACTATATTTGGAACTTTTGTGGCATTTGCGTACACATCAGTTTTGAATTTATATTATCACTACCAGCATTATTTAAATCTGTTTACACTTGCATTTTTACAGGATTAACTTACCTTGCACAATGCAAGTAACACAACATTCGTTCACTAATTTATTATGGGTTGACTCCCAGTCAAGAGGTAGAATTTCCTATAAAGATTCATAGTTTATTTTATATTCTGACTAGAAGCGATTGACCAAAAAAAAAAGGAAGCATCTATCCACTAATATTTGAGTAATGACTCAGCTGGGGCATGAACCACCAATTCTCCATCTTGAAAATGGATCTTTTAACTCATTCGCATCGACCATCCTACAATGCGCGACGTCACTGAAATCTCTGAGTTTGGGGCAATTTTACCGATTTTCAAAAAATTGTAAAAAAACCCAAACAAAACTATGAAATTAAGAAACATACTTGTTGGAAAGATAAATTTAAGTGGAAAAAGCCTTTTCCTACTTATCTCTTGGTGATGCTGTGTGGAAGACTGTGTTGAATTGCATAACCAAAGTGAATGTGTTTATTGACAAACACTCAAAGGCCTATTACAGCCGTCTGCTCCACTTGTAATCCATATGAATAAAAACATACAAATTCCTCGTCTTCCCCCCTCCTCACTAAGGTTAGTGAGGACATCATTTTTGTCTTCTGAAGATAAATTTTCGAACATTTGTGAGCAGACATTCGAATACGGCGGACAGTCATTTTTGCCCACTAATGAGCACCTTCAAGAGCACATAACTCTGAAACCCCATCTATCTTGTGATCTAAGGGAAGGAACTCTGTAGAAAAAATAATTCTAGTATAGGAAAATATAAATGACATCCCTTTCCAGTGAACCACTTTCGTGTTTTTAGTTGTCGCAAAATAGTAAGCATAGCACCAAAATCCCAAGCGCATAGGTCACCATACACTCATATATTCTACATTCGTTTACTAGCCCACAGAAGGGAAGGAGTTAACCATTAAGCATCGAGGTGGTTGGATAAGTATGTGACTGTAGTGTATAAATAAAAATTAGGGAAAAGACAAAGTAGTATAATGTTTCAGTAAACTAAATAGCATTATTACTGTAAACACTTTTAATAAACAGTAAATTTTTTAAAGCAAGTATTTGGTTTTATCAGTCTGCTCCACATATACACCCGCCAACTCCATGATCAATCATCACCGTCACTATGGCTGCTACTGCCAAGGAGTTGATATAGGCAATGTATTCATCATCTCTTGGTTATTACACAGAAGTATCATTTGTTCCGAGTTGGACTTCGGGTATCTAATTAGCACAAAGATTTTATTCACTCATGCCCTTCTAATATGTGAATTACAAAGCAAGTCTTTCCTTTCACTTGAAAACTCTAATAGAAGTTTTAACAGGATACAGCAAATAAAAAAGTTTTGTTTCAGAGTGCACCCCTCTGGCAGCTACTGTATGAAGTTATATGTCTATGTAAAAATGAATGGAGCAGTACCCAGCCTCCCAAAAAATGGGAAACTCCATATGAAATTGGTAAGTCTGTTTGATGTCATAGTGTGGATGTATGCGTTTGTATGTTTTTGGTATAAAATTCTAAGTTATTTCAATTAGTATAATTTTTATTATTAAAGTTTTGCCTCTTTTTTGTGTGAAAAAGTTCCTTTAAAAACACACTACCAATTACAGCATGTGCAGCAATCATTGTTTTTCACTGAATAAAATGACCTCAGGCTTGGGTTCGCTACTGAGTTGTATTTCACTACTTTATCAATTCTTTAAAAACAACAATTGTAGTTCACTATATTTTCTCTACTTCTTTATAAAACGTATAAACTTATTTTCGTTTCTCTTAAAAAAGGTAGTGCGCCATTCTCTTTGGCAAACCCAGTGGGACACTGTCTTCCTACAAACTTCATTCCATTCTTCCATCTATCTTTGCTCATTTATATCATTCAGAGCCTATGTGGAGACACGACATTGTCCTGACATGCCTTCAATTGGGACATGCCCATTTCAGCCACTCTCTCCTCCATTTGGAATGCCCCCCTCCCCCACACACACACACCTGTGATTATTGCAATGTGCCTTTTACTATCCGCTGTTTTCTTGTGCTCCTTTTAGCTGTGTCTGTTAGCGCCAGTTTTTGCCCTCTTTTTTCCGAAATTTTTCTTTCTATCCCTTCTGTGCTTCCAGACTTTTTACATACGACCCATTTTTATTCTAATATTTAAGCATGCTCTAATTTTTACCTGTCCTTTTCATTTTAGTCCATTATCTTGTTTCCGTTGTGATGCTGATGCATAGATTCTTCGGGATCACAATGGAAACAATACTTTTAGTTAAAAATATTAAACACTACTTACTGTTTGGTGCCAAATGTAGTCACTTTTTGCACACACAACAAACGAAACACGTGTAGCCATTGTGAACGATGGAAGTAGACCTGGCCAGTCGCTATACTAAACCTCGTTTGGCAAGCTGAAACTGTTTCCAAAACTCATTTAGACAGTTCAGGGGAAACAACCGATGAAAAAGCTTTACAATGATACAAAGTTTACTTCCCTTATACCGTTAAATGCGTCGCTGCAAATGTTTAAATTCGCCGCAAGTTTGTCGGTTACGCGGAGTCGCTAGTCGTTTAGGTTGTCGCAAGTTAGCCGAACCCAATGGAGTCAAAGAGTTAAAATTATATTCTATAAAATGTCTAACCAAAAATGATAAAAAGAGATAACTTTAAATATTTTTGCAAATACCAAGATATCAGCAAAAATTATGGAGTCTCAGCTTTCCATTAACATCAATGGTGAGATCATATAACTAGGGAAGGAGCAGTCCTCATTTATGGCAACCAGCTCATCATCTTTTCACTGCTGAGGTGTCAGTAAATCACAATTTCTTGTCACAGTCCTGACCCAAAGTGCTATATTAATTAGCGATCCCTAAATGCAGCCTCCAAAAAAATACCCACCAATTCCACCCTGGTAAGGCCCCTCCGCGCATGCACACCACACATTACCTATGTGCACAGCTCACTGATCAGGTCACCCTGACTTTCTCAAGCACTGCTGTGCTGGCTGGTTGTGTTTTCACCTGGCGGTCTACACTTACTCCTGCCTACACTCAGCATGGCTTTTGCATTGGCGGTCCCTTGCTTATTCCTTCTCTGCGCTGTGTCAAAGTTTCAAGGAAAGTGAGCTTTTGTGTTCTCTCCTTGTTGCTCTGTCTTTACATAACACTGTTTGGTTGGACAGTTTTTGACTTAGCATAGTAAATTTCGTCTTAGCCAGCTAGCCTATCAGGGGGGTATACAGATCTCTGGGTTGTCACCGGCGTGTTTGTAATCTGTACTCATGCTTTGCATTGTTTGCTTTTGCGGGACTGTGACTCAGTGCTTTCATCACTCCTTTGGTTTTGTGCTAGATGTTTTTGTCTTCACTTAGCCATGCCGCGTGGGTATACCCCTGTACTCACACTTTGCCTTGTTATTGCAGGACTGTGACTCAGTGCTTTCATCACTCTCCTGCTTTTTTGGGAGGTGTTTTTGATTGTTTCACTTAGCCATGCAGCATGAGTATATCCATGTTTTTCACACTTTGCATTCGTTGTTATTCCGGGACCATGACTCCATGTTTTTTCATAACTCCCCTGCTTTTGTGCTAGGTGTTTTGTCTTCTCGTAGCCATGCAGCGTGATTTTCCCCTGCTTCCAGCTTGGATGGGATTACCCGCTGGGTTCATTCAAACAAGCATTGGTCTGGCGGTTCTCACCCTTTCCTGTTGCCCCGGTCACTTCCGCTGGTGTTGCTGCTTCGCCACTGCACACCATGACTTATGCTTCTGTTGTCTCGATGCCGTTTCCACCGTTCGACAACAGCATCTTTGGCATCCGTTTTACCGACTTCCGGTTGCTCCTCGCTCATGCTGGTTACCGGTTTGCCCACCCGCCGTGGTGGCAAGACTGGTGCGACTTCCGACCGTTTCGCATCTGTGCTTCTGCCATGACCCTCTGCGGTTTCCACCTCTACAGCAGACTTGACGTCCATGTCTGCCTTTTCGTTGTCATGGTCCGTGATTTCCACCTGCCGTGGTGGTGGTTTGAAGAGTGCGAAGAGTACCGAGGTGGCTTCTCTTGCGAGACCCGCTGGTGAGGGGCATTCTCTGGTTCCACTGGTCCCAGCTGGACATCCCTGTGGTCTTGTGCCATTGGGAGCGGATTTGCTCACGCATTCCCCCCCCCCCCTCCACTCCAAGGCAACCGCCGGTGAGCTTTGTTGGGGTGGTGGTTCAAAGAGTGCAAAGAGTAGCGCGGTTGCTTCTCTTGCAGAACCTGCAAGGGAGGGGCATTCTCTAGTTCCATCGGTTCCAGCTAGATGTCCCTGTGGTCACGTCTCCCCCCCCCCCACCAGGCAAACATATGTCTCACTTGCTGGTGAGCCTTGCTACTGTGCAGTCACCATCCCTAGCAGCTAGAGTGCATCCATCAGACATCAATCCCCCTCCGCAACTCTCGGAGTGGTTGTGGGGGGAGACTACTACTGTAAGCCATTCACTTGAGGGACTGTCGGTGTTGACAGAAGGGGCTCTGGATCATGTTCTTTTATGTTTTTGGCTAACCATACAGCTTCCTGCGTTCCTGCCATTTCTGGCGGTTCACAGGTAGACATGCCTCCATCCTCTGGCCACCCATCAGAAGTGCTCCTTGCTTCTGATGTGGAGTCACACCGGCACCCCCCTTCTGGTTTCGTACTTGTTCATGAATCTCACTCTGACACAGTGTGTTCCGGTAAGGGGGACGGTTGCTCGCCTCTTGTTGCCTGTGGTGCCCACTTGCGCGCTTCCGACTGGTGGAGGGTGCTATGCATTCCTTTGTCCCATCACCTCTACTGAGGTGAAGTCGGACGAGGTGGAAGGGGGTGATGTCTCGGGGTGCCCACCTCCGAGATGGCAGATGAGAAGCCGGCGACACTTCTCCACTCCATTTTGGAGTTGGCAGCTCTCCTGCAGGAGACTGCACCAGACTTTCTAGAGGGACTATCATTTATGATGGAGGAAGTGTGGGTGCATGTTTTTTCTACACTTCCTAGTGAAGCGAGAAGCCACCTGTGTTCCTGCCAGATCGGGCGGGTTCCAGGTGAATGTGCCTTTTGGCCACACACCAGAACTTCCCCAACTTCCAGGTGTGGGTCACATGGGCAACCCCCTTCCCGATCTGCCTGTGGCCATGAGCTTGGATCCTCTGACACGGTGCATTTCCGGTTGGGGTTGTGATTGCTCTGTTTTCTAACTGCAGAGAAAGTCAGAAACATCATTGTTGGGGTGGGAGGTAGAGTAACATGGTGGCTACTCTAGCGAGAGCCCCTGGGAAAGGATGACCACTGGTCCTTTGGTTGGCGTCTTTAAGGTCTAGTGCCAATGAGGGTGGACTTGCTCATGCACACTCCCCCCCCCAAAAAAAAACATGCAGGTGTCTAACTTGCCGATGTGCGTTGCCATGCAGTCGAGGTCACTGTCTCTCAGCCCAGGTTCTTCCGCTGCTCTCGGAGTGGATGCTAAGCATGATTGTAATAAGGTCTGCCTAACTTTTGGAACAAGTTCATAGTAACCATAATTTCGTTGTAACCGATTTTGTAATAGAGTGCTGTGTATATAAAGTGTGATTTGTTCCATTTGTAGTTTTTCACATGACAAGGCAATCTGCTGTTCTTCAAAATTCCCAGTCACTTGTTTCACTTTGTTTAGCAGTCCTAAGATTTTGCTGGATTTTGAATGCCAAAAAGGCTTGTGTGACTTATCTGCATTCTGCAACTGACACTGTCAGCAGAACAGGCTATAGCACTGATATTTTTCACCTGTGAAAGAGTACTACAACATGGGAACATCCATGTATCATTGTTGACAAAATTAAAATGGTAAAATTCGAAACAGTATTGCTTCAATTTATTGGAAAAGACTCACACCATCAATATTCATCAATAATAATGATAATTTATTTGTAAAGTGCCAAACCAAATTACCAAGTTTGCTGCAGAGCTTGCACGCATTCGCACAATGTGACAGAAAATATAAATACAACTCAGGTTGCTTCTATGATTCAGTTTTCCTTTATTTTTTATTCAAACTCAATCTTTCTTGAAAAAGCCGGTTGTCTATAAACTGGAAACAATTCAGTGGCCTCAGGTTATAGTTCTCACGAAAACTAGTGATATAAATACCTTGCTTGTAATTTCCCTTGACTTTTCAAATGCATATGCAATGACACTCAAGGGAACTAGCAAAAATATCTTATTGTTTGCCCTTTTTCCCCCACCTGGTACTGGATCTACCTCACAATGTCTGGCACACATAATTTTTCTGGATGCTATTTGCAGGGTTCTTCTCAGGTACCGAAGATTCTTCCACCTTTCTCTAACCCCTTACACCTTAAATCTACTCTCTCCCTACCTTTTTCATGAGAAAGCCTTCATTGCTCACTGGGTGTTAAATAGCCAGCCAACAAAAGAACTAGTGTTTTAATATCACATTTGGTAAGTGGGTATATACTGGGAGCTGTCATATTTGTTGAACAGCTGTGCAGTTTCTTCCCCTTTTCATTTTTTTTGTTGTGTATGGTTTTTTCAATTCCTCCCACGCTTTCACATCCACTCTCCTCTTCACCCTTGACATCGCATCCCTATACACATCCATACCCCACACTGATGGCTTAACCACACTGTCTTTCTTCCTCCACTCACGCAGCGACCCCCACCCTCCTACACACACTCTGATTAGGTTGGCAGAGTTGGTCCTCAAGCTCAACACATTCGAGTTTGACGGCCAGTGTTTCCACCAAATTAGTGGCGTGGCGATGGGAACCAAAATGTGCCCTAGTTATGCTTGTCTCTTCATGGGTTGGCTGGAATATAACATCCGCAACAGCTACACGGCCCCATCCCAGAATTATACAGACGATACATCGGCGACGGTCTAGGCGTCACTTCCCTCCCTGAGTCTCAGTTATTGCAGTACATCCAGTACATACAACACTTCCACCCCTCCATTCAATACACCTACACCATTTCATGCACCTCTGTCACATTCCTCGACATCAACATAACATTGCAGAACGGCTACCTTGCAACCACCATCCATTACAAACCTACGGATTCGCACTCCTACCTGGATTTCCACTCATCTCACCCACCCTCCACCCTGCATAGCATACCCTACTCACAGTTTCTGAGACTCCACAGATTATGCTCTGACGACACTGACTTCCATGAACAATCCGACAGAATGGTAGACTTTTTCCTCGCCCGCAACTATCCCTCCAAACTTCTGCACACAGCTAGACAGAAAGTTGCCACCACACCACGCGCACTTACATTACAACCCTCCCACCACCCCAGACAGAACCAAGGCCGATCGCTGTAATGACCTACCACCCCTACAACCTCCCAGTACGTAGGATCCTCCTTTCCAACTGGCACCTGTTGTCTAAATCTGAACCCCACCTCTTCAAAATACCCCCCCCCCTCCTAGCATCTCGGCAGGATAAGAACCTGCGAGACCTTCTAGTACACTCTAAACTAAAACCGACTACCTCCCTCCCCCCTTCCTGGTGCTCCACCCCGTGCAATGTCCCCCGCTGCCACACTTGCCCCTACCTGAACACTGGCACAACACTCCACACACCCAATACCACCTTTGTGATCAAACGCAACTTCACCTGCACCAACAGCAACATCGTCTACGCCATCACATGCACCCTCTGTCCCACTTTATTCGACATCGGGGAGACAGAACACACACAAAACACCCGCTTCACGGAACATCTAGCTGACACTAAACACTGCAGAAACACACGAGTTGCATGTCACTTCAGCACACCCCCACACACAGCCGACAACATGAGGGTCTGTGGTATCTGGAAAATGAAGGACGACTCCATTGACAGTAAGAATATGGAGTCCTACTTCATTACCCATTTTGGTACCATGGCACCCACAGGTCTCAACCTTAAACACTGACCCTCCCCCTCCTTCCCCTTTACCCCCCTCCGTCTCTCTTACTTTTTCTCTCACCCCCTTCCTTCTCTCTCTCTCTCTCTCTCTCTCGCCCCCTTACCCGTGCTGCTTTCTCTTTCTCTCTCCCCTGCCCACTCTCCACACACACCCCCCTTTCATACCCACCTTGCGATTGGCTGCCCCTCTTTTTAACCCTACTTACTGTCCCTTGGTCATTCTCCTGCTTTGCAGCCAACACGCCACATCTACTGCAGATAAGTCTTTTTCCTTTTCGTTTTTTCGTCGTTTTGTTGTGTCGTCCTGATGAAGGGGTAGTGCCCCGAAACATGTAGATTGTCTTCGTCTTTGTCCCTTTTCTAGCTTGGTACAGTTCCCTTGTTTTACATTTAATTTTTTTATGGTTTTTGTTTTCATGTTTTAAAAAATGTTTGGTCAATTATTCAAGGTCACTATCGCTTGTTTTTATTCATGCATATTGTCATTATTCAATTCATTTGTTTGTGTGTGTGTGTGCAGCAAACCAAATACAATATGTGAAGAAAGAATTGCAAAAGCGAGGTTATCTGTCCAGGGAGTTTGCTACTTTACCATCCAGCTTTAGGCATGGCAGTCGTGAACTGTTGCTGGCATTTGCATGGTTGATGTTTAAAGAAGATATAACTGGGCGATTTAAGAAGAACTGCATGGTTTCCCTCCACAGAGATCTGCTCTCTTTGAATAAGGTAAAGGTGCTTTAATTACTCGCTGAAAAAGCTGTCCATTATGGCATGATGGATCACTTTGATACTGCTTCCTGTGAAGTAGAAATGCCTGTTCCATTTTATTTTTATAAAATTTTACAAAGGTTCCCCCCCCCCCCCCCGAAGAGTTTGGATGCTATAAACAGTTAGGCTGTTGACGATCCTTATACAGAAAATTTACATAGATTTAAATGCCATTAACTTGGTATGGCATTCGTTAGTTTAAAGTTCTCCACAAGGAAATGATAAAAAATGAAAGTGTATTAGTTAGAAAATGAAAGTTAGTGATAGTTGGCAGTGATGGTGTTGCCTAGGCTGCATGCATGGGAGCACATAAACTTGGTTTCCTGGAGAGTGCCAAATCTTTGCAGTCTAATGTGCATCCTCTTTTTTTTTCTTTGTGTTTGCTAAGGGACAGGATGGACAGTGAGGAGAGTTTGCATGGGTCAGTCCCTTACATTATCTTTAACAAAAATTCACAGTCACTGGCCAACTTTGGTCTCCACAAAAGACCTTGTTTTTACCTAGATCACCAATTTTAGTTGTAAGATGCATGCAAATGCATTTCTCCTATGGTGAGCTTCTCTCGGATTGTGTGGCTAAGCTGGCCCACCCTGTTCTCTTGATCTTTTTTCTCTCGGTCCTTTCCCTTTCTTCTTTTCTGCCCCAGATTTCTCCTTGTGTTCTGCAGTTTTTTCTGTGCTGTCTTTCTGCCTGCCGTGGCCTGTTCTTTCTTCTGTTATCACATGCATCTTCTTTCCATGGTTCTTTTGTCTCTGCAGTCTTTTTTAGACCCCCTGGATTTGCCATACAGGACGACTCATGTCGGGGAAGAATGGGATCTTGGGCCCAGACTTCTAGACAGAAAGTTGGTGTGGCCCACTGCAGTTGGCTGGTCATGCAGTGCCCTAGCTTTGCTAGAAAGCTGCGCCCTGGGTCAGTCTAGTTTAGTTTTAAGCCAGAGTATATCTCCTGTAGCCTTGGTGTGGCCCTGCTGGAAATACCCCTTGTTGTACCGCTCGGCCACATCCCCTTCTTGGGCTTTGTGGTGGGTGGAGAGCAGGAGAGATGAACTTTCCTTTTTCAATGATGTCCTCCAAAATTCTGCAATGAAAGCGGTACTTTTCACCTGCTTTTGACTTTGATAGTGAGGATGAGGTGATGCAGACCTTCTCTGGTCACATGCTTCAAACTTCTTGTTGTTGAGGGTGCTGACCCTGACGAACCAGTGACGAAGTTGACCCCTTTTGCTGTCCAGAAGGGGGTTCAGTGCTATTTCCTCTAATATTCTCTCCATCACGTGGTTCCATGGCATCTCTTGTGGAATGTGGGACCCAGGAGGCATCAGATGCCCTTAGCCAATTCCAAACTCTTCATTCACTGTCCCATCTGGGTTTCTGTGTACAGGTCACTGAAATCTTTAGTTGGCATGATTCGCTGTGCTGACTTAGCTGACATGTCAGAACTCGACATCAAGGCCAAGCATTAATCTTCCTCCTTCATCCACGCCTTCTTTACAGCTCCATTCCTCTCATCTCTTCTCTGCAGGCTGTGGCTCTGTATTCCTCTATTTTCAGTCTCTATCTTCCTCTGTCAGCTTGGGTCTCCCATCAAGAATTCCAACTCCCCCTCCTGTTCTTTCTTTCTTTCCCATCACTCTGTCGGCGCCCCCGCGAGCCTGGCTTCACGTGCCGGGGGTGAGCACCCAGCCTTTCTCTGGCTGGGTGGCTAAGCTGGCCCACCCCTTTCTCTTTGGCTTTCCTTTTTCTGACTCTCTGGTCCTTTCCCTTTCTTCTTTTCCACCCTGATCTCTCCCTGCTTTCTGCAGTTTTTTCTTTGCTGTCTTTCTGCCTGCCCTGGCCTGTTCTTTTTCTTCTTTCTCTCACATACATCTTCTCGCCACGTTTCTTTCTCTGCGGTCTTCTTTAGACCCCCTGCGTTTGCCGTGCAGGGCGACCCGTGTCGGGGGAGAATGGGATCCTGGGGTTGAGGTCCCTGATGGGTGCTGCTCATCATACCAACACACCCCTTTGGGTGGGGAACAAGAGATGAATCTTTATCCTTTCCAGTATGGCTTTCAAAATTCCTTCGCGCAAGCGGCACCTCCCACTTTGCGTTAGTTCGGACAGTGTGGATGAGGTCTGACAGACTGTTTCTTCAGTACGCTGAATTCTTTTGTCGGCGTGATTCGCTGTGCTGACTTGGCCGATATGTCGGAACTCAACATCAAGGCTGAGCTTCAGTCGCAGGGGGTGATTAACGTTTACCGCGTGACTCGCAAGAGTAATGGGGTGGTCGTTCCCACCAACACCTACTTCATTACCTTCTGTTTTCCTAAACTTCCCTCCATTCTGTCCATTGGTTATCTCAAAGTACCTGTCTCTCTATATGTTCCAAATCCTTTTCGTTGCTTTCAGTGTCATCGCTTTGGCCATGGCACGAAAACCTGCAAATCTGTTCCTCTCTGTTCACGTTGCGGAGCTGCTGACCACTCCTTTTCTGATTGTTCCAACCCCTGTTGTTGCTTAAACTGTCGCGGTGACCATCCAGCTACTTCTCGCGACTGTCCTCGGTGGAAAGAGGAGTCTGCCATCCAGGGGGTCCGTGTGGAGGGCAAGTTGTCCTTCGCCGAGGCCCGCAAGCGAGTGCTTGGCTCTTCCTCCCCCACCTCTTCTGTCTCCTACTCCTCTGTCGTCTCTCGGCGACCTACAACTTCTTCTTCTTGTCAGACTGACGTCACCTGGGTTGTGGGGGACTCCCCTCGCCCCTTGCCTTCTGTCTCTATGCCCCCTTCTTCGGCCGGTTCGAGCTCTCGACCCCCCCTCACAGTCCACGCCATGCACCACTTCTCAGGGCACATCCACTACTCCTACCTCTTCGACCACCCCCCGCTCTACTTCTTCACATACCTCTTCTGCTGACCTACCTCCTTCACCTTCACATGCACCACAATCTCCTTAGAAGTCCACCTCTGTTCGCACCTCGCGGTAGGGAGCACCCGCTGCCCGTCCCTCTGCTTCTCTCTCTGCCTTATCCTCACACAACCACTTTTCGGCTCTTGCCGACACCGGGATAGAAGTTAGGGCTTCCCGCCCCTCCTCCCTTTCTCCCCCATGTCGGCCTTCCCAGGGTCTGAAAGACACGTCCTGGCCTCCTAAGGGGCAGGCGCGACGTGATCTTTTGGAGGACATAGAGCTAGTCAACCCTCGTCGCCGGTCTAGCCTAACTTGCTAACATGTCCATCATCCAATGGAACTGTCGGGGAATCTGGGCTAACTAGGAGGACCTCCGCTGTCTTATCTCTTCTCTCAACCCTGCCATTCTTGCCCTGCAGCAAACCCTCCTGCAGGGCGCTTCCTTTTTGTGTGGTCCTTTCGGTATTCTTCGTAATGCTTCTTCTGCTGACACTGGCTCTGGCGGTGTCGCACTCCTCCTCCATCCTAGCCTTCTTTACAGTCCCATTTCTCTCACCTCTTCTTTGCAGGCAGTGGCTTCTAGAGTCATGATGTATAAAACCATCTCTATTTGCTGTCTCTACCTTCCTCCATCAGCTCGGGTTTCCCGTCACGAGTTGGACGATTTGCTAGACCAACTCCCCCCTCCTGTTCTTCTTTTGGGTGATTTCAGTGGACGTCATCCCCTGTTGGGTGGTGTTTCCGGTGACGCCCAGGGAAACTTCTCGCTTCATTTTTTGCTGAGAGGGATCTTTGCATTTTCAACGACGGCAGTCCCACTTTCTGTCAGGCTCACAGTGGGTATACTTCCGCCATTGATCTTTCGGTCTGTTCTCCTTTTTTCTCTTTACTTTCCTTGGTGCATCACCGGGGACTTGTGTGGCAGTGACCACTTCCCCCTTGCTCTGCTGGCCAACCTTTCTGCACGCCCCAAGCCAGCGGGTCGCTGGAATCTTTCCAAGGCTGATTGGTCACTCTTTCACTCTCTTTGCCTCTCCCGGCTGACTTTATAGTCTGATTTTAACCTTGATTCCAAGTAGGAGGTCGGTGTTGAGGAGAAGAGGAGCCGGCAAATCGAGAGTTTGTATGGTGTGCTGGCGAGCATTTCTGTAGAGGAGGCAGTATAGTAGAAAGTGTTCAGCTGTTTCTGGTTCAAAACCACATGCACACGAGGGATTGTTTGTTAAGTGCCTGTTAAGTAAGTCAAAGTTCAAGTCGCTCATCCCTAGTCGCAGTCTGCAGTGTATGATTTGTTCTTTGCGATTTCCAATATAGTAGTAGGGAGGGATAGCACTTTTACTTACTTTTATGTATCGTTTGAGTTCGGAGATTGAATGAGTGGATTGTATGTATTGTGGGAGCAGGTTTCAGTCGGCAGATGTTTGCGGTATGAATGAGTTTTTGAAAAGCTCCGTTCTTGCATATGGGATATATCTGTCATGCGGTCTGCATCTGTTGTAAGGCTTATGTGAGGAGGTAAGTGGGGGGAGAGTGTGTAGCAGGTATTCAGGGCAGAGGCCGTTGATCATTTTGAAATAAAGCAACAGCCTGTGTTTTGACCTCCTTTCCTTCAAGCTACAAAATCCTGATTCTTCATAAAGCTTTACGTGACTAGTGCCCCTCACTCCCCCGATTATGATTCTGATTGCTTCTGAGTGGAGCTTTTCTAGTGCATCTGCTTGGTGTTTGGTACAGCCGTCCCATATGACGCCGCATAATCGAAGATAGGCAGAATGAAGGACTTGTACATGGTTTCGAGTGCTTTTCTATATAGTAGGTATTTGTATTGCTGAAGGAGTCCAATGAGGGGAGTAGCTTTTGTGGCCACATGATTGACATGCTCTTCCCACCTACAGTCAGCTTGTATAATGACCCCTAGGTGTTTGCGACTTTCTGATTCTTTCAAAATAGTGTTCCCGAAGTGGAGTTCGTGGGTTTGTTCGGATCCTTTTCTAATGTTAAGTAATTTAGTTTTGTTTTCGTTAAATTTGACTTTCCATGCTTTTGCCCACTTCCGTATATGCACTATATCGGATTCTAAGGTTTCTTTCCTGACGTCGGGGTCATTTTAAACCGAAGTATTTGCTTGTGTCATCCGCGAAGAGTTTTATAGTTGACAAGATGTCTTCAGTGATATCGTTTATGTAGATCAAGAATAGGAGAGGGCCCAGAACGGAGCCCTGAGGGATCCCGGCGTTTACTGTAAGGTAGGCAGACTTATCACCCTTAATGGAAACTGCCTGAAGACGTTTGGAAAGATAACTCCGGAGAAAAAGTAACGTTCTTCCTCTTATTCCGACTGCTTCCAGTTTGTGGATTAGCCCTTTGTGCCATACTCTGTCAAAAGCCCTAGAAAGGTCGAAAAAGACTGCTTGCGTGCTTATGCCCCTGTCAAGATTGCAAACAAGAGCATTGTAGAAAGACGCGAGTTGAAATACTGTGGAGTCTCCCCTAATAAAGCCAGACTGAGCAGAGGAGAAGATATTGTTTTCGACAAAAAACTTGTACATTCGTGTGTGTATGCATCTTTCTAGTAGTTTACAGACACAGCTTAGGAGTGAAACAGGCCGGTAGTTGGAACAGTCATCTCTTTTTCCTTTTTTGTAAATAGGTGTGACGTGTGCCACTTTCCAACAGGCGGGGAAAGTGCATTCGTACAAGCAGCGATTGAAAAAGGGTGTTAATGGGTGAACTATGATATCAACAGCGCTAACTATTAATGTATTATGTATTTGGTCTGGGCCGGGTGATTTGTTTTGTTTGAGTTTGCCTATCGTTTTCTTGACTTCTGATACTGTGAGAATGAGTTCATCTAGTTCAGCAGTTTTAAAGGGAATGTTAGGAAGTGGGTCGTCGCTGTCAGGTAGAGTGCATTGTTCAGCGAAAAAATTATTAAGAACAGCAGCGTTTTCAGCGTTGCTGCAGTAGGTGGTATTACCCACGCAGAGGGGTGGTATGTCAGCTTGGTGGAGGCCTTTTCTGTGTAGAAATACGTTTACTAGCTTCCACCACTCTTTAGTCCCAAATGAATGAGAATCTGAGACTCTATCGCTAAGTTTGGTTAAATAATCTTGTTTCCTTGCTCTAATTTTGCTAACCAAGTTATTCCTAAATTTCCGAGAATGTTCCCAATCTGCCGGTTTCAAAGTAGTTTTAGCTTTCTTATAAAGTCTATTCCTTTTTTAATCCAGCATTTGATTTTGTTTGTCATCCATGGGGCGTCATTACTTCTAACGTTTATTGTTTTGCTGGGAAGACATTGTTTTGCGATGTGAAGGAATGCGTCTGTGAATTTCTGGGCAGAGGCAACGATGCTGTAGGCTGTGAGAAGAGTTTCCCAGTCCATCTCTCCTAGTAATGAGCAGAACTTTGCTTTGTAAAGCTTGTCGTAATTTAGAACTGTTCTTTTAAATGATCGATTAGTTTTGTTCTGGATTTGCAGAGTAACACATGGTACACTATGGTCACTACAAAATGGTGGCAACACCTCGACAGATTTCATGATGCTAGTGCACTGAAGGATGATGTGATCAAGGAAGGTACTAGAGGCACTCGTTGTACGAGTGGGTGTGTCAACTAGCTGATGCAACTGGTACAAGGAGATAATGTCCAGATAATGTTGGGACGGTGCAGATAGCCAGTCATTGTTAAAATCGCCCAAGATGACGAGTTTGTTGGGTGTGCTGTTGGCTTTGTGTATGCTTTCCCTAATTAGGCTCCAGTAAGAAACCGGCTGATTAGGTGACTGGTAAAATGAATCGATCAGTATGTTTTCCTTGTTCAGTTTGGTTTCGATCCATACAGCTTCTAAGTTGTTCACGTGAAGGTTGGGTCGCGGTTTGCACAACAGATTGTCACGAATGTAAATAGCGGCACCGCCATGCGCGTCATCACGGTCAAGATGAACTGCTGGTTCGTGGAATCCTGGGATGCTGATGTCGGGTGGCTTGTTCGTGTTTGGGTTGAGCCACATCTCTGATATGGTTAAGATGTCGTACTGGTGTGATTCCGCTACCAAGAGATCAATGTGTCTGGGCAAACTCCGTATGTTAACGTGTACTATACGGATGTCCACTGGTCCGCGCAGGCCGGGGTTTCTCTCAACGTCGCCTGATCTGAGTAAGAGTAAGTTATGAGCCAATGAAAACGCAGTGTTGGATGGTAGTTTGGGGGAGGCGTGGGGAGCTTGGGGAGCTTTCAGCTTGTTCTGGGGGACTTGGGGGACGAGCACGTGGGGTGGGGAAGTGAGTAGCATATATACACAAAGGGATAGTGTTTGGGTTCGTCGCCTTTCTGGGAAGCGTTCGTTGGCCACCTCCGCGATGGCGATGCAACCCTCACAGACCAGCGCGATATCGCTAATCGTCTTGCATGCACCTTCGCTCACAATTCCTCTTCCTCTCACTACTCTCCTTCCTTTCAGCGCCTCCAACGTGTCAGAAAATCTACTCCTTGTAACTTTTCTTCTTCTGACTCTGAATCTTACAATTTCCCCTTTTCTCTCTCTGAACTCAGAAAGCTCTGTCAGTGTTCCTCTTCCACCCTTGGTCCTGACACTATCCACTATCAGTTTCTCACCCGTCTCCCTGAAGAATGTCTTTCTCTTCTCCTCCACATCTTTAATTATGTTTGGACCTCATGGGACTTTCCCTCTGTGTGGAGGAAGGCCCTTGTGGTCCCACAAACTTTCCTTTTTACCCCACATCCGGTCCCTTCGTGCATCATGCCTGAAAGCGCTAGATGTCTTACGTGTTGTTGGGCGCACCCAGTGGGGTGCGGATCGGACCACCCTTTTACGTTTATACCGCTCCTTGATTCGGTCGAAACTTGATTACGGATGCATTGTTTATGGTTCCGCTCGTCCCACCTACCTTAAACTCCTCGACACCGTCCACCACCACGGCCTCCGGATCTGTCTGGGAGCTTTTCGTACCACCCCGGTGGACAGCCTGTATGCTGAGGCTGGTGAGCCCCCTCTCTCTCTGCGCCGCCTCAGTCTCATGCTCCGGTATGTCACCAGACTGAGGG
>SMGT01016482.1:41965-85228 GCA_004794575.1 Lanistes nyassanus | reverse complement strand
ATACCCACCTCACCCATTCCTTCCTGCTCCGTTCCGAACCTCCGCCTACCTGTACCCACTGTGCAACACCCCTCACTGTCCAACACATTTTATTTTCCTGCGTACATTTTCGCCATGTCCGTCTACGTCACTTTTCTACCCCTTCTTTCCCTGCCCTTTTTCGATCCATTCCTTCTTCTGTGATATTCGCCTTCTTACGTACCATCGGTTTTTATTCACGCATTTAAGCTTTCGGTTTTATTGAATGATCCGTTCTCTGTTCACTCTCCCTTACCCTCCTTTCTCTCTTACCGCTGGTTTTCCTTTTTCTTCCCCGCCGTGATATAGCCTTAGTTGCTGGCACGGCGTTAAGCCCAAATACCTACCTACCTGCCCTTGTGGTCCCCATTCCCAAACCCGGTCGGGATCACTCTGATCCCAACAACTATTGTCCTGTCTCTCTCACTAGCTGTCTGTGTAAAACTATGGAGCGCATGGTCAATGTTCGCTTGGTCTGGAACGTTGAGTCCAAGGGTTTCCTCTCCTCGCTGCAGTGTGATTGTCGGCGGGGCCGGAGCACCGTCGACCACCTCGTGTAAGCTCTGTGTAAATAGTGTTCAATGTTGGGTTTCCTCCAACGGTTTTACCTTTTCCACTGCCGCGTGCCACTTTCCGGAGTCCACCATTCGTATTGATGGTTCGGCGCTCCAGGTGGTCCCCGAGGTCAAATTTTTAGGGGTCATTTTTGACCACAAACTTTCCTTTTTACCCCACATCCGGTCCCTTCGTGCATCATGCCTGAAGGCGCTGGATGTTTTACATGTTGTTGGGCGCACCCAGTGGGGTGCAGATTGGACCACCCTTTTACGTTTATATCGCTCCTTGGTTCGTTCCAAACTTTATTACAGTTGCATTGTTTATGGTTCTGCTCGTCCCACCTACCTTAAACTCCTCGACACCGTCCACCACCACGGCCTCTGGATTTGTCTGGGGGCTTTTCGTACCACCCCAGTGGACAGCCTGTATGCCGAGGCTGGTGAGCCCCCTCTTTCTCTACGCCGCCTCAGTCTCATGCTCCGGTATGCCACCAAACTGAAGGCATGTCAGAATAACCCTGCTTATTCCACCATCTTTCAACCTGAGCATGCTCCTTTGTACGATCTTCGTCCAAAGGAGCCCAGACCTCTTTCTCTCCACCTTCTTTCTCACCAGTCTGCCTCTGCTCTCCCTCTTGTCCATGTTGCTCCCCTCCCCTCTCTTCCAGATCCTCCCTGGACCCTGCCACCTCTCAACCTCCATCTTGACCTTGCTGCCTTCTCCAAGTCTTCCACCTCTGCTCTCCTTTATCTTCACCACTTCCACGAACTCCTCTCTGACTATCCTGGTTTCTGCCGCATCTTCACGGACGACTCTAAACTCCCTTCCGCTGGTCGAGGTGCGGCTGCAGCCATCCCCTATTGCTCCCCTCATACTTTTCACTGCTCGCCTCGCTGATAAAGTTCTGTCTTCTCTGTTGAACTTTCTGGCATTCTTCTGGCCCTTTCGCATGCTCGCCACTCTGGTGAGAAACATTTTCTGATCCTGTCCGACTCTCTTTCTGCCCTCCGTGCACTTGCCTCTCACCGCCTTAACCATCCTTTCCTGGTCCACATTAATATTTGTCTCTCTCTCCTCCGCTCTCAAAATATCAATGTCATCTTTGTCTGGGTCCCCGGCCATGCTGGCATTCCGAGCAACATGCGTTTTGACCGGGCTGCTAAGCGGGCTCTTCAAGGCCCCATCACTCTCTCTCCAGTGCCGTCTGTTGACCCCCACCCTTTTATTTCCTCCTACATCCACCCTCCACTGTCTTCCAACAAACTTCCCTCTATTCTTCCTTCCCTCTCTGACTCTATTTACTATGCAGAACCTGTGCGGCGAGATGATGTTGTCCTGACGCGCCTCCGTTTGGGTCATACCCACCTCACCCACTCCTTCTTGCTCCGTTCCGAACCTCCGCCCACCTGTACCCATTGTGCAACACCCCTCACTGTCCAACACATTTTATTTTCTTGCTGACATTTTAGCCGTATCTGTCTGCGTCATTTTTCTACCTCTTCATTCCCTGCCCTTTTTCGGTCAATTCCTCCTTCTGCAATACTCACCTTTTTACGTGCCATCGGCTTTTATTTCCACATTTAAGCTTACTGCTTACTTCTGTGCCATTTTTTCTTCCTTTTGGTTTTACTGAGTAACCCGTTCTCCGTCCTCTCTCCCTTACCCTCCTTTTCCTTACCGCTGTTTTACCTCTTGTGTACCGCCGTGATATAGCCCTAGTTGCTGACATGGCGTTAAGCCCCAATACATACATAGATACATTCCTCTCACTACTCTCCTTCCTTTCAGCGACTCCAGCCTGCCAGCGAGTCTACTCCTTGTAGCTTTCCTTTCTCTGACTCTTAGAATCTCCCCTTTTCTCTCTCTGAACTAAAAGCTCTCCGTCAGTGTTCTTTTTCTGTCCCTGGTCCTGACACTGTCCACTGTCAATTTCTAACCCATCTTCCTGAAGAATCTCTATCTCTTCTCCTTCACCTCTTCAACTACATTTGGACCTCTGGGAACTTTCGCTCCATGTGGAGGGAGACCCTAGTGGTTCCCATTCCCAAACCCAGTAGAGATCCCTGTGATCCCAGTAGCTGTTGTCCTCTCTCTCGCACCACCTGTCTCTGTAAAACTATGAAGCGTATGGTCAGTGCTCGCCTGTTCTGGACTGCTGAGTCCGAAGGTTAGGTGTCCTCACTGCAGTGCGGTTTTTGATGGGCCGGAACACCATTGACCACCTTATTTGTTTTGAAGCATTCATCAGATGCCTTTGTTTTATTTTTTAAAATGTCAGCTAACCAATATTGAACATATGTAAGTTTCCCAACAATTCACTATTACAGTAGTTCCTCCCTTGTACGACCCTCTCTAGTATGACCTGCTGTGTAAGTTGGTCTTACAAATTTGCTTGAAGTGACCTCCCCTAACAGCAGCTTGATGAAAATGGTGTCAAACAAACCCAAGTGAAATGTGCTTACACTTTAAGAATGAGTTCGAGTAGTAGATAGAAGCAAAAAATGGAGAAATGGCAATTAGCAGGGCAAAATCTCTGAATGCTGGAAGAAAGGCAGATTCAAACAAATATTCGTGAAAAGGGAGGGATTACTGTACCTTTTATATTGCCTATGATGCTGACATGGTATTAACATTAACAACCAACCAGCCATCCTTCCAACCCTTTATTATCATTTCTGGAGTACAAAACCTGAGCTGAAGTATTTCTTCATGTCATTGCAGATTGTTGAAGACAGAGGCAAGACTTGTGTAAATCACAACAAACATCAAAGCAGTAGCGAATGCATCCAACAACTATTAATATTAAACCACAGGCTTCAAACCTGCATTCGACTTTTATTCTCATCATATCTGGAGTATGCCAAACTTTCATTCAAGGTATGAGTGTGTTTGTTTGAATGTAAGGGAAGAATGTTACATGCTCAACTGTCAAGGGGTTACAGGCTCTGTAGGTACCCAAAGGAGGTCATGAAAGTTTGACACTGGTACCAAAAATTCAGTCCGAAGGAAATATCTAAAGTGCATGCTAATGACAATATCTGTTGGATTGAAAAACGTATGATTTTTGTCACAATACTGTACCATGACTCAAAGTGCTATATTCTCAATTAGCTATCCCTAAACGCACCTCCAAACAAAAATAACCCATCAAGGTAACCCTGGTAAGACCCCTTCGTGCATGCGCACACCACACGCCACCTGTTTGCACAGATAACTGTCTAGGTCAAGTTGACTTTTTCAAGCGTTGTGCTGCTGCCAGGAAGTGTGTGTGAGCGCTGCTTCTACACCTTTCCCACCTGCTACAGTGTGGCTTTGCCTTGGCAGTCCCTTGCCTCTCATCATCTCTGCGTTGCATCGACGGTTGAGAGAAGTGAGATTTTGTGTTCTTTTCTTGTCAATACAGACTTTATGTACGCTTTTTGTGACTTAGCATTTTGTTGACTTTTGTGACTTAGCGTAGAGCATTTTGTCTTAGCCAACCATTTTGTTGGGGTGTGGGGGGGTCCACATCTTTGGGTGGTTACCTAGTCATTGTTACTTGTACTCATGCTTTGCTTTGTATTTTGTTGTTGTTGGTTTTTTTTTTTGCCGGGCTGTGACTCCCTTTTTTCATCACCCCGTGTGTTCAGTAATCAGTTTGCTTTGTTTAAAACTTGTTGTCCTTCACCTACTCTGACATGCTGCGTGAGCCCCACCCTACGTCCAGTTCGGATGAAATTGCCCACCGGGATTTTTTTGACAAGCGTAGGTCTGATGGTCGATGCCGGTCGCCAGCTGCTACGATCACTCCCGCGGATGTTCTGCCATCTCCGCCATGCACCGCTACTTCTGCTGCCATGGTGGTATTGCCTGTGCTGCTACCAGAGCTTTTTGACCCCTCTTTGTTAGCGTCAGTCTCTCTGACTTCCGGCCATTCCGTGTCTACGCATCTGCTGAGACATTCTGCGTTGTCCGCCTCTACAGGAGACTTGACGTCTGTCATCACGGTCTATGATGTCCACCTGCCGTGGTGGTGCGAAGAGTAGCGAGGTGGCTACTCTTGCAAGACCCGGCTGGTGAGGGGTGTTCTCTGGTTCCACGGGTTCCAGCTGGATGTCCCTGTGGTCTCGCACCGTTGGGGGCGGATTTGCTTGCCCAAGGCAAACAGGTGTCTCACTCGCCAGTGAACCTTGCCACTATGAAGTTGAAGTCGCCATCCCTCGCAGCTTGAGTGCATCCATCAGTTGTCGATCCCACCTCCGCTGCTCTTGGAGCGGTTGTTGTTGGAGATTGCGACTGCAAGCCACTCACTCAAGGGACTGTCAGCATTGATGGAGGAGCCTGTGGAGTGCATCTTCTTACACTTTTTGGCTAAGCTTACAGACCCTTGCGTTCCTGCTAGTTCTGGCGGTTCACAAGTAGATGTTCCTCCACCCTCTGGCCACCCATCAGAAGTGCCCCTTTGCTTCTGATGTGGAGTCACACCAGCATTCCCCTTCCGGTACCATTCTTGCTAATGAGCATCGCTCTGGCATGGTGTGTTCCGGTAAGTGGGGACAGTCGCTCGCCTCTCTTGTCGCCAGTGGTGCCTACTTGGGCTCTTCCAACCGCCGGAGGGGGCTATGCATTCCACTTTCTCGTTTCCTCTCCCGAGGTGACATCACAGGAGATGGAAGAGGGTGATGTCTCGGGGGATGTCCACCTCCAAGATGGCGGATGAGAAGCAAGCGACGCTTCTCCGCTCCATTTTGGAGTTGGCTGCTGTCCTGCAGGAGACCACACCTCAGTGAGTGGTGCAAGAACAGCACGAAGCAGAACAGAGTCCTGGTTCTGTTCTGTCCACCTTCAATTACCTCGCTCCCAGGAGGGCTGCTTGCGTGGGTCACCGATAATGCAGTCAGTTCTCCTGGAGGCTTGGAGAGGTTACTGTTTTGGTCAGAAACTGCTTGCCAACTTACCTGATCCGCCACAGGAGACTGTCTTCCTTCCCCCATGCGGCCCTGGTGGGTAACTTCCGGTGCTCACCCAAGCCATGCTACAGCTCTTTGTGGCTGGCTCATGAGTCACTCCTGTCTGAGCCTCTCTGGTCTCACGACGACAGCACCCCCAATGGGGAGGGGGGTGAGGGTGGGCCTGCTTTTGAATCCCTCCAAGAGATATGTCACGTGCCCGGGAAATGTAGCAACACTGCCGGCGCAGCGCGTGGTTGCAGAGTGTGATTCAGGTAGGGTTCAATCTGTTGTGGGACTCCGCTTCCCCTCCCCCTTTGGCATGTTGCCCTATGCCGTTCCGTCTGCCAGCAAACAGACACAAACATGGGACATTGGCTGTGGCTGCCCTACTGCAGTCTACCATGGTGGAGCAGGTTCATCCCCCCCCCTCCCCCAGCCCCGGATTTTACTGGGTGATCCTCGCAGCGGAAGCTGGCCTGTGCAATTTGCACATGCAGGAAGTCATGTCTCAGGCACATCTGGGATTCTCTCTGATTCTTAACAAGTTGCATCTTCTGCCACAGAACATGTTCACGTTTCTCAGCATAGAGTTTGACACCATGGTATGGACAGTCTGCTCTGCGCCCTGACTCATCGACCATCTCCAACAGTTGGTGACTCGATTGACTGGTGGTCCCTTCACGTGCCGGCAGCAGGCTGCACTGGTGGGAACGATGGTGCCGATGGTTCCACTAGTCCCCCTCGGGGCAATGTTCCTGCAACCTATCCAGCAGGTGTTTGCAGCATGGTGGGACCAGGCTTCCCAACAGTGGGATGCTCTGGTGCCAGAACTGGAAGCATCCCCCCCACCCCACCCCCCATTCCAGGCATGGTCCAACTTGGACTGACTGAATAAAGGCGTTCCCATTGTGCACCCACAGACTCTCCCCTCATGGGGTGGGGTGCCCATTTCCTCCACCACGTTGCCTCCGGCACTTGGTTCAAAGCGGAGGCAAACTTGCACATCAACCTTCTTGAGTTGCGTGTGGTTTGCCTCGCTTTGGAGTGTTTCTGCGATGTGCTTCCCCCAGCACATCCAGATATGTTCAGACAACACTATAGCGGCGTACATCAACCACCAGGGTGGTACCCACTCGAGTGGCATTGTTGACTCCGGTGGAACATCTGTGGATCTGGGCTCAGTCATGGATTCTCCCTGTCTGCAAGATATGTGGCTGGTACGGTCAATGTTCTTGCAGACCTCCTGAGTTGGCCACACTGTGTTCTACAGATGGAGTGGACACTGGCCCACTCTGTTCTGGAACCAGTGCGGCAGGCCTGGGAAACGACCGCTGGTGGACCTGTTCACCACAAGGTTCAGCAAGTGGCTGCTGGTCTATGTCTCCCCAGTTCCAGACCCGGAAGCTAGGGCAGTGGATGCGTTCTCACTGATGTGGGCAGGGTTGGGAGCATACGCTTTTCCCCTCTTACCCCTCCTTCCCCACGTGGTGCGGAAGGTGGAGTTTGATCATCCCCTTATTCTCCATGCACCTTATTGACCAGCAAAGGCATGGTTTCTGGATCTTCTGCAACTGAACAGAGCAGATCCCATTCCGCTGCAGGAGCCCTCCTTCAGCCCCGGTCCAGCATTCCCCATGCCAACCCCGCCCCCGCGGGCCCGGCTTCACGTGCCGGGGGTGAGCACCCAGCCTTTCTCTGGCTGGATAGCTAAGCTGGCCCACCCCTTTCTCTTTGACTTTCCTCTCTCTGCCTCTCTGGTCCTTTCCCTTTCTTCTTTTCCACCCCAATCTCTCCCTCCTTTCTGCAGTTTTTTCTTTGCTGTCTTTCTGCCTGTCCTGGCCTGTTCTTTCTTCTTTCTCTCACATCCGCCCTCTCTTCACGGTTCTTCTTTCTCTGCGGTCTTCTTTAGACCCCCTGCGTTTGCCGTGCAGGGCGACCCGTGTTGGGGGAGAATGGGATCCTGGGGGTTGAGGTCCCTGATGGGTGCTTCTCATCACACCAACACACTCCTTTGGCCCGGACTTCTCCTAGACGGGAGGTTGGTGTGGCCCACACCAATCAATCGGCTGGTCGTGCAAAGCCCTAGCTATGCTAGAAGGCTGCGGCCTGGGTCAATCTGGTGTAGTTTTATCTAGGCCAGAGTATACCTCTTCTGTAGCCCTGGTGCGGCCCTGCTGGACATACCCCCCGTGGTACCGCTCGGCCGCATCCCCTTGTTGGACTCCATGGTGGGTGGGGAACAGAAGAGATGAAACTTTCTCCTTCCGGTATGGCTTCAAAAATTCCGCCGCGCAAGTGGCACCTCCCAACTAGTGTTAGCTCAGATAGTGAGGACGAGGTCCGACAGACTGCTTCTTCTCATTCTGCACAACCCTCTTGGCCCCGTTTTCTTGTTGTTGAGGGTGCTGACCCCGATAAACCCGTCACGAAGCTGACTCCTTTTGCTGTCCAGAAGGGGTTCAGTTCTATTTCTCAGTCAACGTTTGGTTGGTGAGACGATCTATAAGTACCACAGTTTTTTCGCTCAACGAAGAATCCAAATTTCACGGTCCAACAGGCTGATGGATTTTCTTCAAGCCTGGAATCAGAGCGTAGGTTTCTTTCCTAGGGCGGGCAACAACTAGTTGATGATACTCCGGGTTTCCTAACACCGGTTCCAGAAATGTCAACACTGGCCACATACAAGACTACACTCTTGTCATCAAAGTACCTTCACTGGTACAATCATTCGCCACCAATGGTGCGAGAAACTAATGCCCTCTGGCATCTACACAGACTCTCCACAGTCTGTCAATTCCCCTTCCCTAGGGGACTTCTAGCTGCCCTGACTAGGCGAACAGAGCACTAAGTTAACTAACAATTGCCTGATACTACTGGCCAAAATCTTTGCCCCTTAGGAAATCACTCCCCATGTCTTTCCTCTCTGATGGTTTTTCTGTGACTGAACTGGACGCGTTCAGCCCACTCGTTTTGGGCGATCACATGGCTACATGCCTATTTCTGATTGGGTGGAACAAGTGGTGTGAGTTCCTGGTCGTTTGCAGAAGCTTCCAGAACTAGAACGTTCTAGAATAAAAGTGCTTGGCTTGCATGTCCTTGAGTGAATTTGGCGTGAAATCTACATGCTGATCTAGGAAAAGAGCGGGAAATTAGTGCGTTGGGGTCATGTTTTCCTAGATATTTGTGTATAGAAAGCAGAGAACATACTGATTAAAAGGAAGCCCTTTAATAAAAGATCGTTTCTTATATGGGAAATGCATGGGAAATTACTATAACTTCTGATTGAATGAGCAAGTCTGTGTTTATCAGGGCTAACCTACTAAACTTGCTACATTATAGCAATACTGGGAGACAGTGAATGGAGATGTCGCCATTTTGTAGATAAAAGTTTCCATTTGCTTGTCATGGGAACGCTAGAGGGGGGTCGTTTCCGTGACAGCAATAGGATACAAATTGTGCATCTGCCAGTTTGCATGGTCCCTCCTGTAAGGCTGATGATAGTTCTTTACACTTAACGTGTCATGTTACGACATGGCATTGCACTATTATGTCTGCTTACTTTGCACAAAGATGCACAAAATTTGGATGGCAGGATTGAGGGACATAACTTTTTGCATCTCTTACAGTGACATGTCCTTGATTCAGGAGAGAGAGAGAGAAGCAAAAAATTAATAACGAACCCTCGGAGAACTCTTTAGCATTTCCTAGCATACATCACTAATGCATGTGCACAGCTTGTTAAACCTAGCAACCTCTGTATCCAGGGGCACCACATGGCTCTGTCAGAGCCCTTAAAATGGTTTTGAAATGGCTTTTTCTAAATGTGTAACTAAATGAACAGATGTTCCTTTATGACTAAAAATGGAAAAAAAATCTATGTATGTTTTAAAGGGTCAATCAGGTTTGTATAGAGTATGTTGTATTTACCACTGAGATTTTCAATATCAAATTTGTTTTTGGCTGGATCATTGTATAATCCGATATTTATGTTCAAAATTATTTACAGCACTGCTAAACCTTTGTCGTGCAAAGTGCATATATATCTTGTAAGCAATACACAGCATATTTGTTTTGCTTGAAGAAATGTAATACGTCTCATTTTTAGGGTCTCTCAGCCCTCTACAGTTTATACTGCTTAAAGTAAGTTTAGCCATAAAGCATCTTCTAGGTAATAGTATACGTTTATCCATAGTACATCTTCCAAACAATAGTAGAAAGGAATCACACATTGCCAAAACAAAAACAGGAGGAAAGACTAATAGAGCCAGAAAACAGAAAAGGACATAACAAAAACTTGCAAGAGCGGCATAGACCACTATCCCTGGCTATGAGTGATATTCAAGGAATGTTCAACAGTGGTTATGTCAAAAGATACATTAAGCATAGGAAGAAAAGACATGGAGAAAACACATTCTCTGCTGATCTGTTTAGCAAGGAAAGAAACATACATTGTCATACATTGTTCAGTAGTCCACTACCAGAGTCCACCCATCAAAATTATGCATGACAAATAGAAGCGAGAGGAGACACTCACACTCACCCACACCCATGCAAACCCACTTGCATGAAAACTGAGCTTCACTAAACCATGACTGTAGCTGGGTCCCATTTTGGTATCCATGGTGACACTGTTGATCTGGTGGAGAGTTTGGCCATTGAACTCAAAAGTGTTGAGTATCAGGACTATGCCAACCTGATCAAAGTATGGGGAGGGGGAGGGTCACTGCGTTGTTTACATATCCTAACTGCTTAAACAGATATGGGAAATTTAGTTATACGTGTTTTATAATTCTTTTGCTGTCTTTTTTCCCCTTGGTTCAGAACTTCCTTCAGAAGCCTGTCTGAATTGCTTTTCATTCACATTTGGTCTTTGGCAATCTATTCTTTTAGGGGGATTGGGAACTGAGAATAGAGTTGGCACAGCATTCCAGTTTAAACGTTTTCTTTCACTGTTAGTCCACTAGCTGCTTTCAAAATCATCACTGCAAAGCGTGCATCCCTTAGATCGAATTTCAACAGCTTTAAGATTCTCTAGGTCTTTTCTCCTGGCGTTGAAAACCCAGCATCTGCACCTTTATGGAGAAAATAAAGTTAATTGGCAAATGGAGTTCAGAGATAAACACTATAGTATAACTTTATATGCTCGCTAAACACGTGAAGTGTCTTTCCTTTGCATTCTGGTTTGCTTCTTCTGTTTGTACTATTAGCTCCTGAACAAAAATGCCGAAGAATGTATTCTTTTAAATCTGGAAGCCGATACTGTATTAGAGCTCGTGTTTTATCCATAACCCCTGCTCATGCTGGATAACTCTTCCCGGTGAAGAGTTATCGTACGCAACTGGGCAGACTAGAATTGCCCGAGTGAAGTATCTGTATATGTAAGGTCTGTGCTGTCAGGGCATTTGTGTGCAGTATGGATGTGTAAAGCGATGTCATGTCTAGCATGAAGAAGAGAGTGGGTGTGAAGGTGTGTGTTTGGGGGGGGGGGAATTGAACCGATCAGTGAGTGAGAGTGTCTGTAGTGTCTTTGATGTAGGTGGGGAGTGATTATACAAGGGGATGGAGTAAGGTATCCGAGTAGTGTTTTCAGTTGGGCAGCTGCATGCTGAGATGATGGGTCGGCCAGGTTGTTAGGCTTGTGTATCTTAGGCAGCAGGTAGAAAAATGGTTGTTTGGTGTCAAGACATGCATGTTTATTCATGGGTTGGCTTGAACACACAAGATCTGCAACAGCTACACAGGTCCAACACCAGAACTATACAGATGGTACATTGACGACAGTTTGGGTGCCACCCCCCCCCCTCTGAGTTACAGTTGCTACAATACATTCAGTACATGCAAAACTTCCACCCTGCCATACAGTACACCTTTAACATCTCAAGCACATCTGTCACCTTCCTCGATAATCACGCTCCAGCCCACCCACAACACCAGACATGTAAAGCCTTGCCCCAACCACCACCCCCACAACACCAGACATGTAAAGCCTTGCCCCAACCACCACCCCCACAACACCAGACATGTAAAGCCTTGCCCCAACCACCACCCCCACAACCTTCCCACCACCCCCACAATCCTCCTTTTCAACTGGCACCTACTATCCAAATCTGAACCACATCTCTTCAGTCTTCCCCCCACTCCTGGCATCCTGACAGGACAAGAACCTACATGATCTTCTAGTTTATTCCCAACTCAGTACATACACCCCTTGCTCTCTACCCCACTGGCACCACCTCATGCAATGTAGTCCGCTGTCACACATGCCCATACCTCAGCACCACCACGCAGCTCCACACGCCGAAAACCACCTTCAACGTCAAGCATTGCTTCACCTGCACCAACAAAAACATCATCAGTGCTATCTTATGCACCATTTGCCATAGTCTGCTCTATATTGGCAAGACTTGAGTTGACTCTCAATGACCATTTCAAGGAACGTCTCGCAGACACAAGATACAGGAGAAACACCCCAGTTGCAAGACACTTCAACATTCCACCACACAACCTGAAAATCTGTGCTTTCTGGCAAAACTCGGAAGTCTATAGATTTCAAGAACATGGAGTCCCATTTCATCTCCCTCTTTGGTAATATGGCCCCCACATGACTTAACTTAAAACATTAACCTCTTCCACCCATTTTCTTCTCCACTTCCCCCTCTCTGGTCTCCCTTTGTAACCACCCCCACACCTCTTTTTCCTGACCCTCTCCCCCACTCTAGTCCCAATAGCACACATCTTTCTATTGGCTGTAGTACTCCTTGCCACTGATTGGCATGCTCTGCTTCCTACGCTCTGTCTCTCTCTCCCACATTCTCTTCCTGTACATCGACTGTGCATGATCAGCGTCCTTGTAAGCAAAGTTATCTTAATTTTTATTTGTTAGCTGTCTGTGCCATTGTAACTTTTTCTGGGGTGTGCTGGAATTCTAGGGAAGAAATACGAAATGCATACGCCTAGTGCAGACCCCACCTTTTCAAGCAAAAGGTACACGACCAGATAAATTAACACATTTATTGAACTATAAACAATAAGAAGGATAGTAGAGGAAGAAGAGAGATAGATGAACAAATATATAACAAATGTGTGTATATGTGTGTGTGTGTGATAGCAACAACGTGTGGTGTGTTACAACTTGCAGAACAGTAATACAACTGGATTACAATTGAACAAGTATAAATCACAAGTCTACTTGCGGATGTGTAAAGTTATTCCAAACCAGCACAGAATGACAATCCAGTCAAGAATGGAATAGACACACCAGTGTTCGTTCACATTAACACGTAGACCGCAGTAGTAGATTATGTGCAGGAGACAACGGTTGATGTCTGTAGACGTAATTCACAGAAACGCAAGTGTTCAGTCAATGGAATGTAGACTCGGTACAATCTGACAGCGAGGCGAAAGGTGAAGTGAAATCCAGTCTTGCCAAGCCAGTTGACCACAGTTGAACGATCTGGTCCACAGGTAACAGGAACCTCGGATCACAGGCAACGTACTATACAGACTGTTTGTTTGTCCTTGGATGACCTTGTCTGACCGTTACGGGTAATTCCTTGCTTTGTATAGATTTCAGATCTATATGAACTTTCCACTCTCGCTAGTGGGAAAAAAAGTTTGTTTGTCCGCGCACTCACGGCCTACTATTAGGTCGTATAATGAGTAGCAGTTGATTGGAGATATATATAGCGTCTTGGCCGTTAAGTCTTCAGCCCTTCGAAGGCCTAACGATAAATTTCGTCTCTTCCTATCACTTGAGAAAGCTGACGAACAAATTTGATGTAGAAGTGCAAACTCCTTCTCGCGTCAAAACCAAACCAAGCTAACAGTAATCTCACGATTGTTTTTTGAATAACTACACAGAATCAGCCGTCAACGGAGGCGGTATAGTGATAGACCGTTAACGTTCCCTCCCTCGAGAATACGTCTAATCTCTCTGAAGGTTTTTGCTTGTCTCCACGATCAAGCGTTAATCCCCACCGAAATTTCTTCCTTCCCCCCATGCAACCAACATCCTCTCTTCTCATTGGCTGGAGGGGACCGAGTATTACGTGTATTTGACAATCGAAATGACATCTTTTGCCCCTCACACTGCGTTTACTTATTGCGTCATTACCGTGTCAGCCTTCTCGTGAATGAACAATTACAATGCTACATAGAGATGCATTAAAAAGAACATAATTCTTAAACAGCAGCGCTGTAGGAAAACCTTCCGTAACGCAACAGCCGTCCTGAAGAAGGAGTTATGGCTTGAAACTTTGACTTGTTGTCTAACTCTCACTTGACTAAGTTCCTTTTGTTGTACCTTTATTACCCCAAGTCTATTTCTTTTTTTCTTTAAATGAAAACATGCTTTATTTTTACAGATCCATGATGCCACTTACGGTGTTTACTTGACACCTGGTCACAGTCATCTGACTACAAAGGAAGCACATCATCTGTTACATCCCAAAGAAACGAATAAGGTATACAGTAAAATCTGTCTTGTGGGCACACCCTTAGTTCCACTCAAAAGTGTCTCTACATGACAGATGGTGTCAGGGGTGCCTCTAATTGCAACTCAAGACCATATATACATGTACTTAGTGGGAAAACGTTTATAAGAGATAGGAGGATAGAACAAAGAAAAATTAGCGAAAAATAACAAAAACAATATCTAGGTTGTCAAGACATGTATTTATTGTATTTAACTGAAACCACATGTGTTTCCCAACACAAAGTAAGAACAAAAACTAAAGAGACTGCTGAAGTGGGCAAACAAAATATACAGGACCAAAGCTGACCCATTTTGCTGTCCAGAAGGGGTTCAGTTCTATTTCTTCTGCTTTTGTGTCTATCAAGCAGTTCCGTGACACTTTCTTTCTTGTCGACTGTGGAACCCAGAAGGCGTCAGATGCCCTTTGCCAATGGGATTCCAAACTCTTCATTGATCGACCTATCCGGGTTTCTGTGCACAGTTCGCTGAATTCTTCTGTCGGTGTGATTTGCTGTGCTGACTTGGGTATGTCGGAACTTGACATCGAGGCCGAGCTTCAGTCCCAAGGGGTGGCGAACGTTTGCCGCATGACTCGCTAGAGTAATGGGGCGGTCGTTCCCACCAACACCTACTTTGTTACTTTCTGCTTTCTTAAACTCCCCTTTGTTCTGGCTATTGGTTATCTCAAAGTCCATGTCTCTCTGTGGGTTCCCAACCCTTTCCACTGTTTTCAGTGCTTTGGCCATGGCACGAAAACCTGCAAATCTGTCCCTCTTTGTTTCTGTTGTGGAGCTGCTGACCGCTCCTTTTCTGATTGTCCCAACCCCTGTCGTTGCTTAAACGGTCAAGGTGACCATCCAGCTACCTCTCACAACTGTCCTCGGTGGAAGGAAGAGTCAGCCATCCAGCGGGTCTGCATGGAGGGCAAGTTGTCCATCGCCGAGGCCCGCAAGCAGTTGCTTAGCTCTTCCTCTCCCACCTCTTCTGTTTCCTACTCCTCCATCGTCTCTCGGTGAGCCACAACTTCATCGCAGATAGATGTCACCTGGGTTGTCAGGGACTCCCCTCGCCCCTTGTCTTCTGTTTCTGTGCCCTCTTCTTCTGCTGGTTTTGGAGCCCCGCGGGCCTGGCTTCACGTGCCGGGGGTGAGCACCCAGCCTTTCTCTGGCTGGGTGGCTAAGCTGGCCCACCCCTTTCTCTTTGGCTTTCCTCTTTCTGCCTCTCTGGTCCTTTCCCTTTCTTCTTTTCCACCCCAATCTCCCCCTGCTTTCTGCAGTGTTTTCTTTGCTGTCTTTCTGCCTGCCCTGGCCTGTTCTTTTTCTTTCTCTCACATACATCTTCTCTCCACGGTTCTTCCTTCTCTGCGGTCTTCTTTAGACCCCCTGCGTTTGCCGTGCAGGGCGACCCGTGTCGGGGGAGAATGGGATCCTGGGGGTTGAGGTCCCTGATGGGTGCTGCTCATCATACCAACACACTCCTTTGGCCCAGACTTCTCCTAGACGGGAGGTTGGTGTGGCCCACACCAATCAATCGGCTGGTCGCACATTGCCCTAGCTTTGCTAGAAGGCTGCGGCCTGGGTCAATCTGGTTTAGTTTTTCTAGGCCAGAGTATATCTCTTCTGTAGCCCTGGTGCGGCCCTGCTGGACATACCCCTCGTGGTACCGCTCAGTCGCATCCCCTTGTTGGGCTCCGTGGTGGGTGGGGAACAAAAGAGATGAATCTAAATTCCTTCAAGCATGGCTTCCAAAATTCCGCCGCGCAAACGGCACCTCCCACCTTGCGTAAGTTTGGACATTGAGGATGAGGTCCGACAGACTGTTTCTTCTCGCTCTTTACAAGCTTCATGGCCCCGCTTTCTTGTTGTTGAGGGTGCTGACCCCGATAAACCCGTCACGAAGCTGACCCCTTTTGCTGTCCAGAAGGGGTTCAGCTCAATTTCTTCTGCCTTTGTGTCTGTCAAGCGGTTCCGTGACACTTCTTTTCTTGTCAAATGTGGAACCCAGAAGGCGTCGGAATCCCTTCGCCAATGGGATTCCAAACTCTTCATAGACCGAGCTATCCGGGTCTCTGTGCACAGTACGCTGAATTCTTCTGTTGGCGTGATTCGCTGTGCTGACTTGGCCGATATGTCGGAACTCGACATCAAGGCTGAGCTTCAGTCCCAGGGGGTGACGAACTTTCGCCACATGACTCGCAAGAGTAATGAGGCGGTTGTTCCCACCAATACCTACTTCATTACCTTCTGTTTTCCAAAACTTCCCTCTACTCTGTCCATCGGTTATCTAAAGGTACCTGTCTCTCTGTATGTGCCTAATCCTTTTCGTTTTTTTCAGTGCCATCGCTTTGGCCATGGCACGAAAACCTGCAAATCTGTTCCTCTTTGTTCTCGTTGCGGAGCCGCTGACCACTCTTTTTCTGACTGTTCCAACCCCTGTTCTTGCTTAAACTGTCACGGTGACCATCCAGCTACTTCTCGACCATCCGACTGTCCTTGGTGGAAGGAGGAGTCTGCCATCCAGCGGGTCCGTGTGGAGGCCAAGTTGTCCTTCGCAGAGGCCCGCAAGCGGGTGCTTGGCTCTTCCTCCCCCACCTCTTCTGTCTCCTCCTCCGTCGTCTCTCGACGACCTACAACTTCTTCTTCCTGTCAGAATGACGTCACCTGGGTTGTCGGGGACTCCCCTCGCCCCTTGTCTTCCGTTTCTATGCCTCCTCCTTCCGCCAGTTCTCTCGATCCCCGTCACAGTCCACGCCACGCACCACTTCTCAGGGCACATCCACTACTAACTCTTCGACCAACCCCCGCTCTACTTTTTCACACACCTCTTCTGTTGACACAACTCCTACACCTTCACTTGCACCACCATCTACTAAGAAGTCTGCGCCTCTGTTCGCACCCCAGGGTCAGGAGCACCCGCTGCCCGTCCCTCTGCTTCTCTGTCTGCCTCGTCCTCACATAACCGCTTTTCGACTCTTGCCGACACCGGGATGGAGCCTAGGGCATCCCGCCCCTCCTCCCTTTCTTCCCCACGTCGGCCCTCTCAGGGTCCGAAAAACAAGTCTCGGCCTCCTAAGGGACAGCCTCGACGTGATCTTTTGGAGGACATGGAGCTATAGGGGATACTGCCCCCTCCTCCACTCCGTCCTCTCCTGTCAACTCTCATCGCCGGTCTAGCCTAACTCGGTAACATGTCCTCCATCATCCAATGGAACTGTCGGGGAATCCAAGCTAACTATGAGGACTTCCGTTGTCTTATCTCTTCTCTCAACCCTGCCGTTCTTGCAGGGCTCCACTTCCTTTTCGTGTGGTCCTTTCCATGTTCTTTGTCATGCTTCTTCTGCTGACACTGGCTCTGGCGGTGTCGCACTCCTCCTCCATCCTAGCCTTCTTTACAGCCCCATTTCTGTCGCCTCTTCTTTGCAGGCAGTGGCTGCTAGAGTCACGCTGCATAAAACCATCTCCATCTGCTGTCTCTACCTTCCTCCATCAGATCGGGTTTCCCGTCACGAGTTGGACGATTTGCTAGACCAACTCCCCCCTCCTGTTCTTCTTTTGGGTGACTTCAATGGACATCATCCCCTGTGGGGTGGTGTTTCCAGCGATGCCCGGGGGGAGTTTTTAGCTTCATTTTTTGCTGAGAGGGATCTCTGCATTTTGAATGACGGCAGTCCCACTTACTGTCAACCTCATAGTGGGTATACTTCCGCCATTGATCTTTCTGTCTGTTCTCCCTCTCTTTCTCTTGACTATTCTTGGCGCGTCACTGGGGACTTGTGCGGCAGTGACCACTTCCCCATCACTGTCAGCCGACCTTTCTGCAGAACCCGGGCCAGCGGGTCGCTGGAATCTTTCCAAGGCTGATTGGTCACTGTTTCACTCTCTTTGTCTCTCCCGGCTGACTTTACAGTCTGATTTTAACCTTGATTGCCAGGTGGCCGCAGATCACCCTGTCCACCTTTTTACCCAAGTTTTCCTTGAAATTGCGAGACGTGCCGTTCCTACCGTTGGCAAGGGTCCCCGTGGCCCTCGCGTACCTTGGTTCACGACGGAATGTCGGGCAGTGCAGCGAGATCGGAAGAGGGCACAACGTCATGCTTTCCGATGTCCCACTTCTGATAATGTCCTTTCTTTTAAGCGCCCCCAGGCTCGTGCTCGGTTTGTTTTTAAACATCAGCGCAGGCAGGCTTGGCAGAGTTTCGTCTCCTTTCTTTCTGTCCACACCCCTTCTTCCAAGGTCTGGGCAACAATTCATCGCCTCTCTGGGAAACGTTCCTCCGGTTCCGTTGGCCACCTCCGCGATGGCAATGCGACCCTCACAGACCAGCGCAACATTGCTAATCATCTTGCATGCATCTTCGCTCACAATTCCTCTTCCTCTCACTACTCTCTTTCATTTCAGCGCCTCAAACGTGTCGGGGAATCTACCCCTTGTAACTTTTCTTCTTCTGACTCTGAATCTTATGATCTCCCCTTTTCTCTCTCAGAACTCCAACAAGTTCTCTGTCAGTGTTCCCCTTCCACCCCTGGACAATATCCACTATCAGTTTCTCAAACATCTCCCTGAAGAATCTCTTTCCCTTCTCCTCCACATCTTTAATTATGTTTGGACATCCGGAGACTTTCCCTCCATGTGGAGAGAGGCCCTCGTGGTCCCCATTCCCAAACCTGGTCGGGGTCACTCTGACCCCAACAACTATCGTCCTATCTCTCTCACTAGCTGTCTGTGTAAAACTATGGAGCGCATGGTCAATGCTCGCCTGGTCTGGACCCTTGAGTCAGAGGGTTTGCTCTCCTCGCTGCATTGTGGTTTTCGGCGAGGCCGGAGTACCGGCGACCACCTCGTTCGCTTCGAAGCTTTTATCCGGGATGCCTTCGTCAGAAAAGAACACGTGTTGGGGGTCTTCTTTGATCTGGAGAAAGCCTTCGACAGGACCTGGAAGCATGGAATCCTGGTGGACCTTCACCGCCTTGGTTTTCGCGGCCATCTACCCATTTTTATTCAGCATTTTTTAGCTCACCGCCAATTTTTAGTTCGCGTTGGTGCTAGTTTGTCTGATTTTTACCCTCAGGACATGGGTGTTCCCCAAGGCAGCGTTCTGTCCCCTACCCTTTTTTGCATCAAGATCGATGGCATTTTAAATTCAGTTCCTTCTGCAGCTGGCGCCTCTTTATATGTTGATGACTTTGCTTTGTGTGTCTGTGGTAGGTATTTTCCCTGCCTGGAGCGTCAGCTGCAGCTCTGTGTAAACAGTGTTCAACGTTGGGTTTCCTCCAACGGTTTTACCTTTTCCACTGCCAAGTCTGTCTGCGTTCATTTTTGTAAACTCCGTGGCCACTTTCCGGAGCCCACCATTCATATTGATGGTTCGGCGCTCCGGGTAGTCCCCGAGGTAAAATTTTTAGGGGTCATTTTTGACCACAAACTTTGCTTTTTACCCCACATCCGGTCCCTTCGTGCATCATGCCTGAAGGCGCTGGATGTCTTACGTGTTGTTGGGCGCACCCAGTGGGGTGCAGATCGGACCACCATTTTACGTTTATACCGCTCCTTGATTCGGTCGAAACTTGATTACGGATGCATTGTTTATGGTTCCGCTCATCCCACCTACCTTAAACTCCTCGACACCGTCCACCACCACGGCCTCTGGATCTGTCTGGGGGCTTTTCGTACCACCCCGGTGGACAGCCTGTATGCTGAGGCTGGTGAGCCCCCTCTCTCTCTGCGACGCCTCAGTCTCATGCTCCGGTATGTCACCAAACTGAGGGCGCATCGGGATAACCCTGCTTATTCCACCATCTTTCAACCTGAGCGTGCTCCTTTGTCTGATCTTCGTCCAAAGGAGCCTAAACCTCTTTCTCTTCGCCTTTTTTCTCACCTGTCTGCCTGTGCTCTCTCTCTTGCCCATGTTGCCCCCCTCCCCTCTCTTCCAGATCCTCCCTGGACTCTGCCGCCTCTCGACCTTCGTCTCGACCTTGCTGCCTTCTCCAAGTCTTCCACCTCTGATCTCCTTTATCTTCACCACTTCCACGAACTCCTCTCTATCTTGGTTTCTGCCGCGTCTTCACCGACGGCTCTAAACTTCCTGCTGCTGGTCGAGTTGCGGCTGCAGCCATCCCCTCTTGCTCCTCTCATCCTCTCACTGCCCGCCTAGCCGATCACGGTTCTGTCTTCTCTGCCGAACTTTATGCCATTCTTCTGGCCCTTTCGCACGCTCGCCACTCTGGTGAGAAAAATTTTCTGATCCTATCCGACTCTCTTTCTGCCCTCCGTGCGCTTGCCTCTCACCGCCTTAACCATCCTTTCCTGGTCCACATTCATGCTCGTCTCTCTCTCCTCAGCTCTCGAAATGTTGATGTTGTCTTTGTCTGGGTCCCCGGCCATGCTGGCATTCCGGGCAACATGCATGTTGATCGGGCTGCTAAGCAGGCTCTTCAAGACCCCATCCCTCTCTTCCCAGTGCCTTCTGTTGACTTCAAACCTTTCATTTCCTCCTACATCCACTCTCTTTGGCAAGCCCACTGGGACACACTGTCTTCCAACAAACTTCACTCTATTCTTCCTTCCCTCTCTGATTCTATTTACTGTGCAGAACCTGTACGGCGAGATGATGTTGTCCTGACACGCCTCCGTCTGGGTCATACCCACCTCACCCATTCCTTCCTGCTCCGTTCCGAACCTCCGCCTACCTGTACCCACTGTGCAACACCCCTCACTGTCCAACACATTTTATTTTCCTGCGTACATTTTCGCCATGTCCGTCTACGTCACTTTTCTGCCCCTTTGTTCCCTGCCCTTTTCGATCCATTCCTTCTTCTGTGATATTCGCCTTCTTACGTACCATCGGTTTTTATTCATGCATTTAAGCTTTCGGTTTTATTGAATGATCCGTTCTCTGTTCACTCTCCCTTACCCTCCTTTCTCTTTTACCGCTGGTTTTCCTTTTTCTGCCCTGCCGTGATATAGCCTTAGTTGCTGGCACGGCGTTAAGCCCAAATACCTCCTCCTCCTGGTCCGCATTCATGCTCGTCTCTCCTCCTCTCTCAGAATGTTGATGTCATCTTCGCCTGGGTCCCCGGCCATGCTGGCATTCCGGGCAACGTGTTGACCGGGCTGTTAAGCGGGCTCTTCAAGGCCCTGTCACTCTTTCTCCAATGCCTTCTGTTGACCTCCACTCTTTTATTTCCTCCTACATCCAGTCTCTTTGGCAGTGGGACACTGTCTTACAACAAACTCCACTCTATTCTCCCTTCCCTCTCTGACTCTATTTACTTTGCAGAACCTGTGCGGCAAGATGATGTCCTGACGCGCCTCCGTTTGGGTCATACCCACCTCACCCACTCCTTCCTGCTCCATTCCAAGCCTCCACCCACCTGTGACCATTGTGCAACACCCCTCACCATCCAACACATTTTATTTTCTTGCTTACATTTTAGCCGTGTCCATCAGTATCATTTTTCTGCCCACTCCTTTCCTGCCCTTTTTCGCTCAATTCCTCCTTCTTTGATACTCGCCTTTTTGCTTGCCATGGGCTCATTCCTGCATTTAAGCTTATTTCTGTGCCATTTTTTCCTCCATTTGGTTTTACTTTGTGGCCCGTTTTCCATCCTCTCTCCCTTCCCCTCCTTTTACAGATGTTTTGTCTCTCGTGTTCCACCATGATATAGCCTTAGTTGCTGACAAGGCATTAAGCCCCAATACTTACATAATTTAATTAGTATTGTAGTAAGAGCAGTTGAATGTACATCTATATCTGTGTGTGGTGTGCAGATGATGGCGCTGCTTAAACAAAACAGCCATTGCATGGAAAACTTGCTACTCTGGGAAGAAAAGGAACATATCTTTTGGGAGTGGATGGTGAGTATATACTCAATTTGGCCTGTATTGCTGAAGATATGAGTAGTGATGCTTCATGATGAAATATTAGGGTAAATAATTGATTATACCATTTTTCTTTGATTAAATTGCTGCTTCAATACTGCAGGTTTTTTGTGCCATGGCCAAAGCAGGTGCTTGCCTCTTCCTCTCCCACCTTTTCTGTTTCCTACTCCTCCTCCATCCTCGTCTTCTTTACAGCCCCATTCCTCTCACCTTTTCTTTGCAGGCTTTTGTGGCTGTTAGCGTCATGGTGCATAAAATCATCTCTATTTGCAGTCACTATCTTCCTTCGTCACCTCTTTCTACGATACTCGGCTTTTTGCGTGCTATCGGCTTTTTGCGTGCTATTGGCTTTTATTCCCGCATTTAAGCTTATTTCTGTGCCATTTTTTCGTCCTTTTGGTTTTTTATGTTGTAACCCATTTTCCATCCTCTCTCCCTCCCCCTCCTTATCCTTTTACTTGCTTTCTATCTCTTGTGTTCTGCCGTGATATGGCCTTAGTTGTTGACACAGCATTAGGCCCCAATACTTATCATCCAATGGAACTGTTGGGGAATCCGAGCTAACGATGAGGACCACCACCCCAATACTTACTTTGCCCACCTGTGACCGTTGTGCAACACCCCTCACCGTCGAACACATTTTATTATCTTGCTTCGTTTTAGCCGTGTCCGTCAGCGTCATTTTTCTGCCCCATCCTTCCCTGCCCTTTTTCAATCAATTCCTCCTCCTGCGATACTCGCCTTTTTGCGTGCCATGGGCTTTTATTCACACATTTAAGCTTATTTTTGTGCCATTTTCCCTCCTTTTGGTTTTACTTTGTGGGCTGTTTCCATCCTCTCTCTTTCCCCCTTTTCCTTTTACCGATGTTTTCTGTCTGTGTGTCCCTCCGTGATATAGCCTTAGTTGCTGGCATGGCGTTAAGCCCCAATACTTCTTCCTCCTGCTTAACTCCCCGAATCTTTCGACGCTGAAATATTTTATTCCTCATTACTAGAATCATCCACACATTTCCTATCATCTGATTCATAGTCTCCCTCACACTGCAGTAATGTAAGCACAGTGGTTGAAACACTTGAAACACTGAACCCTCCATCATCTTTTGCAAGTCATACGACCAGTTCATGGGCTTATAGAATCACCTTTGGGTTTTTTCCTGACAAAAGCTCGATTTGTGGTCAAAGACCAGGAAGGAGTGGGTGAGGTAAGTAAGTATTGGGGCTTAATGCCGTGCCAGCAACTATATCACAGCAAACACAGAGAGAGAAAACATCGGTAAAAGGAAAGGGGGGGAGGGAGAGAGGATGGAAACAGGCCACAAAGTAAAACCAAAAGGAGGGAAAATTGGCAAAAAAAAAAAAAGCTTAACACTTAGCTGCAGTAACGCTCCTAGCTCGAGCCGTCCCGGCTGACGCGGCTTTTTAGCCTTTTTTCAAAAATTCAGACAAAAATCCCCCAAAACAATAGAAAATTATTTAAACTTGGTTGCAAACATCAATAAACAAAGAAAGCTCATGTCTTACTGTGTTACTTGGACCTTGTTCCATAATGTATAAATCCTTTGATGGAAACACAACTGAAGTTGAAGTAATCCAAAAGTCCTCACGATTCCTTATACACAGTCTCAGAGCTGCCAACTGTTACGGAATTTCCGTAATCTGCTACGGATATCAATCTCTTGTTATGGACCTACGGAAATGCCTGATTTTGTTACGCAAAATCCGATTCTGACTTTTAAAAAAAAAGCATCCTTTTTTCCCGGCGAGACAACCTGATCATATGAATTAGTCATGCGGGAAGCTGGTGTAGACAATGTTTCTCTTGACCTCCGGTTACACATGTCAACACCCAATCGGGTATCCATTTCGGTAAGCCGATCGCCGTTCAGCCAGTAGCAGTGTGTTGAGCTAGGTTTGAAAACTCTTAAAATGGCGAAGAGGCTGGCTGATGAAGCCAAGGCAGATGTTAACGAAAAATTGAAGCCAAGTTTTTCGCAAGTGGTGTAGGGTACCAAAGGTTTTAATTATGCGTGAAATATTTACTTTCAAAAAATCCTCCAAACCATGATAGTCAATAATTGTTCTTATCGTTAGAACATCTCTTTCCAGTGACGCTTGTTTGTAAGTTCACTTGGAGCAGGCCAAAAAAGACGCTCCCAAAAACAACCTTGCGATACAGAAGCTAAGTAACCCGTAGCATAAACTATTGAATAAATCGACTCATTAAGCATTTTTGATTGCACATTCTTAATTTTATGAGGTTTCAATCCCTGCCTTTTTTAAATTCAGTTTTTCTCAAGAGTCCCGTCTGCTTAGAAAAAATGGTTTCGTGTTAAGCAAATCCCAGCGCGTCTAATCGAAAAAAAAACCTAGTCTAAAATCTGACTGTCGTAAGCTCGTTATTTCTTTCCTTTGGTAGAAGAATCATTTTCAGTTTCGTATCAGTAAAATCAATTAATAGTACTATGATTGTATTGCTGAGAGTTTAAGCTTTCCATTGATATCTTATTTTTAAATATTTGTGAAGGCCTGTAGAAGTTATGAGCGTTTAACGCTCACAAACTCAGTTTGCTGGACACAATTTCCCTTTAGATCCTCATGAAAAAAACTTTGCAAAATTAAATCAAAGAAAAATTCAAAACTCCGTTAATTTTTGGCCTATTTTAATAAAGTTTATATCATTTTGTTTGTATTTTTAAGCTCTTTATATTAATATACATCACTTTTGAACAAAAAATTGTTGAAATTTTGGTCATGTACCTACATGAAGGCATGATGTTGAGCGCCACTATGAGGCCACTATTGGAGTATTGCAGCAATTGCATGTAAGATGTGGAAGTTGCGACTGGTTGTTACTGAAGTTCTGTTCCAAATTACTGAAATTCTGTTTTTGTGTTACTGATCTTAAGTTTTAAGGTTGGCACCTCTGCAGTCTGTTCAATACTGTTTACACCACGTGCTTGCTTGTTTTTCTCTTTGTAATCACTCTCTTGGGTCTTTTAGGCACAAATACTCTTGTCTTCATCCAGTTTATCATAGTAAATTTGCAAAACAATTTCATTTTCCTCATCAGCATGTAATTTGAAGAGTAAATCTAGCATTTCTCAAGTGACAGGGCACATGTGGATGCGCAGTTCACAGCCATTTTTCACTCACTTGGAATTATGGTCGGAAACCGGTCTCAATGTCAGTTTAAACACACAGTGTAAGGGAAGCAACTCGTGAAGAAATGATTCAGCTTTCGATTGTGAGAGTTCTTTACCTTAAACGATTGGCAAATAAATCTTTAAAATTCATAACACAAATGGCAGTTGTGCCTGTCAATAGTCATTGAGCGCTGCCAATGCGGTGGCAGGTTTCCATGGCATCCGTCATCTTTGAGTTAACATTATGACATGAAATGACTAAGCTACTGATTTAACTCAGTTGTTTCCCTTGGACTACTTGTTAGAAATTACGCCAAATTTTCACAGCCAATGCCTTACTGGTACGGCACGGGTCAAATTCCATGCTCAAAGCCGTGGCTTACTGGAAAGGCATTGCCAGTGAATGTGATAAAATATCTTTTCTACCAAAGTTGATTTGATAACAAAATTTTCTCTTCTATCTAGCAGCCTTTTATGTCAATGTCCTGGTAAGCAGGTGCTTAGTGGAAACTATCGGCAAGCCGAAACTAAATTTTAAACATTCATTTAAACAGTGCAGGGGATACAAAAGATGGTAGAGCTTTCCAATGATCCCAGGATTAGTTCCCTTACACTGTTAAGTGCATCTGCAGGATGTTTGAAAACCATTGCAAGACCTTTTGACGCTCTGTGAAGGGTATTCAGACCATTGCAACTGATGTTTCAATTTGAGTGCAAAGAGTTAAAGCAATTTGTCATAGCTGTTGTTCCTTCTTCTGTTACACTTGTTATTGATGCTGATTTGTTATTTTGTTCTTGTTTAAAATGGGGTTTTGCTTTTTCAGGAGAGTGTTGTGGACATGAAAAGTCAGTTCACATCTGACATGTTGGGTTCTGACTTAAAAGGAAGCTATCCAGGGGTAACATTTTACACTGTTGTGCCTCCATCTTTGCTTTCTGACACATTGGCCAGTAAAGAAAGTGTATCGGGGACACTTCTTCAACATGAGTCAACTATTGACAGACTGGAAACCCTCTCAGCTCAGAAGGTAAAATAGCTTCAAATCCTTAAGATTGGATGAGGTACAAGAATACTTCTTGTATTCTTTTATTGATAAAGTAAAGTACTCCTGTGACATTTTTTATCAGTAGGCAGTGAGATGTTAGTGACTCCACTGTTCTTTCAGATATTTGAGTTCTTTAGTTTTGCTCTCCCATTTGTTACTTAATCTCTACATCTTCATTTTTTGTCACAATACTGTACCATGACCCAAAGTGCTATATTCTCAATTTAGCGATCCCAAAACGCACCTTCCAAACAAAAACAACCCACATAGCAACCCTGGTAAGGTCCCTCCACGCATGCGCACCGCATATGCCACCCGTGCGCACAGCTCACTGACCAGGTCAAGCTGACTTTCTCAAGCGTCGTTGTGCTGGTCAGACATGTCAACTTTTGGTCTCCTACGTCCCTTCCTTCACTCTGACGTGGCTTTGGCCTGGCGGTCCCTGCGCCCTTCCCTCCTTGGTCTCGTCCGCCGACGTTGCTGCTTCGCCACCGCACACCAGGCTTTCGCCCCTATCTCGATGCCGTCACCGACCTCTGGACAACAGCGTCTTGGTGTCAGTGTCACCAACTTCTGGGCGCCCGTGCTCGTGCTGGTTATTGGTGTGACTGCCCGCCGTGGTGGTTAGAGTAGTGCGGTGGCTACTCGCGCTGTTGGGGGGGACCTGCTCAGCGCTCCCAGAGCAAGCAGTGTCTCTCTCGCAGTGCTAAAGAGTGGTGCGGTGGCCACTCTTGTGGGACCCGCTGGAGAGGGGCTCCATCTGTTACCGCCTGGTTCAGTTGGTCACCCCTGGTCTCGTGCTCTTGGGGTCGGAGTTGCCTCAGGCCTTCCCCAGGGCGAAGGGGTTCTTCTCTGCACAGCTCCACACGCAGCCTCACAGTTGAAGTCCCCATCCCTCGTGGCCTGGATGCCGCCATCGGTCAATGAGCCCACTTCCGCTGTTCTCGGAGCGGGGGTGGGGGAGACCACGGCTGTCAGCCATCCGCCAGAGGGACTGTCGGTTGTGATGGAGGAGGCGCTGGAGCGTGTCTTATTATGCTTCCTTGTGAAGCGTGAATCCCTCTGTGTCCCCGCCAGCTCGGGCGGGGCGCAGTTAGATGCTGCTCCACCCTCTGGCCACCCACAAGAAGTGCCCGCTCTTCTGGTGTGGAGTCACACCGACAACCCCCCTTCCGATGCCGCACACCTTCATGCCTCACCCGCCTCTGATTGTGTGCATTCCAGTTGGGAGAAGCGATTGCCCTTTTCTCTTCCTACAGAGGAAACCTACGCCACTGGTGGACTGTGCCGTGCACCTCCTCCCTGTGGCGAGGGCATCATTTTTCACCCAGACCATTTACACCCACCATGGGGGCTAGAGTAAATGTGCGGTGGCTACTCTAGTGGGTACCCCTGGGGTGGGGACGATCACTGGTACGTCCTATGCCATGTGGCATCCCTTTGGTCTCATGCCTATGGGGGTGGACTTGCTTGCACGGTCCTCCCCATGGCATGTTGGTGTCTGACTCGCTGGCGGCCGTTGCCGTGCAGTTGACGTCATTGTTGGTCGTGATGAAGGAAGAGTAGATGCACATTTTTCCCCCACTTCTGCGTGCAGTGGGAAGCTACCTGTGTTCCTGCCAGTTCTGGTGGGTGCCAGGGGCACGTGTCTCCACCTTCTGGACACCCACCAAAGGTTTCCAACTTCTGGGTGTGAATCACTCCGACACCCCCCTTCAGATTTCGTACGTGGTCATGCGTCTGCCGCCTCTGACACTGCGTTTTGGTTGGGGGAGCGATCGCCCTTTTTCTCTTACCCCAGAGAAAAACCGATACACCACTGGTGGACTGCGCTGCGCACTTCCTTATCGTGGAGTGGGCATCACCTCTTACTCTGACTTCAGGTTTCGTATGTGTTCTTGCGTCTGCTGCCTCTGACACAGTACATCCTGGTCAGGAGAGTGATCGCCCTTTTCTCTTCCACAGAGAAAACCTGATACGCCTCTGATGGACTGTGCTGTGCACTTCCTTACTTTGGCGTGGGCATCGCCCCTTACTAGCTGACTTCAGGTTTCGCACGTGCTCATGCGTCTGCCGCCTCTGACACTGTGCGTCCTGGTCAGGAGAGTCATTGCCCTCTTCTCTTCCACAGAGAAAACCTGATACGCCACTGATGGACTGTGCCACGCACATCCTTACTGTGGCAAGGGCATCGCCTCTCACTCAGACCAATTTTTCCCACCATGGGAGCTAGAGTAGCACAGTGGCTACTCTAGCAGGTTCCCCTGGGGAGGGCTATCTCTGGTTCTTCCCGTCCCATGTGGCATCCCGATGGTCTCATGCCAATGGAGGCGGACTTGCTCATGCACGCTCCTCCCCCCTCCCCCATGGCATGTTGGTGTCTGTCTTGCTGCTGCCCGTTACCGTGCAATCGACGACACCATCCCTCGCAGCTCGGGTGCTTCTGCTGTCCGTCGATCCCACTCCTGCTGCTCTTGCAGTGGAAGGGGGGAGGAGGAAGTGGTGTTCAGACACTCTCTCGAGGGCTTGTTGGTCTTGATGGAGGGCGCGTGCGTGCACGTTCTTTCTACACTTCTTTGTGAAGTTAGAAGCTACCTGCGTTCCTGCCAGTTCTGGCGGATGGCAGGTGAACGTGCCCCCACCCTCTGGTCACATCTTCCTGGTGTGAGTCATTTCGACACCCCCCCTTCCGGTTCCGTCCATGTTCATGCGTCTGCCACCTCTGACACTGTACATTCCGGTCTGGGCGATTGCCCTTTTCTCTTCCACAGAGAAAACCTGTTACCCCACTGGTGGACTGTGCTGCGCACTTCCTTCCTGTGGCGAGGGCATCGCCCTTCCGGTTTTCACGCATGTTCATGAGTCTCGATAACTCCTCTGACATTGTGCTTCCAGTCGGGGTAGCGATCGTCCTCTTCGGAGAATGTCGAGGGCATCGCTTTTCACTCGTCCTGTCTCACCCCTAGGGGTTTTGTACCGGTCGAGTGGGGGTTCAGGCTGCCACCAACAGTCTCCTCACTGTATGGTGCAGCCACCCCTTCCCGCTTAAGGTTTCCGGGCGGGGTAATGATTGCCCTCTTTTCTTGCTGGGCGTGCGCAGTTGCCGTGTTCGTACACCACGCACTTGCACCCAGCAGAGGGGGCTTCGTTGTCCACTCTCCTGTTTCTTCTCCTGAGACGATAATGGATGAGTTGGACGGGAGTTTGGTCTCACTTGCCCACGGCAATGAGACGGCGAATGAGAAGCAAGCTATGCTCCTCCACTCCCGATGGGAGTTGGCAGCTCTCCTGTGGGAGAACATGCCAAAGTGCGCAGTGCAGGGACAGTAGGACTTGTCCCATACTCTTCTGTCGTCCTCCTGGTACCATGCTGGCGGGCTCCCGCTTGCATGCGTCTCCTTTGGTGCAGGCTTCTTTGAGGGATGTGTGGCAGATCCACCTCTTGGATCCTCACCAACAGCACGCGCCACCATTCCGCCATTGGAAGCCTTGTCTTCCTTCCCCCAGGCGGCCACATGGGTACCTGCTGGTACCCCCTCGCCGTGCATTACCTCTTCGTGGCTGGCCCATGTTTCCCACCGGTAGGTCTGGTCTTGCTTCCAGCAGGCATCAGTCCTCCTTTCCTCCCTGCCCTTCTGATGGTCACAGATTGACCATTGACTACGGCTGTCTGGGATGTGTGGGACATGTACGGTGTCATGGTTTCTGCTGTCGTCTTTTCAGCAGTCCATTTCTCACCGAGGGCTGCACAGTTTTGTCCACCCAGCTGCAGACTTCGCTGCCCTGCGAATCTGTCTTTGAGCGCCGCCGTGTGTGTTGTCAACATCTCTAAAGCGTTGTTTCCACACTGGTACCATGCTTGATGGATAGAACTGTCCTTGGCTTCTTGCACCTGAGGCCGCCCACACCGCCCTCCTTGTATGGCCCTCCACTACTAGGGGCGGATGTGTGTTTTCCTCTGCTCTGAGGAAGTGTGAGTTCGAGGGCTTGCTGTCCTGCCAGGAATCTTGCAAGCTCTCTTCCGGCGGGCCAGTGTCAGCTGCATTTAACCCATGCCTGACACCAAGTCTTCTTCCAGGGGTGGCCTTGGCATTCTCCCCCCTTGGGTCGAGGTGCCCATGGTCATCAGCAGCTACCCTACCACACTCCACCTGTTCCTTCTGTCTTTCCTGCCAGAAGTGCACGGGTGGCTCTGGACTTGGCTGTGGCCTCCTCTTTGCAGTGGGCCACAGTGGAACGGGTTCCCCACCCCTTCCAGCTCGATGGTTCTTTTGCCAGTCTCAGTTGGTAGGTGAGCAGGGCTGCAGCCCTTGTCGCCTGCCTGACAGTCTTTCGGGCCCCGGTCCACGATCCTGACCTTGTCAGTGATCTGGACAGAGCTTGGCTGCTAACAGATGCGTCTCTAGCGTTTCGTCCCTCAGAGACACCTCTTCTGCACTCTTTTGACTGCAAGAGAGTTGATCGCCCTTTCGCTCGCCTTCTGTCCCTCCCCCTTTTGTAGGGTGTACTTCCTACACCTCTTACTAAAAGGTGGGTCTGGCAGAACCCTCCTAGCAATTGTTTGCATACAGGATGGTCAGGCGTAGGCCAACCTCCTAGCTTCTGCTGTGCATATGCCCCTAGAAGCTCAGTGGGTAGTCTGCAGGCGCTTGGACGATCCTCCTTGAGGATCTGTCCTTGTGCCAGGAGGACAGACTTAGGGTGTAGGCGCCATTTTTTCCTTCACCTCTGTCGTCCTCCTCACCCTGGTAAGTTTTAAGGTGGCATCACCCACCTCCTTTTTGTGCTGAATCAGCACTTTGGGTCATGGTACAGTATTGTGACAAGAAAATGCAAATTTCTTTATCTAAATTTGTGTTTCTTTAGCAATACTTACCATGAGCCATCAAAGACCCATGGGTTTTTCTGGCTTGAGAAAGTCAGCTTGACCTGGTCAGTGAGCTGTGCGCACGGGTGGCATATGGGGTGCGCATGCACGGAGGGGCCTTACCAGGGTTGCTATGTGGGTTGTTTTTGTTTGGAAGGTGCGTTTTGGGATCGCTAAATTGAGAATATAGCACTTTGGGTCATGGTAAGTATTGCTAAAGAAACAAATTTAGATATAGAAATTTGCATTTTTATACTGTAATGGGTGTAATATAGCCCTAGCTGCTGACACTGCATCAAACCCTGACAATTTGCTTGCAGTGTGACTGTTTTGAGTCACACGCACTTTTCTTCCTCTGTCAGTGTCTTCTATGTCATTTGCTTGTCAGCAGTCTGATAAGAATAGACAAAGGTCATTGGCTGTCACTGTCCCTGGGGTACAGGGCTGGTGGAGGGCCACTATTTAGACCTTCCTATTCCCCTCACTCCGTTGGCAGTCATTTTTTACATGTGATCTACTGTTCTCATGTTTAAGCATGCTCTGATTTATACCTGTCCTTTTTAACTGTAGTCCATTCCCTTTTTTTATTAATTTTCCTTTGCCCTTTTACCTCCGTGCTGTATTTTCTAGTACTGCCTTTGCTGCTGACACACCAAAACTACCAACCTACCTTGTCCCACATTCATTGCCTTTTACCCCTGTTCTGTCTTCCTGTACTGCCTTGATATAGCCTTCACTGCTGACAGTGTAAAACACTACCTCACTCATTTTTCTGCCATCTTCCTGGCTGTTACTGATTCTTAACACTTTCCTGAGAAGAACTTTGTGATTCTTTCTGACTCTCTTGCTGCTCTATGTGTGCTTGCCTGACCAACTTCCTTCTTATCCTTTCCTAATTCAAATCCATTGTCAACTCCCCCTCCTTTGATCTCGGTTCCAGGCCATGCTGTTGGCCCCTGTAAGCCTGGCTTCACATGCCCGCTTCTTGCTGGCTGGGTGGCAAAGCTGGCCCACCCCTTTCTCTTTTGCTTTCCTTTTTTGCTGCCTCTCTGCTCCTTTCCCTTTCTTCTTTTCTGCCCCAACCTCTCCCTGTGTTATGCAGTTTTTCCTCTGCTCTCTTTCTGCCTGTCCTGGCCTTTTCTTGCTCTCACATGCATCTTCTTTTCACAGTTCTCTGCAATCTTCTTTAGACCCTCTGTGTTTGCCATGGAGGGCAACCTGTGTCCGGGGAGAATGGGATCCTGGGGATTGGGGCCCTTGATGGGTACTACTCATCATACCAACATGCCCCTTTGGCCCAGACTTCTCTTAGACAGGAGGTTGGTGTGGCCCACTCCAATCAAACAGCTGGGGCCAGTTGCATGGCTTTAGCCTAACCTATGCTCACTGTATACCTGACTAAACCCCTTAGTCTAGACTACTTATGCCATCCTGATACGCCAGTTGCTTTGATCCTGACTAAAGGCGTGATGAGCTGCATCTTTTGGACTAAGAAGCCACTAAATTGTTCATTCATTTCATCGTGTGATCCACTCTGAGTTTTTATATTTTTTTTTTACAACTGGGACAAAAATGAGGTCACAGCACCAGTGGAAAACATGCAGCATGTGTTCAGGAGGCCATCAACAAAACTGGGGCATACAACAGACAGGTTTTCCTGATGGTATCTGGGAGTGATGATGGAGGACAGCGGAAGGGGGTTGGATGGGGGAAATACATACATTCCCCTCTAACCATGACAATTTTACCCCTAACCATCACTGCACCACCCCTAACCCACAGCGCCTCATCCCTAGTCACCACCAAATAACCTCTATCACCACTCCACCCCTAACCATCACTGCTCCACCTCTAACCCACAGTGCCCTACCCCTAGCCACCAGTGTATGACCCCTTGCCATCACCGCCTCGCCTCCCAAGTATCCACCCCACCCCTAGTCACCACCATCCATCTCCTAACCATCGCCCAACCCATACCCCACCCTAACTCTGCCCACTATTCCCACCCCTAGCCCCCAGTCATGCACCTATGTGCAGTGTGGGGAAAGTGGTGGGATTACTGAGGGCAGGGTAGTTTTCAGGGGGGTTTAGCAAACGGGGGTGGCAATGTGGGTGGAGCAGTGATGTTTAGGGATGGGTCAGTGTGGGTTAAGGGTGGGATGATGATTCCTAAGGGTGGGGCGTTGTGGGTTAAGGAAGGGATAGTGTGGGTTAGGGGTGGGGTATGGGTGGTGTGGGGGTTAGGGGTGGTGCCAAAGCCATGCAACTGGTCCCCAGTCATGTAGTGCCCTAGCTTTCCTAGAAGGCTGCAGCCTGGGTCTATCTGTTTTTTTTTTCTAAGCCAGAGTATATCTTTCCTGTAGCCCTGGTGTGGCCCTGCTGGAAATATTCTGTGTGGTACTGCTTGGCCACATCCCTTTGTTGGGCTCTGTGATGTGAGCAAAGGAGATGAACTTTTCTTATTTAACTGTGGTCTTTAAAATTACGCAGTACAAGCATCTTTCTCCCTGTTTCAGTTTCAACAGTAAGAAGGTGAGGCAGACCGTCTATGCTTGCACTTCTCAACCTTCTTGGCCCCATTTTCTTTTTGTTGAGGGTGCTGGACCTTACAAACCGGTGACAAGGCTGACCCCTTTTGCTATCCACAAGGGGTTCAGTGCTATTTCCTCTTGTATTGTCTTTCAAGTGGTTTTGTGGCACCTCTTTTCTTGTGGAATGTGGAACCCAGAAGGCATTGCATGCACTTTGCCAGTGGGATTCCAAACTCTTTGTTGACCATTCCATTTGGGTCTCCATGCACAGCTTGCTGAACTCTTCCGTAGGCATGATTTGTTGTGCTGACTTGGCTGACATGTCAGAATTTGACATCAATGCCGAGCTTCAATCTCAGAGGGACTGGTAAGAATAATGGAGTGGTCATTCCACCAACACTTTCTTTGTCACTTTCCACTTTATTAAACTGCCCATAAATCGCTTTGGTCATGGCACAAAAACCTGCAAATATGTTCCTCTTTGTTCCTGTTGCAGAGCCACTGTCCATTCTTTTGCTGACTGTCCCAACCCCTGTTGGTGCGTAAACTGTCATGGCGACCATCTTGCCACTTCTTGAGACTGTCCTCAGTAGAAGGTCTGTGTGGACGGCAAGTCATTTGTTGAGGCCTGCAAGCGGGTGCTTGGCTCTTCCTCCCCCACCTCTTCTGTTTCATACTCCTCGACCATCTCTCGGCAGCCTACTACTTCTTCCTGTCTGACATCACCTGCGTTGTATGGCATCCTGGTGGACCTTCACCACCATTTGCCCATTTTTATCCAGCATTTTTTTTAGCTCATTGCCAATTTTTAGTTCGGGTGGGTCCCACTTTGACTTTTGTCGTCAGGAAATGGGTATTCCTCAGGGCAGCATTCTGTCCCCTACCTTTTTTTTTGTATCAAGATCGATGGCATTTAAAATCGGTTCCTCCTGCTGCTGACGTCTCTTTATGTGTTGACGACTTTGCCTTGTGCGTCCGTGGCCTGGAGCATCAGGTGCAGCTCTGTGGAAATACCATTTAATAACTTTTCCACTGCCAAGTCTGTTTGCAAGCGTTTTTGTGAACTCCGTGGGCACTTTCCAGAGCCCACCATTTGAAAATTGTTAGCCTGTTTACTGTCCAGAACCTGTGCGGCGAGATGTTGTCCTGACGCGCCTTCGTTTGGGTCATACCCACCTCACCCACTCCTTCCTGCTCTGTTCTGAGCCTCCACCCACCTTTGCCTATTGTGCAGCACCCCTCACTGTCCAGCACGTTTTTTCTTTCAACCGTTCTAGCCATATCAGCATAATTTTTTCTGCCCCATTCTACCCTGCCCCTTTTCACTCAATTCCTTCTAGAACAAATGAAGACAGAGCCCTATAAATCGTCAAACGACAACCCCAACAAAGTACTGGCAGCGCTAGACACAACCGTATGCTGACATATGCAATCAAGGGAGCCTACCGTACCCAAACACGTTGCAAAGAGAGAGTCGAAAGTAAGGAACGTGGCAGATCTTCAAAAAGATCTGCCATCCCTTTCTTTTAAACGACCCTAGTCTTCACACGGCTAGCCCCAGCGAATCCCTAATTTATATCAGCTCGCTCACTAAGCATAAGCTGACAACTGGGATTCGACACAAACACATATATAAATTAGGGATTCGCTGTATGCACACGTGGTACACCAGGGGCTAGCCATGTGAAGACTAGGCTCCCTTGATTGCATACGTCAGCATACGGTTGTGTCTAGTGCTGCCAGTACTTTGTTGGGGTTGTCGTTTGATGATTTATAGCGCTCTGTCCTCATTTGTTCTTGATTGATTATATTGTGCACCCTGAGGATTTCATGTATTTGTCCTATGTTGTGTTGGTGTCGAATCCCGGTTGTCAGCTTACGCTCAGTGAGCGAGCTGATGATATAAATTAGGGATTCGCTGTATGCACACGTGGTACACCAGGGGCTAGCCGTGTGAAGACTAGGGTCGTTTAAAAGAAAGGGATGGCAGATCTTCAAAAAGATCTGCCACGTTCCTTACTTTCGACTCTCTCTTTGCTACGTGTTTGGGTACGGTAGGCTCCCTTGATTGCATACGTCAGCATACGGTTGTGTCTAGCGCTGCCAGTACTTTGTTGGGGTTGTCGTTTGTCAATTCCTTCTGTGATACTCGCCTTTTTGAGTGCCATCTTGGCTGGTTGGTTGGTTATTTAAAGGGACAGTGCGGTGATTTTGCACTATGGGGATGGGGTCCTATTAGTAAGCTATGCACTGAAAGAACCACCAGACTGAGAGCAGCAGTAAGACAACCAGTGCGGACAGGCAATTTAATTTACGGGCCATCGTCTTTAATTCCCATGTTTGAGTTTGATTTTATGCCTTTTTCCTCCTTTTGGTTTTACCTTGTGGTCTTTGTTCTCTCTCTTCCTCCCCCTCCTTTCTCTTTCTACATAAGTTTTCTCTCTGTGATCTGCTGTGATATAGCCTTTGTTGCTGTTAAGCCCCAATTTGGTGGTGGTGGTGGGGGGGGGGATAGTGGAAGGCCTAATGGTCTGCCAGTATGACATGCCCAATGGCCTATTATATGGCCTTTAATGTTCTCACTGGTTGTACCACATTAAATTGCCAGTACAACAAGAGGTGCTTGAAACACTCAAGTAACCATATGCAGATGCATGCGACCAAAGGAGCTTACTGTACGCAAACACGTAGCAAAGAGAGGGTCGATAGAAAGGGACCGGGCAGATCTGTTTGCACAGTCGAAAGAAAGGGGCCGTGCAGATCTGCCCGGTCCCTTTCTTTCGACCCTCTCTTTGCTACGTGTTTGAGTACTGTAAGCTCCCTTGGTCGCATGCATCTGCATACGGTTTCTTTGAGCATTTCAAGTACCTCTTGTTGTATTGATCAGTTAAGCTCTCAGTTCTTGTTTGTTGTTTATGCATTAAATTGCTGTTAAATCACCTTTTTTTTTATAGAGCAAAGCTAGTTTCACTTCACATTTCTTGCAGGAAAGATCTTGGGAACTGAGCAGACATCTGAAAACAGTTGAAGAAGAGGTTGTATTGTTTAAATCTTTTCTTGGACAAGAGATGTGGAATATGCATCACTTTTACCAAGGTCTGACATTAAAGCTAGTGAAAATTTGTGGCAACAGCAAACTCACAGCAGATGTTTCACATAGAGAGAATGCTCAAATTTATAAAACGGCCTTGGTAAGCTGACTTTTAACTCTTTACAGTTTGTAGTTTAAAGCAAGTGTTTCAAATAAAAAGGATGACTAACCTGAACTTGTTGTACATAATTAAAATAATGGAAAATGAAGTATTTTCGACAAGTAAACAAAAATGTGTCAAATATTGGTAACACTAGAACGCTTAGAAATCTAAAATTCCTAAAATAACAGAAAGGGGTCATTTGACTCCTCAACCTGCGACACAAAGGCAGTAAAAATTTTGAAACAAAAAGATTTCATAACACTTTAAAATATACTAAAAACCAAAAGAAACGCAAATTGACACATGGGGCAGTAGTCAAATTTCATGCATTCAAGTACATTGTACAATGAAGTGGATGACCTCATGTCACGACCACACGACAGGACAGGCAGATGCACCGAGACCAACTGTGCCAACCGTTCCTTCTTCCTGCAGAGATGGAAAGAGCCACCATCGGGAGCCATGGAGCTGCCATCAGCCAGATACTGAGTCACCGGTTGTCTGAGTAACAGCTGTACTCCTGCTGCCCTGCACAGGGTCAACGCCAACTGCACATCAGTAGCACAGAATGCAATGGGCCTGATAATACCTGAAGTGGACATGGCGGCAACAGCGAAACATCCTCTTCTCCGATGGAAACCACTCTTGCATCAGCCACGCCGATGGCGCATCAGAGTATGGAGGAGATGGAAGGAAAGGTAGGCCAACAAAACATTTTGCAGCACGACCATTGGGGAAGCCCTACCATTATGATTTGGTGTGGAATTAGCCTCAACCAACGCGTTGGCCCCATCGTCTTCCACATCAGTCCTGAATGAGGAAACTGCGTGACAGCACGGCTGAGCTAGTGGGGGTGAACAGTTTGATGTACTCTATGCCTGTAAGGTGCAAGACCATTGTCGACGCCTATGGGGGGGGGGGGTCTCACCCGCTACTTTGTACTCTGAATTTAGACGTTTGCGACATTCTGAACACTTTTTCAGCATGGCAGATGAACACATTGTGCAAAGGCTCACTGTATCCATTTTGGAGAAAATCGATAAATTCAGAGTACAGTAGAATGGTTTTGCACCTGGCGGGCATGGAACACATCAGATTGTCTCAAAATTTCACCGATTCAAACCAATTTGAATGAAAGGACAAAAAGTAAAATCAGCCTCAGTTTGTGTTTCTTTTGGTTTTCACTATGTAATGCACACTATTTACTTTTCTTTTTATATAACCTTTTCCATTTCATTCCACCACTTGTCACAATACTGTACCATGACCCAAAGTGCTAAATTCTCAATTACGATCCCTAAACACACCTTCCAAAAAAACCCCCACCAAGGTAACCCTGGTAAGAACCCTCCGCGCATGCGCACAGGGTATGTCACCCGTACGCACAGCTCACTAGGTCAAGCTGACTTTCTCAAGCGTTTTTGTGCCGCCCGGACGTGTCAACCTGACGGTCTCCACGTCCCTGCCTTCACTCAGACGTGGCTTTTTGCCGTGGAATTCCTACGGCCTTTCTACTCTACGCTCCGTCATTTGCAAAGGAAAGTGCGCTTTGTGGACACTTTGTTGCTCTTTGTTGCTTGTTGCTCTTTGTTGCTTGTTGCTCTTTCTTTACGTAACACTGTTTCGTTATACAGTTTTTTGACAGCTTAGTCTATTTCGTCTTAGCCGGCTAACATTACTACACAGGGGGTATACACATCGCGGGTTTTTTTCCCCGGCGTGTTTCTGCTTTGTGCCTTGCATTGTTTGTTGCGGGTCTGTGACTCCCCGACTTTTGTGCTAGGTGTTTAATCCTGCAGCTATTACAGGAAATATTTCTCCGTGTAATCAAACTTTGCTTCTTGTTTCGGTTCTCTGACAAAGGGCTTTCGTCACTCCCCGACTTTTGTGCTAGGTGTTTTACTTGTTCACTTAGCCATATAGCTATTAAAGGAATATTTATTTCCATGTTTGACACTTTGCTTTGCTGTTGCGGGTACGTGAGTCAGTGCTTTCGACACCCCCCCCCCAACTCTCTTGTGCTGTTTTGTTTCACCTGGTGATGCAACGTGGGTTTTTTCCATTTTCCACGCTTTGCTTTATTTTGCGGGACTGTGACAGTGTTTTCGTCACTTCTGTTTTAGTGCTAGGTATTTTATTTTTCACTTAGCTACGTAGCGTGGACTCCTCCCTGCTTCTGGCTTGGACGGGATTACCTGGGATCTCTCCCACCAGCATCGGTCTGGCGATCGTGCCCGTTTCTTGTTGCCTCGGTCACGTCCGCCGATGTTGCTGCTTTGCCACCGCACACCATGCCTTACGCCGCTGTCGTCTCGATGCCGTTTCCGCTTCTTAACGTTTGGCGTCAGTTTCTCCGCCCTCGGGGCGCTCTGTACTCCTGCTGGTTACTGGTGTAACCACCCGCCGTGTGCTAAGAATAGTGCGGTGGCTACCCGAGCGGGACTCTGGGGAGGGGTCGTCACTGGTTCCCCGTTGCCATTGCTACACACCCCTGTGCAGTTCGTCACCGTCCGGTTGTGACGGAGGAAGCGTGGGTGCACATTTATTGTACACTTCTTTGTGAAGTGAGAAGCCACCTGTATCCCTGCCAGATCTGGCGGGTCCCAGGATATGTCCAGTGTCATGGTTTTTGCTGTTGACTTGTCAGCAATCCATTTCCACTGAGCGCTGCATTGTTTGCACGGATGCAGACTTAGCTCCTCTGACACGGTGCATTTCCAGTTGAGGTGGCGATCGTCTTGGGTCTACGCGCTCCAAGAATTTCTGGTGGTGGCCTACGGGCGCTTGGAAGATCCTTCTTTCTCTTTCGGATCTTTCTTGGCGCCAGGAGGACGGACTTTAGGGTGTCAGCTGCTATCGTTCCCCGCACCTATATCGGCTCCATCCTCCTCACCTTCTTTTACAATACTTACGTGACCCCTTGTCAGTGAGCTGTGCGCACGGGTGGCATACGCTGTGTGCATCCGCAGAGTGGTTTTACCAGGGGTGGATTTTACCTTGGTGTGTTTTTGGGGATGATGCTTTTAGGGATCGCTAATTGAGAATTTAGCCCTTTGGGTCTTGGAAATTTCTTTTTGTAAACATAAATTTAGATGAATTTCCATTTCTTGACCCTATTTTTTTTATACCATATTCCTTTTAATTTTTGACCAATTTAACTTTCTCCGTCTACAGTTTCTTTTCTGCCATCCTGATATATCCTTTCTACATATCCTTTTCTGCCATCCTGGTTTGTGATGTTAAGCACCAAACAACCTTACCTCGTGTGTGTGTGTGTGTAGCTGTATCGTCTTCCTAGGATCTGCCACTGAGAGTGATGTTTTTGTTTACAGGGTATGACAGCATCAGTACATTGCGGAGTCCTGCAATTAAAGGGAGAAGAAGACATTCTTGTTTTAAAATGGGATATGCTTAAACAGCAGTTTATGCAGCAACTAAATGACAGTTTTTTCAAGCTTAATCCTACATGATTAACAGACCCAATCTTTCTGGATGAACCTCCCCAGTGCTAACTCATCCCACAGGAGTAGAGATATAAATCAATCCTGAAAATAATTTGGTGTCAAAGCGAACACAAATAGCTGGACACCAGTCATACACAACAAGCTGGACACATTTGACTGTTCATGCAGTTTTTGATTACTGGTGTGGAAGTTTGTAAAATCTGCTTGAGTAGATCTACATTTCCCTTGGAGCTGCTGAAAATGGACTTTATGGTGAGGAGTTAAAAGTTTATATTTTTTTTCATCAACGTAAAATGCCAGAAATAAACTTGCAACAACCTGCTTTGTTGGCTCTTTTCCTTGTGTAAAAGCTACTACGGGTGGTTTGCACGAGCGTGTGCGTGCTGTTGAAACAGCGAATACACTAGGAGAACGGGCCTTACTAACGCTTCACAATGACAGCCAGCTCGAAAAGTACAGTTTAAAAAAAAATGGAGCCTGTAACAGTTTTGTCACTTCCTCGAGGACAAGATGCTGTTGGTCTCAAAGTGAGCTAACAAGGGGATGAAAAAGGAACTTTTTAACCCAGTAACTTAGCCCAGTATCTGACGGGACAAGGAATAAAATATACCACAGCGAGCTCTACACCGAGTTAAGGGTTAAACAAGTTAAATAACTAGCAAACAAAACGCAGCTATTAGAACAAAAACAACACCAGTCCTCTTATCGACGTATCATCTACCGTTTCTTCTATAAACTTCAATCTCACCACACCTGGTAACCCACATTAAACCCAAGCCACAGGCGCTTTCACAACCAATAAATTAAATAACTTTCGTAGGGGATCAAAAAGTGTACATTACAGGAATGAAATTAATTCGTTTTTGAGTATCTTGGATTTAACTACCATAGCAATCAAAAGTATCTGCATTCTACAATACAGTATAAAACTGAAAATGAGCTAAATTATGATGCTTACAATGGGCTATTATCAAATGACCATGTATGCCTTAACTGTAGAGTTCTACTCAGCTCAAGAATAGTAGAAATATAGAAAAACATTACAAAAAGTCATTATGATCAGTTGTCACAATATTTAATCTGAACCTGTAATTGTTTTCTCTCTTTACTTGTACCTTCACTACACTACAATTGCTAAAAAAAGGAAATTCAGGTGAGCTGTGTTCAAGTGAACTGGTACTCACGTGTTGACTGTGAGTACTAGTTCAAACTGATCAGTACTCAAACTTATCAATTGTTTGCTTACAATTGCGAAAAAATGGAAATTCAGGTGAGCTGTGTTCAAGTGAGCTGATACTGACAATCATGTGAGTACCAGTTCACTTGAACACCGCTCACCTTAATTCCTTTTGTTTAGCAATTGTACACCAAAAAGTGTTCATTTTGAGTTGAGTCTACAATTGTTAGCCAAGTACTGAGAAGGCGTTTGACTGAGGTGGCTTTGTTCAAGTGATCTGGTGGAGTTGATGGTGAGCTGTGTTCAAGTGAACTGTTACTCACGTGACGACAGTAACAGTTCAAACTGATCTGTTTGCTTACAATTGCTAAAAAGGAAATTTAGGTGAGCTGTTTTCACGTGAGCTGGTACTCACGTGTTGACTGTGAGTACTAGTCCACAGTGATCAGTACTCACAATGATGAACTGTTTGCTTACAATTGACTGTGAGCACTAATTCAAAATGATCACTTCTCAAATTGATGAACTGATTGCTTAGAATTGCTGAAAAAGGAAATCCAGGTGAGCTGTGTTCAAGTGAACTGGTACACACGTGCTGACTGTGAGTACTAGTTAAAACTGATCAGTGCTGAAAATTATGAATTGTTTGCTTACAATTGCTAAAAAAAGGAAATTCAGGTGAGCTGTGTTCAAGGGAACTGGTGGAGTTGCAGGTGAGCTGTGTTCAAGTGAACTGGTTGACTGTATCAGCTCACCTGAAATTCCTGTATCAGCTGTGTTCAAGTGAAGGGGTGGAATACTGGAAATTCTGGTGAGCTGATTTCAAGTGGTACTCACGTCTTGATTGTGAGTACAAATTCAAAATGATCACTTCTCAAATTGATGAACTGTTAACTTACAATTGCTAAAAAAGGAAATTCAGGTGAGCTGTGTTGAAGTGAACTAGTACGTTTTGACTGAGCACCAGTTCAACATGATCAGTACTCAAAATGATCACTAGTTTCCTTACAATTGCTAAAAAAGACGAAATTCAGGGGAGCTGTGTTCAAGGGAACTGATGAGTACTAGTTTAAACTGATCAGTACTCAATATTATGATTTGTTTGCTTACATTTGCTAAAAAAGGAAATTCAGGTGAGCTGTGTTCAAGGGAACTGGTACTCACGTTCTGACTGTGAGTACTAATTCAAAATGATCACTTCTCAAATTGATGAACTGTTTGCTTACAATTGCTGAGAAAAGAAATACAAGTGAGCTGTTTTGACGTGACCTGGTACTCACTTTCTGACTGTGAGCACTAGTTCAAAATGATCAGTTCTCAAAATGATCACTTGTTTCATTACAACTGCTAAAAAAGGAAATTCAGGGGAGCTGTGTTCAAGGGAACTGATGGAGTTACAGGTGAGCTGGGTTCAAGTGAACTGGTACCCATGTGCTACTTGAAACGTAGCAGTACTCAAAATTATGAATTGTTTTCTTACAATTGCTGTAATTCAGCAATTCAGGAAATTCAGGTGAGCTGTGTTCAAGTGTAGTGGTACTCACGTCTTCACTGTGATTACTGGTTCAAACTGATCAGTACTAAAAATTATGAACTGTTTACTTACAATTGCTAAAAAAAAAGGACATTCAGGGGAGCTGTGTTCAAGGGAACTGGTGGAGTTGTAGATGACCTGTGTTCAAGTGAACTAGTACTCACGTGTTGAATGTGAGCACCAGTTCAAACTGATCAGTACTCAAAATGATCACTTATTTGCTTAGAATTGCTAAAAAAGGAAATTCAGGGGAGCTGTGTTCAAGGGAACTGGTGGAGTTGTAGACGAGCTGTGTTCAAGTCAACTGGTATTCACGTGCTACTTGAAACTGAGCAGTACTCAAAATTATGAATTGTTTGCTTACAATTGCTAAAAGAAGGAAATTCATGTAAGCTGTGTTCAAGGGAACTGGTGGAGTTGCAGGTGAGCTGTGTTCAAGTGAACTGGTA